>CM061232.1:27752435-28352435 GCA_030844895.1 Ambrosia x helenae
AAAGATACAAAGCCCGATTGGTGGCTAAAGGGTATACTCAAACATACGGAATTGATTATTCCGAGACTTTTTCACCAGTAGCAAAAAACGATACAATCAGGGTTTTATTCTCAATAGCTGCGAACAAAGGATGGTCGCTCCTTCATTTGACGTGAAAAACGCCTTCCTACATGGAGACCTCAGAAGGAAGAAGTCTACATGGAAGTCCCTCCTGGACTCAGAAAAGATTCCAACACTAAAGAAGTGTGTCGCTTGAATAAATCTTTTATATGGATTAAAACAATCTCCTCGCGCGCATGGTTTGGTAGATTATTACCATAGCATGAAAAAATATGGCTTCAAGCAAAGCAACTCTGATCATATCTCTGTTCCTAACCGAAGGAAACGGACATGTAACTTGTCTAATTATTATGTTGATGATATGATTAATCACAGGTGATGATGAAAGAAGAGATAAACAAGATTGAAGGCAAGGTTATTCAAAGAATTCGAAGATGAAAGATCTAGGTCGCCTCAAATACTTTCTTGGGAATGAAGTCCATGAGGTCAAGAGGAGGGGATTTTCATCTGTCAAAGGAAATATATCTTGACTTGTTGGCAGAGCAGAAACAGGGAAGATCGATTGCAAGCCTGTGAATTCTCCTATGATGGTGAACAGAAAGTCTACATGGAGGAAAATGCGAAACTAGCTGACAAGGGGAATACAGCGACAATAGTGGGAAAGCTGATCTAATCTCTCACCACAAGACCTGACATGCCTATGCAGTCGGGTTGAGAGCCAATTCATGCATCAGCCTCAAGTTATCATATGGAAGCCATATGGAGAATTATCAGATATCTCAAAGGGAACCTGGTCATGGAGTTTTTTCACAAAACAAATGGACATCTCGAAGCCACATATATACCGAAGCAGATGGGCAGGAGATAAAGGAAATCGAAGATCAACATCTGGAACTCGGCATTGTTGGTGGAAATTTTGGTGACCTGGAGAAGCAAGAAACAAAAGGTGGTATCCCTGTCAAGCGTGAGGCAGAATTTCGAGGTATAGCACGTGGGTTAGCAGAGCGATATTATGGATACGAAAACTCTTACAGAAATTGGATATCCTCCACCCTCAGTCCAGCAAAATCTTGTGCGATAATAAAGCAGCAATTCAAATTTCAGAGAATCCGGTCCAACATGATCGCACAACGCACATTGAGTTGTGATCGACATTTCATTAAAGAGAAGCTCGAGGCTCGGGATAATTGAACTTCCATTTGTCGCTCAGAGAACCAACTCGCGACATTCTAACCAAGGCCTGTTAGCGAAAAAATCTTCAATCACTGTCTTTGCAAGTTGAATATTGAAATCCACTACTCAACTTGAGGGGGAATGTTGAAATAAATTGATTGAAGAAAATATTTTGATTGGAGACTTTTTAGGATCAGTATTCATCACATCATTTCCTTTTAATGGATGATTTATTCTTGGAGCACAAGACCACTATTCTCGCTTATGACCAGCCAATCTATTCATTGTATTTCCATTTTATAAAGTCTTTTGTAATAGCTATTTATAGCTCTGTACGTAAGGTGTTAAAACACACAACAATATACAATACAACTTTTTAATTTCTTTCTTTGTTCATCTTTGATTATCATGGTTAACAAAAAACACCGCCCCGACGCCCCCTCCTGAGTCCCTGTGGCCTCGCTTCAAAATGATTTTAGTCTGTGTCTCCCGAGACTAAAGAGTAAGTCAACTTCAAAGTGGATTTGTTGTGCGAAGTGTGCGTTTATTTTAGGACCGTGGCCGCCTGCTGGTGGGGCCTGCTCCTCCGTTGTGGGTAAACGGGAAACCCGACTCTACGAACCCGAGGAAAGGCTGCACAGCACTAGTAGGGGCCTAAGATTTTTGTGTACTCATGTCAAACAGAAGAATCATTGGCAATCATGTATTATCAAGATGTGACGTTATAGATGGCTTTATGATGAATTAATAAATGTAAGAGAAATGTTGATTTTCACTTGACTCTATTTAGGCACGTTTTATCTTTAATTAATCAAAAAGGAAACTAAAAGACTTGGGTTCGGTCGATGAAGCTGACTCAATTGGTGAAAATTGGGGGAGCTATAGTGGAGGTTGAGGGTTCGATTCTTGTTGGAGCCATATTTACCACATGTGGGGGTTCTATCTAGGAGATCTCCAATCCAGGTAGAATGGGTAATCAGTACAGGCTGACCCAAGTGTTAGCTAGAGCTTTACCGGTTGCACCACTTGCCGTTCAAAAAAAAAAAAGACTTGGGTTTGAAAAGAAATGACTCGATTACATCAAAAAAGTTAAAAGTCGTTCTTAGTGTGTTTTTCTGCATAAAATTATCAACACGTGTTAATAAAAGGGTCATGTTATTTACACCGGGTTTTTAGGGTTTTACAGCTCTCTACGGCTCGTAGAGGCCTCTACGGGCCGTAGAGGTGCCAGAGCATTGAAAACCACATTCCTCTACGGCTCGTAGAGACCTCTACGAGCCGTAGAAGCCGGTGCAAATAAGTTTTGAGGTGGTGCAAATAGGGGGCCCTATGAAAATTAGGGTTACCTTAATGTCGAGCACACTAGGCTCAGGAAAAACATTAATAAAGTAAATAAATGTGAGTCTTTAATAGCCTAGTAGGTTGCAATTGATTACCTTTATTCATCTAATCACCATACGCAAGTATGACCCATGAAAGGACAAATGTTGTGTAAGCAATGGGAAATCAAATAATGAAAACCATGTAATCAACTGTGAAACAACTATTTGAAATTGTTCATCCACCCATCCAAGGGAATCTTCCATCGAAGACTTTGCACTTAGATTAAACTACCCATATAATGATTGACTTCTTTCACTAGCCAATCATAACTCATTCTTTTAAAAAATACTAGTTTGAGTAATTTTGCTTGGTTAAAAGGGTTCATTTGGTTGTATTACATAGCATATCAAATCACTTATATGAAATTTGATAACTATAAAATGGGTTCAAATGGGCCACTCTCGTCGTTCCTGTGATGACGTCCCTATCCGTCGACTCTTCTACAATCATTTTTATTCTAAAATCGACACCAAGAAATAAGGCCGTTTGGTGTGAAGTCAGAGAAAGACTCGGTGGGATGAGGTGGCATACACCCCCGAAGGGGAACCCCCCCCCCCCCCCCCCCCCCCCCCTAAATAAATTCGGGGTAGATTCTCCCCAACTCCCAGAGTTAATAATAATACTAGTGGGTTTACCCGCGCGTTGCAGCGGGATCCACAAATGGGTTACAATACAACATTATGATACTTAGGTTTTTTGCCGCAAGTTACGCAAAAAGAATAGAAATGTGCACACTATGTTTTAACAAGTATTTGTAGAAATAGAACATGGAGTTTCTCCTACCAAAGCAGATCAATAAAAGACTACACAACCTTAAATTTTCTAAACAAACAAGTAATCCTTTAACCAATACCTAATGAACGACACATATATTATATCATCAATCTGTCATAAAACGCCTAAAAATTAATATACTAATAAAAGCTACAGAGCCTAATTTCACGTAATTATCATGATTAAAATTGAAAACAAAAATGATTGCGTTGAATGATATAAAAAAAAGGTGCTCTGGTTAGCTTGACTTTAACTCTAAGAAGATTTCAGTCACTATATTTTAAAGTTTTAAAACTTATATAAGTTTAGCTAAGATAAGAGTATTCATTGTGGTAACATAAATTATTATCTTTCATCGTCATTATATGAAATTTGTTCAAAAAATTGTTATCCCGTGTGTTTATTTAATTTGGGCGAGTTTCATTTTCATATAAAAGTTGATTATCTTCTAGGGGCATTTAGGAAAGAAAACTAGTAAAATTTTGAAAATTATAAAGAAACCCTTGGTATGCCATTTTAACTTTATACTATTTGAACATATTTGTCCATGACTCCTCCTTTATAATATAGTATAGATTATTTATATCCTAATAATAATATTATAATGTATAAAGAGCAATCAGATTAATATTAAAAGGAAAGCCGGCACCAAGGAAAATAATAAATAAATAAAAGGAGAAATTGGGGAAAACCATTTCCAAACTTTGAGTGAGAAAAAAGAGAAACTAAGATGGCGCTGATGTGACATTTGAAGAAATTGGGGACTTAGAGCAGATGCTCTCCACACCATATATCCTAATGATGGAAACTTTTATCTCTATATAGTAGATACAGTCATCTTCCACCCACCCTATTGATGAGCCTAGTTTAAGATCTTGTTGTATGTCCAATATTGATGCCTCACAAATCACAACTTAAATTCACCAAATCCTCCGTTGGGACAGTTGGCCTTGGGAGAAAAAAAATGGTTTGACGTTCATGATTTCTCACGTGTGTGTGGGGAGGGAGGGAGGGAGAGGGAAACAAGGTGCTCCACGGATGGTTTACGAGTGGTGCTACCGGTGGGAAGGGTTCATGAGTGGATCGAACATGTGACCTACCCTTAGGATGAGAACCCCTAAGAGAAAACCTATCATACCTCAAACCACCTTGTCCTCACTCTACTAAGTGAGAATTACAATATATTAATAATACAACTAAATGAATAGTAGTTAAAATGAATAGTAAAAATATTAATATTTTATTTATATTATTATTTTATTTAAAAACTTTATTATATTATATACTATTAATATATTATACCGATCACGACAATACCGATTACCGAACGGTACGGGTACCGGTATAGTATCAGTATTTTACCTTAAAATACCGAACACCGAAATCGAAAATCCATAAATATGGGTACCGATACCGATCCCGAAACCACTCGTTCGGTACGGTATCGGGATCGGGACGGGACGGGACGGATCAGTATTCGGTCTTATATGCTCATCCCTAATTAATATATTATATACTATTATTTTATTCAAAAACTTTTTATACCGATCCCGAAAATACCGATACCGAACGGTACGTTATGGTATCGGAATTTTACGTTAAAATACCGATACCATACCGATCCCTTACCGATACCGATAATACCGAAACCGAAAATCCATAAATATGGGTACCGATACTGATCCCGAAACCACTCGGTTCGGTACGGTATTGGGATCGGGACGGGATAGGTATTCAGCCTGTATGCTCATCCCTAATTAATATATTATATACTATTATTTTATTTAAAAACTTTATTATATTATACACTATTAATATATTATATACTATTATTTTATTCATATTATTTTATTAAAAAAATTTATTATATTATATACTATTAATATAAATAACATAATCTTATGTAATTTCGTTACAAATTTCATGTGTTACTTATGTGTAGATTTCTTTATTTTTTTTTAATGTTTACAACCAAAATGGAATCTCGATTGTATAATTTATTGATTGATTAAAACACCTCATCTAAAATCTTGACTTTAAAAACGCGCAACGCGCGTGATTTTATACAACTAGTTTGTATAAAATTAATATATTCACATTTTTAACATAATTAATACATTAATTATTTTTTGAACGGTTTAAATTACACTAAATCCGCATTGCCATAATTATTACATTAATAGATTGATAATCTTAAACCTAACATATTACTGGGTTTAAATGGTCGTTTAGAAAAAAATAAATAATAATAATCTATATCTATATTATCTTATTAAGGAGGAGTGATGTACAATATGATAATTTGTATTTTCGTATAACTTAACAAGTAACATATACACCATATTTAAGCAAGAAATTTAAAGGTATTATGGGGATAGTTGTGACAATTAAGACACTTAAAAGGGTAATATATACATTTTATCCACCTCCTCCTTTACAGTATCAAAACAAAATTACTGAGTATTGATTCCTTTAGGATTTTGTATTCTTGAGCTACACTTTATAATGTATAATGCGTGCTAGAGGCTGCAAAATGAGCACGTCAGTTTGACGGGTATGGTAATGGATCAAGACATGTCGGGTATGCAGTGTAAAAGAAAAAAAAAATGGTTTTGAATGGTCAATACTACCTCATTAGAACTTGGTTATTGAAGAAACACGTATTTAAGGGTTAGAGCAGTTGTGGTAGTCCCACGGATGGCGCCAATGAAGAAACACGTATTTAAGGATAGTTCAAAGAAGAACGATCTGTATGGTGGTTCTACTGTATTTTATAAAGAGAGTGTGATTATAAAATACTTGTGGGTTGTAGGCAAGACCAAGGATTTACGAGACTACCAATCAGAAGAGCCGAGCCTCTAATCGTTAGTATAATAAACAAGGGGGGTGAAGAAGGTACGAGAGTTCGTATTCTTCTTGAGTGAAAGTGTATTGGATATTCGATGCCAATAAAAGGAGAAGAGAGTCCTCCTTTTATAGTACCGAGATGCCACACTTTCTCAGCCCATCCTCTACCTTTAACGGGGCCCGGCCCAGGTAGAGGAGTCTCCATAATCCGGCCCAAGCCTTTAGGCCCATTTGGTGCAAGTGGGTTTTAGTAAAGTGGGAGCAAGTGGAATGCTAGGGGAGATGTTACCGTCCTGGCGCATGTACATGTGGCGCCCAGTAAGTGGACGCTGATGGGCGGTTGACACGTGGTGCTCGCCCATTGGTGGATCCAGGCGGTAGACAATTTATACTTTCCAGGATTTCAAGACGGACAAGAAAGTCTGCTTTGTCAGGAAGATATCTTGGTTGAGAGGCTGCCACGTCATCGCCTTTTCTGCTCGTCAGACTGGGGAAAGTCTTTGATTGGAGAGGAACTCTGACGGGCTGTCTGTCATGTCAGAGATATTTGTTTGGGGCAGGGGTGAGTTTCAAAGCTGCCCCAAAAGGTATCTTCCACTTGTAGTGACGCTTGTCAAGGAAGCCTTGAGATATACTTGGCCCGCCCCTGTAAAAGGGGCGGGTGTTCATGCGCCTGGCGTCGAGTGTACCGCTGACGTAAAACGGGCGGGTGGACACCAGGTGTTCCGTCGACGTGGATCGTGAATATAAATGCACGGGTCGGACGGCAGAAGCATCGCTGACGTAGAACGGGTTTGTGGACGCCAGACGTTCCGCTGACGTAAAAACGGGCGGATGGGCGCGAAACGATCCGCTGACGTAGAACGGGCGGGTAAGCGTCTGGCGAAGCCTGTTCTAAGTGGGCGATGGTATGATATTTGTAATGTTTTAATACCATATCCCTTCAAGCCCCCCAGTCCAGTGCTGACCTGTATCTTTGGGGAGTGCTGGACTTGATTTCACATGTGTACTTTCAGTGACATCCAGTCGTCACTGGGTTTTCATGTACCGAAGTGGACGTGTGTTTTTGTTTATTCTTTGTCAACTGGTGCGCGCACAGAGATCAAGCTGTGGGCGTATGACGGGATGCGCATAGATTGTGTTTTGGTGCGCAGCCGCTGAGCCAAGATAGGCGTTGGGCCTGTTTGCGCGGCCAAAAGTTGTGAAATTTGATTTTTTCAAAATTTTCGCTCTGGCGCGCAGGCGTTGAGCCAAGATAGGCGTTGGGCCTGTTTGCGCGTTCAGAGGTTGTGAAATTGATTTTTTCAAAATTTTCGCTCTGGCGCGCAGGCGTTGAGCCAGATAGGCGTTGGGCCTGTTTGCGCGGCCAGAGGTTGTGAAAAGTCATTTTTTTGTCGCAATCTGCGCCTGCATTTACTCCGCATTGAATTTGTCTCTTTGGGATTTGTGTAATTAAAGGCGGGAATGTTTTGAATTTGAAAGGACGTTCTGACGGTTGGTACACCTGCTTTGGAGATCGTGTCTGACAGTTAGTACGATGTTGAGTTGCTAGGTCGCCACGTGTCGTACATCTGGTGAGTGGGGACAGCTGTTGATGGTTGTTTTTTGAACGTGGAGGTACACGTGTCAGTCATCGTCATCCATTTTTGGACGTGGGTGTACACGTGTCAGTCATCGGCAGCAATTGCCAGTTGGGGTAGGAAGACCGTCTCGCAAGTGAGACACGCGCAGCGCGTGGGCCGTTTTAGCACGTGGGCTGAGCGACGTGTCTGCCTGTGATTGGACCTTCACGCGAAAAGCCTGTCCATCATCATTACCTGCATTAAATGCGATGGGTATAAATAGTCGTCCCCCTCCTTTGGATTTCTTTCATCTTCTTCATTTCTTCGAAATTTTCTTCTGAATTCCATTTCTTTTCTTTCTCCGATCAAAAACTTAGGGTTTTCTGACTTGTCGTCGAAGATGTCGTCCGAAGATAAGAAGTTGGAGCTGTCTATGAAAGACGCCCAAATCTCCTAGTCCAAAGACAAGTTCAGGTCTTTGGTCAAGATGTTTGGTATTCTTCGTGATTGGGACCCGGAGTTGCCGGAGAAGGGGCAGACTCCGGTAGACTGCCCGGAAGGGAAAATATGCCTATATGAGGCATATTTTCAGAAGGGGTTATTCCGGTTGCCGGTTTCTCGCTTCTTCATCTCTGTCCTCCAGAGATACGGAGTGCACGTTTCTCAGATGAGCCCCTTTGGGGTGCTGAGGGTGATGCACTTCGAGGCCACCTGTCGAGCCCTGAGGAGGCAGCCGGTGTTTGAGCACTTCAATGTGTTCTACAAGCTAGAAGTTAAGGAGTCGGGCTGGGTTTCTTTTGTGGAGAGATCCAAGAACGTGAGCCTGATCATACCGAAGAGTTCTCCAAAAACTCTTCGGGACTGGAAGAGGTGCTTCTTCTTTGTGAAGAAGGAGGTCATCCCAGTGGAGATGACAAAGCTGGAACTGCGCCCTGGGCAGAAGGTGTCGTCCTTCGAGGTTATGAAGGACTTCCAAGAGGAGGCGTGGTTTCAGGACCTCTCCGCGCATCCAAGTCGTCTAGATGACTTGGACAAATTGGATGAGGGTATTCTGCGTTTGCTGGGGCTGAGCCGTCTAGGCGTTAGGGAGGGGTATAATGTAGCGCCTGCTGGTGACGGTGGTGCGCTTTCTGTGGAGGGTAAGTTTTTATCGTTGCTTCCATTTTTCTTAGTTCGTTTTGTGTCTCATATTTTTGTGTTTCGTCGCAGGTGATTTACTTTTTGACTACTTTGCCGCCCGGGCTGTGAAGACCGTGTATGTGGCGGTGCCAGAGGGCGGAGCCTGGGAGATGGAGGCGTTGGCGGAGAACTTCCTGTTCCCTAGCCCTATTCAAGGTGCGCCCTCTAACCTTGAAGTAGGTTTTTTGATCAACCCTGACCCGCTGTCTGTCAAGACGGCGGAGGGGGTTGATTATGTGTTCTTGTCTGATGATGAGTTGAGCGACCCATCGTCTGATTTGGTACATCGTTCGCGTCGGTCTACAGGTGGCGCAGGAGGCGGTTCTTCTTCGGCCACGGCGCTAGGCGGCGGTGCGACTGCTGAAGGTCGCCCGGTAGAGGACGCGCCTGTTGACAGTAAGTGTTCTTTACCTCCTTTTCTTCTCTTCGTTTTTTTTGTCTATCTGTTGAGAGATTTGATGTTGTTTGCAGCTCGCAAGCGCAAGGAACCGGAGGCGGTTGAGGAGACCGTAGCTGGTGGGTCGTCGCCTAAGCGGGCGGCTCATGGTGGGGATAAGCCGGGTGATCTAGAGCTTGAGCCGCCGCCGGTGCGTCAGCCTTTTTACATGAAGGCTTTGAAGAAGCTTAGTAGTAAGTGGCTCTCGGGCCTTTGCCTTTTTTGATCTTTTCTTTATGGTTGCCTTAAGTTGCTTTTTGTTTTTGATTGTAGGTTCCGTCCCTCCTTCTGTCCGACAGTATCAGGAGGAGCGGAAGAAGAAGCTCGAGGAGGAGCGCGTCCAAGCTGAGGGCGCGCGCCAGACAGAGGCTGCGCGCAAGGAGGAGGAGGAGAAGCGCGCCGCCGAGGCTGAGTTGAAGAGGAGGCAGGAGAAGGAGGCTGCCGCCCGCCAGGCTGAAGCTGAGCGCAAACGGGCAGAAGATGCTCGTTTGGCCGAGGGCGAACGCAAGCGGGCTGAAGAGGCTCGCTTGGCCGAGCTGGCGGCGGAGAAGGAGGAAGAGGAGCGCCGCCTCATGTTGTTGAAACAACACGAGGATTTGGTGCATATGAAGAAGGAGCAGGCCGAGGGCATGGGTGCTCAGGGCGGAGAGGGCCAGCAGGGCGGGCCGTGTTTGTAGATCTGAGCGAGAAGGATGTCGCTGAGGCATCCTTCCCTGGTGGTGGGCCGGAGGCCCCAAAATCGCAAAGGGCCGGAGGCACGGTGGCGTCCTCCAGTGGGCCTGCCTTTCGTCTTGACGCTCCGGTTTATACGCCTGGGTGGCGTATAACCGAAAGCTGCAGATTCCTCAATCTCTTCGAGGCCGAGGAGTTTGTAAGCTATGCGCTCCCGCCGGCGGAGCGCGCCCATCATCGGGCTCAGGACCGTGGCACCCTCTTCTCCGAGATGTGCATGAACCTTACGCAGACCTTGGGCAATCTTTATGCCCTGCACAGAGGAGAGGGTGAATTTTTAGACGAGCGGGCGTCGGTCGCCAGTGAGACCGAGCGTCTCGCCAGGGAGAAGGAAGTATACGAGTCGGCTCGTATACGCCTTTTGGAGCAGGTTCGGAAGCTGGAGTCTGACCTGCGCCAGAAGGACGCCGATGCTGCTGAAAATCAGAAGGCGTGGGCGAAGTCGTCGGCGGTGGTGAACACGGAATTGGACCGCCGTCGTCAACTTATACAGAAGGCCGAGCTTGCCTTAGCTGACGAGAAGAAGGTCTCGGCAGCTAAGGGAACGGAGTTGGAGGAGCTGTCCTCCAAGTACGCCACTGCTGTTGGTGATTTGAAGGCGAAGGACGCCGATGTGGTGAAGATGACCACTCGGGTGTCCGAGCTGGAGGGGCAGCTTGCAGCGTTTGCGAGGGAGTGGGAAGCGTGGGAGTTGGAGAAGACGCTTCTGCTGGATGCTCAATGGGGTTATTGTGAGAAGTCGCTGTGGGTGATGTCCGACGGGATCTCCGCAGTAAGTTTCCGGATCTTTTTCTAAGTTTTTCCTTCACTTTTTATTTCTTGTTTGTTCTAACCTTTGTTTGATGTGTAGGTATATGAACGCTGCTGGAATGCGCCCAAGATGGGTGAGCAGATTGCCGAAGTGGTTGATGCTGCTCGCACCACGGGCGTCCACAGCGGGTGGTTGGAGGGATACTTGGCCGCTAAGGATGGCGCGCCTGTGGAAGAACAGCCCTTTGGGGACGTCAACACGGACCAGCTGCTGATGGAGCAGCTGCAGAAGTTGGAGCAGATTGAGTTCCCCGTGCTGCAGGTTGTGCGGCAATGCCTGGCCGATCCCGATCCTATCGCCAAATTTAAGCGGTGGGTAGAGGAGTCTGATCGCGTAGGCCGTGAGCGCGCAGAGAAGGAGCGAGTGGAGAAGGAGAGGTCCGGGGCGGGTAGCTCGGGGACGGCTCATGAGCCTCCTCAGTAGATTATTTTGTAATTTTCTCTTCCTTGTAAATATTGTTTGATGAAATGAAATGAATTTTGTTTTTGTTCTGCGTCTTGTTGATCTGTCTGATGTGTTTGTGCGTCGTTTGCTGAGTAGATTAACAAGTGAGGAGTGCGCCCAATAAGTAAGTGAGGTGTTTTGTCTTCATGAGTGACTAGTGCGTAGAATCAGTTATGAAGAGTAAATTAACTTCGTAAGTGATTTGTGCGCCGAGCCACTTGTGAAGAGTGGATTAGCTTCATAAGTGATTTAGTGCGCCGAGCCACTTGTGAAGAGTGGATTAGCTTCACAAGTGATTAGTGCGCCGAGCCACTTGTGAAGAGCGGATTAGCTTCATAAGTGATTAGTGCGCCGAGCCACTTGTGAAGAGTGGATTAGCTTCACAAGTGATTAGTGCGCCGAGCCACTTGTGAAGAGTGGATTAGCTTCATAAGTGATTAGTGCGCCGAGCCACTTGTGAAGAGTGGATTAGCTTCATAAGTGATTAGTGCGCCGAGCCACTTGTGAAGAGTGGATTAGCTTCACAAGTGATTAGTGCGCCGAATAAGTTTATGAAGAGTAAATTAACTTCATAAGTTTAGAGGAAAGAATAAAAAATAAAACTTTTTTACAAGTAGCACTTGCGCAATTGCGCTACATTCCATGATCTAGGTATGGGTGTTCCATCGAGTTTTTCGAGCGCATATGCCCCTTTTCCGAGTACTTGTTGGACTTTGTAAGGCCCTTCCCAGTTAGGTGCTAGCTTTCCCGGGCGTTCTGCGTGGGAGGCATAGTTGTCCCTAAGGACATAGTCGCCGATGTCGAATTCGCAAACCTTGACCTTCGAATTATAGTAACGTTCCAATTGTTTTTTGTAGTTTGCTTCGCGTATGGCGGCGATATCGCGCCTGTCGTCCAAGAGGTCTAGATTGAGGCGTAGCTCTCTGTTGTTATCTGTGTTGGCTGTATTGAGGACCCGTGGTGATGGAAATGTTATCTCCGCGAGTATTACAGCCTCGGAACCGTAGGTTAGGCTGAACGGAGTTTCGCCAGTGCTGGTCTTTGTGAGGGTGCGATGCGCCCATAGCACGTGTGGGAGCTCTTCTACCCAGCCCGTCCGCTTTGATCCTAGGCGAGTCTTAATGCCTTCGACTAGGGATCTGTTGATGCGCTCCACCTGGCCATTACCTTGCGGATGGGCAACGGATGAAAAAATCTGACTGACGCCTAGTTGTGTTAGCCATGCTTGTAGTTTTTTGTCGGTGAATTGTGTGCCGTTGTCGGTGATGATTTCCATGGGTAAGCCAAAGCGGCAGATGATGAATTCCCAGATGAATTTTTTTATTTGTTCCGCGCTGATTGAAGCGAGTGGCTTGGCCTCTACCCACTTTGTGAAGTAGTCAACGGCGACGACGAGGTATTGTATCTTTCCGGGGGCCATTGGGAACGGGCCGACCAGGTCCATGGCCCACTTTTGAAATGGCCAGGCGGCTGTGACTGGTACCAAAACGTTTTTGGGGCGCAGGGTATTTGGCGCATGTTGTTGGCAGTTGAAGCAGGTGCGTAGGATTTTGACGGCGTCTTGATGCATACCCGGCCAATAATATCCTGCGTTCATGATTTTGGCGACGACCATTCTTGGCCCTACATGGATCCCGCATATGCCTTCGTGAATTTCTCTTATGAGTGAGCTGGCTGTCGCGGCATCTATGCATTTTAGTAATGGCCCTAAGTATGAGCGTCGGTACAGGATCCCGTTCATTAGTTGGTAATGTTGGGATTTGTATTGGATTTTTCGAGCCTCCGCTTTTTGAGGTGGCAGGGTGCCTGTCGCTAGATAGGCTTGACTAGGGGTCATCCATGACCCGGCGCCTGTATGCGTTATATTGACCTGTCTAAGTGGTACTGAAGGTTGAGGTAGGGTTTCAATGCTTACCTCTTTGGCCATATGCGGCCAAGCGGTGGAGGCCATTTTGCTGAGTGCGTCAGCTTCCTTGTTGCCGCTGCGGTTTATGTGGAGGATGGTGCAAGTAACGAATTTCTTGGTGAGGAGCTTGGCCTGGTCGACGTATTGGGCCATGACGGGATCTTTGGCGTCGTAAACGCCGTTCATGTGGCCTGCTATGAGCATGGAGTCTACATGAGCGTTGAGGGGCCTTGCGCCCATTTTGTGTGCCAGGCGCAGGCCTGCCAAGAATGCTTCGTATTCAGCCTCGTTGTTTATGCTTGGGAACTCAAGGCGCACGGCGTATGTGAATTCCGTTTTGTCGGGGCTGACGAGGCGGAGTCCGGCGCCCGAGCCTTGGTCATTGGAAGCTCCGTCGGTGTATAATGACCAAGTTACTCGGTCGTCTGGGATGGGCTTGGGGTCTTGTTCGTCTTTGCAGTCTTGGATTTTGTCAATCGGGATTTCGGCGATGAAGTCCGCCAGGACCTGCCCTTTTATCGCGGGTCTTGGTTTGTAGACAATGGTATGTGCGCCTAACTCAATTGCCCATTTGGCCAAGCGGCCGGAGAGTTATGGTTTAGATAGTACTGTGTTTATCCTGTAGTCTGTAAGGACGTTGATTGGATGTCCTTGGAAGTATCTTCTCAGGCGTCTTGACGCGTGGACTAATGCCAGGACGAGTTTTTCCATTGTTGAATATCTGGTTTCTGCGTCTGCTAGAGTGCGGCTGATATAGTAGACCGGTGTTTGTACTTTGTTGCGTTCTACTAATAGGACGGCGCCTATTGCCGTTTCTGACGCGGATAGATATAATGTAAGGGGCTCCTTTGGAAGGGGTGCTGTTAAAGTTGGCAAGTAGGTTAAACATTGTTTCATTTCACGGAAGGCTACCTCCGCTTCTGGTGTCCAGCGGAACTGTGTTTTTTTAGTACATTCCGTAAAGTATGAACAAAAGGAAAAGACTTAGAGGCGTAGTTTGACAGGAAGCGGTGAGAGCAACCAGACGTCCCATCAGTGTCTGTACGTCTTTTATCGAGTTTGGTGACGGCATGCGCTGTATTGCTTGGACATTTTCCGGGTTTGGTTTGAAGCCGCCATTGGTGACAATGACGCCTAAGAATTTCCCTTCTTCTGCTCCGAAGGAGCATTTGCCCGGTTTAGTTTCATTTGGATGCTGCGCAACTGTTCGAAGGTGCGCTGGATGTCCATAAGCATTGTATCCTCCTGGGTGCTTTTGATGACTAGGTCGTCCACGTAGACTTCAAGGTTGACGCCTATCTGGTTGATGAACGCCTGGTCCATGAGGCGTTGGTAAGTTGCGCCGGCGTTTTTGAGTCCGAAGGGCATTTTGGTGTAGCAGTACACCCCTCGATCTGTTCTGAACGCCATTCGATCCTCATCTTCGTAAGCCATTTGAATTTGATGATATCCTCGATATGCGTCGAGGAAGCACTTGTATTTGAATGGCGCGAGTGAGTCAACCTTCAAATCGATCTCCGGGAGAGGGTAGTGATCTTTGGGGCATGCTTTGTTTAGGTCCTTGTAGTCGACGAACATGCGCCAGGACCCATTCTTTTTTAGTACCATTACTGGGTTGGCCACCCAGGTTTGGTGATTGCATTTTCTGATAATGCCCGCATCTAACAGATCGTCGACTTGTTCATTCATGGCTTTAACTCTGTCGGGGCCGAGTGGCCGCTTTTTCTGGGCCACTGGGCGCGCGTCTTTGTATGTGTTGAGGCGGTGCTCGGCGATGTGTCTTGGGACGCCGATCATGTCTGATGATTGCCATGCGAAGATGTCTTTGTTCGCCACCAGTAGCTGTTTTAGGTGTGTTTTTACTTGGGGGGATAAGGTCCGGCCCAAAGTAATGGTTTGTTCAGGGAAAGCTGGGTTGAGGACCCAGTTTTCGTCAGTTAGTGGGTTTGGTGGAAGCGTTGCTGTGTCATCTGCCGGGTGGTTTGTCATGAGGCATTCTTGATTACCTCGGATGTATGCGATCCCGGTGGGTGTTGGGAAACCCATGGTTTGGTGAGGAGTTGATGCGGTGGAATTGAAGTTTGCCAAACCCTGTCTTCCTAGCAGTATATCATATGAGGAAATGGCTGGGATGACGTGGAAGGTGCATACTTCCGAGCGGCTGTGTATGCCGTCATCAAACTCGATAAAAGACGTACAGACACTGATGGGACGTCTGGTTGCTCTCAACCGCTTCTTGTCAAACTACGCCTCTAAGTCTTTTCCTTTTGTTCATACTTTACGGAATGTACTTAAAAAAACACAGTTCCGCTGGACACCAGAAGCGGAGGTAGCCTTCCGTGAAATGAAACAATGTTTAACCTACTTGCCAACTTTAACAACACCCCTTCCAAAGGAGCCCCTTACATTATATCTATCCGCGTCAGAAACGGCAATAGGCGCCGTCCTATTAGTAGAACGCAACAAAGTACAAACACCGATCTACTATATCAGCCGCACTCTAGCAGACGCAGTTTTTATGATTTTGGCTGTAAAAGTTTATTGGGTTAGAGCAGTTGTGGTAGTCCCACGGATGGCGCCAATGAAGAAACACGTATTTAAGGATAGTTCAAAGAAGAACGATCTGTATGGTGGTTCTACTGTATTTTATAAAGAGAGTGTGATTATAAAATACTTGTGGGTCTGTAGGCAAGACCAAGGATTTACGAGACTACCAATCAGAAGAGCCGAGCCTCTAATCGTTAGTATAATAAACAAGGGGGTGAAGAAGGTACGAGAGTTCGTATTCTTCTTGAGTGAAAGTGTATTGGATATTCGATGCCAATAAAAGGAGAAGAGAGTCCTCCTTTTATAGTACCGAGATGCCCCACTTTCTCAGCCCATCCTCTACCTTTAACGGAGCCCGGCCCAGGTAGAGGAGTCACCATAATCCGGCCCAAGCCTTTAGGCCCATTTGGTGCAAGTGGGTTTTAGTAAAGTGGGAGCAAGTGGAATGCTAGGGGAGATGTTACCGTCCTGGCGCATGTACACGTGGCGCCCAGTAAGTGGACGCTGATGGGCGGTTGACACGTGGTGCTCGCCCATTGGTGGATCCAGGCGGTAGACAATTTATACTTTCCAGGATTTCAAGACGGACAGAGAAAGTCTGCTTTGTCAGGAAGATATCTTGGTTGAGAGGCTGCCACGTCATCGCCTTTTCTGCTCGTCAGACTGGGGAAAGTCTTTGATTGGAGAGGAACTCTGACGGGCTGTCTGTCATGTCAGAGATATTTGTTTGGGGCAGGGGTGAGTTTCAAAGCTGCCCCAAAAGGTATCTTCCACTTGTAGTGACGCTTGTCAAGGAAGCCTTGAGGTATACTTGGCCCGCCCCTGTAAAAGGGGCGGGTGTTCATGCGCCTGGCGTCGAGTGTACCGCTGACGTAAAACGGGCGGGTGGACGCCAGGTGTTCCATCGACGTGGATCGTGAATATAAATGCACGGGTCGGACGGCAGAAGCATCGCTGACGTAGAACGGGTTTGTGGACGCCAGACGTTCCGCTGACGTAAAACGGGCGGATGGGCGCGAAACAATCCGCTGACGTAGAACGGGCGGGTAAGCGTCTGGCGAAGCCTGTTCTAAGTGGGCGATGGTATGATATTTGTAATGTTTTAATACCATATCCCTTCAGTTATTAAACTATAAACTTTTTATTTCTAACTTTTATATTTTCGTTGTGATAAATCGGTGTTTAATGTTAACTTATAGCAAGCAGCTTGGTTTAGTGCACTTCCATGGGGAACAATGGCTTTCTCAGGGTATGTTAAAAGCAGGACACTTGTTGACTTTTGTGAGAAAAGTCATTAATGTCGTGTGAATTAGGTATTTTTAAATGTCATTTTTAAAACTAACACTTTCTTAAAAGAAGTGTTAAGACTTGGTGAAAAAAGGTAATTAAACGAGACCTTAAAATTAAAACACTTATCTAAATTTTAAATTTATAAAAGTAAAACGATATATGCTGATTATTTTAAACCCACACGATAGGCAGTGGACCTATCGGGCGTAGTATAGACTATAGCAAGTACCGAGTATTGAACCCTAAGATACGACTTCCCCTACTCAGTCCTAGTTGCTGCGATAAAAAGAAAGATACAATAAAGAAAGAGAATGAGAGCGACCAGAGTAAAAATCAGTACCAAACAAAGTGTTGCTTCGAGATCCAACTTATTTTTGGGACATATTAATAGTAGTTATTTAGTTAAGTGGTGTGTACAAGTGCACACTTATGCTTAACTTGGAGTTGCTACATCATTCTCCAAAGGTGTCTGTTTTCGCAAGACAAGCTGTGTTCTTGTTTTAAAATGAGGGTCTCCCGAACGGTAAGCTCACATCTCAACAATGACAGACGGACTACTCAAGAGTGTGTATACCCAACCCAGAATGATCCAACTCCCAAGCTGCTAATCACTCAAAACCTTTCTGGACAACTTGTTGGTGGCCGGAGCATGACCGAACAAGAAACCACTCGATATCATAAAAGAGTCGTGACTAATCAGCACACGTGCATCCTTTACTTTAACCAAATAACTATTTTAAAAAGTGAGTGTTATGCGGCAGTATAATGATGAGAGAAAATAAAGATCGTTTTCTCTCAACACGGGTTCATCAAACCTTAATTTGCGCCAAAACTTTCACATAGACAATGAAGCTAAGTCGCACAATTAAGACTTGACTTATCACTAGGACCGAGTATAAAGACCGTACCGACCCTAAATGAGATCTTTGATAGTAGAGGATTAAGACGCTAAGTGTGTGTATTTCTACCCACAAATGTGCTAATCACTACTCACGGGATTAGGTTAGCTTAAGAGTGCATGGGTTGTTACACACCATGGGTACACTCTTAAGTCCTCCCACTTCCTATCAAGACACCCACAAGACCAAAGACTAGTTAATTAGTTAATTAATTCATCAAATAAGGTTTTAAGTGAAAAGAATTTTACAAGAACAAAACACCACTTAACAAATAAAAACTATATAATCCATACCAAAATAAGTCTTCACCCTAGCAACACTCAACTAATCTAGCCAAACATTGGCTTTACATCTAGCACACTATAGTGGGTGTTTGAAGAACACATGGTTGTGAGTGTAATGGGATTAAAGAGGGTGGTTTGGGTGAGTTTTAGTGATATCTCTCTCTTTCCACTCTTAATCACCAAGTATTTATGGAGTGATCCCAAGCTCCAAAGGTCATTTGCAAGACCCCAAAGATGGCTGAAGTGTGAGAGAACTTGGGTGAAAAGGGATGCCCAAAATGTGGAGTGGAGGCCTCTATTAATGGGCAAAACAGGCCTAGCACGCCCCGGCTCAAGTCTTGGCACGCCCCCTGCTCGACAGCATGTACTGTTGCAGAGTCCTTTCGCGCAAAATTGTCTGTACCAGGGCTGGCACGCCTGTGCCCCTTCTTCTGGCACGCCCTAGCTGTCTGTTGTGAGTAACTGTCTTGTCAGTTTTGGTCGGTTTAAGCCTTGGAGAACACGCTGCATTAAAGCAGCCCGTGCCACTATGTGGGGCACGCCCGTGCACATCAGTAAAGTTCAGTTTTGCCTCCTGCTGACTGGTCGACCTGGGATAAGTGCACGACCGTGCATGGTCCTGAGCGCGGCCGTGCTTCATCTGGATCATCTCCGAAAGTCTTCAAATCCTTGTCTTTTAGGTCGGTTTTCACTTCTTTTCACTTTCCACCTTCAATACGTGCAATTATCATCAAAAGGAAAGAAACTGTGACAATACAAAGATAAAAGCATGAATTTGGGTGATAATTAGGTGAAAAAATGTATATAAAACCTACTAATTTTGGGACTCATCATATCACCTCACACCTAGACGTTTGCTTGTCCCAGAGCAAAGCAAACCAAACCTAGTCAATGAAAGTAGAATAAAAATAGGTGAGTGTGGTGTGACAAGTCACAACAACCCACCTCCTATGAGTCCCACTTACTCAACACATCCTTGGTAGATGTTTTACATAGCCTTGGCGCGCCTAATCAAACTTCCCTCAAGTGTCTACTTTATATTTCTCTCACTTTTTCACTCGGGTGTAATTTTGGGGGTGATCGCTCAGATTCATCCCAAGGCACGCACAAGATCATAAGCTTGCACACAAATCGGATCTCCACCGCTATTTAATGGTGAGAAACTTCAAATCACATGGCCTTTTGAGGGGTGAAAAATGGTATAGTGATAAATGGGTAGGAAGGGGATCTATTGTCGTGTATGGCTCAGGAAGCGGCTGCGACATAATGAGCAAATGTCAAACTCTGAATGATGGGCTTTATGAAACTCTTCCCCCGAAGACTTACTGCTCTGACGTCCCTACTCTGCGAATCTTTCGGTCTTCACACCTAATCACCTCTGCTAGGAATGTCCTAGAAAAAAACCTTCAAATAAAATTGTTTCTTTTTAGCCCGCTTATTGTCGAGTATCTGGACTTATTAATCAAACAAGCTTTTTTTTTTAACAAATAAAAACGTTGCTTCCAGTGAAGCTTATTCTTTGGTATGTTAACTCTGGGTGGTTGTCTTTTCTTTAGCTGCCACGACTTTTCTCGGTGAACACCGTGACGTCTGGTCTATTCTTCTCCATCTCGAGACTGTCGAAGAGTGTCCCAATAGCCTACAACACGCCTTCTTTGCCAAAACCACGACAGGGGTTAAGTGTGATGAGTGAAATGAAAAAGGCTAAGGCTCAAATGGGGTAAAGGCTAATGAAAGACGGAAGGGGTGTGTCCTAGGTGCCTTGATCATTTTTACAATCTCTCACCTCGCGTGCGATCTCGAATCGCATAAGATGCACAAGTTCTAAATGTAACATGCCAAGGGTGAATGTCTCTCTCAGTCAAATGAACGAGCATCAGTGATTCTATACTGCAAGTGGGTGTGCTCGATAAAGCTCAAGATACTCACACGGAAAGGGTAGACGCTCGAATATGTAGTAGAAAACACTTTGAGTTGTTTCTTTCGGCTATGCCAACACCTCCAAAAATCTCATATTCAGGTTTTTGGGGTGGACTCAAAGGGGTTGAAAAAGATTTTTAATTACTCTTAAAAACATTTTGAAAAACTCTTGCCTTTAAATAGGTTTTTGTTTGCTTGGCTCGAGAGGTGGTAAATATTACAAAATTTTATCACCTCACACTTAGTTCTTTGGCATATTTTGAAATTATAGATTTGTAAAAAGTATATGCCAAGAATCAAGCGGGACTTAGTTACGTCTTTCCCTAATAGGCTAAAAGTTGTTCGGGAATAATTTGAAATCGAGTCGTGAGAGAGAACACCTGGCATGGATATATATATAGCTACCTACAAACTAAGAAAAATAAAAACTACTACTACTACTAATCTACTAAGCCCTAATGCCGAGAGGGAATACATGGAGGTGAGAAAATAAAAGGGGAACGATCATACCTAAGGGTCTTCAATTGATTTCTTACCGTATTTACCAACCTCTCAACTTATTCTTCTAATCTACTAATCCGGGCTGCCTCCCAGGTAGCGCCACGTTTAAGTCTTTAGCTGGACAAAGGTGGTGTTTTCATGGATGTGCTGGCATTTCATCTACTTCCTTGTCGACCAAGAACTCGAAATATGGTTTAAGCCAGTGACCATTGACTTTGAATAGAACTCCCGTTTCTATCTCCAAATCTACCGCCCCGTACGGATAGATCTTCTTCACAATGTATTGCCCAGTTCATCTTGACTTCAGTTTCCCAAGAAACAATTTGAGCCTCGAACTATATAGTAACACTTTCTGACCTTCTTGAAACGGCTCCTTTCTTCTAAGTCTTTGATCATGGAACTTCTTGGTCTTTTCTTTGTAGATGAGGGAATTATCATAAGCTTGCTGGCGGAGGTCTTCAAGTTCATGAATCTGAAAGAGTCGGTGTTGCTTGACATCTTCAGGATCATAGTTTGCTGCTTTCAATGCCTAGTAAGCTCTATGCTCCACTTCTATCGGTAAGTGACATGCCTTTCCGTACACGAGTCTGTACGGTGTGGTACCAATCGGGGTTTTGTATGCTGGGCGTAGTGCCCAAAGTGCATCGTCGAGATGATCGGCCCAATCTTTTCTGTCTATCCCCATAGTTCTTTCAAGGATTCTTTTGATGGCCCGATTTGTAACTTCTACCTGACCATTGGCTTGGGGATGATAAGAAGCGGAGAACCTCTGCTGACAACCATATCTCTGTAGTGCTTTCTCCAGCTGCTTGTTGCAAAAGTGGGACCCTCTGTAACTGACGAGAGCTTTTGGTACACCGAACTGAGCAAAAAGAGCCTTCAAAAACTTGACAACAACCCTGGAATCATTTGTTGGTAGTGCCTGTGCTTCGACCCATTTAGAAACATAGTCAACGGCAACAAGAATGTAGAGATTTCCCTTGGACGGTGGGAATGGTCCCACAAAGTCTATACCCCAAACATCGAAGATTTCACAGACAACAAACCCAGTTTGTGGCATTTCATCGCGGGCATTGATATTGGCGGCTCTCTGGCATGCATCACAACCTTGGACGAGAACGGCATCGTCTTTAAAAATTATGGGCCAATAAAATCCTGCTTCATAAACTTTTCGAGCCGTATTTCTCGCGGCGTGGTGCCCTCCTGTAGGACCTTCATGGCACTGTCATAGAATCTCTTGGGCTTCCTTCCCGTGAACACACCGACGAATAACACGACCGGGACAAATACGGAAAAGGTATGGATCCTCCCAAAGATAATACTTCAAATCGGAAAAGAATTTCTTCCTCTCATAATATGACTTTCCTTTAACGAGCATTCCACTGGCCAAATAATTTGCATAATCAACGTACCAGGGGTATGAGTCAGGGTCTTCGATCCGAAGGATTTGTTCACGCGGGAAGTCGTCATGGATTTCGTCTCCCTTTTTTTTCGGGTGGTACTTCTTTGAGACGAGACAAATGATCGGCTGCAACATTTTCGGCCCCCTTTTATCTTTTATTTCTATATCAATTTCCTCCAGTAAGAGAATCCACCGTATGAGCCTCGACTTTGTGTCTTGTTTGTTGAAGAGGTGGCGCAGAACGGCATGATCAGTTTAGACGATGTTCTTTGACAAGATAAGGTACGAACGAAACTTGTCAAAAGCAAATACCACAACAAGGAGCTCTTTTTCGGTCGTCGTGTAATTTTCTTGGGCATCATTGAGGGTCTTACTTTCATAAAGATCGAGTGAAAACATTTGACTTTCCTTTGCCCCAAAACTGCTCCTACCGTCATATTACTTGCATCACACATCAACTCGAATGGTAGGTCCCAATTTGGAGAAATGACAATCGGCGCTTCAACCAACTTTCTTTTTAGGCAATTGAACGCCTCAAAACAATCTTTAGTAAACACGAACTCGCGATCTTTTTCAAGAAGCTGAGTGAGTGGACGAGCGATCTTCGAGAAATCCTTGATAAATCTTCTATGGAAACCGGCATGACCGAGAAAACTACGAATTCACGTAACCGTGGGAGGAGGGGGAAGCAACGAAATTGCTTCAACTTTGGCCTTGTCAACCTCGATCCCTTTGTCTGAAATTTTATGCCCCAAAACAATTCCTTCCTTTACCATAAAATGACACTTTTCCCAATTGAGTGCCAAATTCACTTCTTCACACCCTGCCAACATCTTCTTGAGATTGCCCAGACAATGATCGAACGAACTTCCAAAAACCGAGAAATCATCCATAAAAACCTCCATAAAGTCTTTGATCATGTCATGAAAAATAGCTACCATGTAGCGCTGGAAAGTAGCGGGGGCATTGCATATCCCAAATGGCATTCTTCTGTAAGCGAACGTGCCATATGGTCAAGTGAAAGTGGTTTTCTCGTGGTCTTCGGGGTTAATTGGGATATGAAAGTACCCAATAAAACCATCGGGAAAACAATAATATTGGTGCCCGGCTAATCTTTCCAACATCTGGTCAATGAATGGTAGGGGAAATAAGTTCATTTTGTGCATTGGTCACGACTGTCATACCTCCCTTTTTTGGAAGCACTTGGACAGGGCTCACCCAAGGAGAGTCAGAAATGGGATAAATCTAGCCGGCGTCAAACAACTTAATTACTTAATCTTTCACGACCACTTGCATCTTGGGGTTAACTCTTCGCTGCCTTTGCACACAAGGGCGGTAATCATCCTCCATGAGGATCTTGTGTGTGCAAAGTGAAGGGCTAATACCTTTAATATCCATCAGCTTCCAGGCGATTGCTTTCTTGTGTTGCTTCAAAACTTCCATCAACTTTTCTTTTTCTTCTTTTGACAAATCGGCTGCTATGATAACGGGAAGCTTGCAGTCTTCTTCTAGAAAAGCATGCTCCAGGTGGGATGGCAATTCTTTGACTTCCAAGGATGGTGGTTCTTCAATTGAGGGCTTGGCTTTTTCTTCAGGACTTCGTTCTTGGAGTTGAGTTTCCTCGGGCTCTTCTTCAGGAAAAACATGCTCAATACGATAACTTTCAAAAACCATAGGATCATTTTCACCAATCAAGGAAGCGGGTTCTTCAAAATCATCTCCCTCCCCCAGAACATCACAGAGATAATACCCTGCAATATGATCGAAGTCGGTGATGGGGGTAGACAGATCGTCTTGGATACTTGGACACCGTATAACTTTCTTCAAGTCAAAAACCAATTTTTCACCATTGATTATTACTTTAAGTCTTCCTCCCCATGCATCAAGTAGAGCCAATGCGGTGTTGAGGAAAGGTCGTCCCAAGATGATAGGACTCTCCTCCCCAGGAATATCGATCACCACAAAATCCATCAGGAAGATAGTATCACTGAGGCCAATCAAAACATCTTCAGCAACTCCTTGGGGGTATCGTACCAAACGGTTGGTGAGGTAAAGCTCCATTCTTGTGGGTCTCAGATTTTGCTGCTGGAACTTTTGGAATATAGAGGCAGGAAGAATGTTGACGTTGGTCTGTAAATCAGCAATAGCTCTGGTGTAAATACTTTCTCCCACGGTGCAAGGGATCGGAACTCTGTCAGGGGGTATTTTTCCTTGGACAATGGCTGAACAAACTTTGTTGACGGGTATGATGACTCATTGTTTAAGAGTATCCTTTTTTGGAGAGGATGTCTTTTATAAATTTAAAGTGAGCGGGGAGTCTGAGCTGACAATCAGCATAGGGGATGGTGAGTTGCATTTCTGTCATCAAGGAATTGAACGCGTGAAGTGTTTCCTCCATGGGGGGAACAAGAGCACCTTCAATTTCTTCTTCTGCTCCCAGTGGTGAATCACGAACTTCTTCCTTTGGTTAGGCTTTCATCTCTTCCTTATCAGCTGCATCTTCCATAGCATAAATATACATGAGGTGGTTTTTGACCACCTCAAGATTTTCCGTAAACTTCTTCAAGTCAATCAGCGGAGGGTCTGGTTCAGGTTCAGGCGCTTTCAAAGTTTTGAAACAATATCATTGTAATACAATTAAGTTTGTATGTGAGCTAGCATTGCTTATGGCAATTAGTGTAATGGTGTTTTAAGATACACTATACCATTCTCACGAGTTTCCTGAAAAAAATGTCAGAATTGTTTTGGTCAAAAATTACTTGCTAAAAATAACTTTGTTTTCCAAATTAGTTAAAGTGAGGTAGAGTGTTAAATGTGTGAAATATGTTAAATACTCAGCTGTATTCTGAAAATGACAGTTTAATATAACAAAGAAATAACAATATGACAACTATGCTCAGGATGGAAAAGAATGAGTTCAGGATGGACAGGTATATCCTGATGATGTAACTGTAAGACAGAAAGGTGAATTAAGCAAAGATAAACGATTGTAAGTATAATGCAATAAAGGAACAACACTCGATATACGAGGAAAGCCCTTGATCACTTGATGATCGCCGGCACAAAACCTCGGGAGGAGTCTAGGCCCCTGCCTTGTTTGTTAAATATTAAAAATTGGTAAAAAAGGTTACAACTTTGGATGAATGATGGACGAGTATTCTATGATTACAATGAGTGTGCTAACTGTGTGTAAGTATCAGAATATTCTCTGATGAACAACAGAGTGTAAGTGTTATTCAGGTGAGCCTAATGTGTCCTATACTCGTCAATCATCCCCCTTTTATAGTTACACGAAAGTAAATAGAAGATCCTACATAATCCGCTACTTAGTTAAGTTCTTTGAAGGCCTCAGGTGACCGTTGTAGCTGTTTCAATTGAATATAGTCGTTGAGTAACAGTTTCCTTGTTTTTCTCCTTTCATTAATGCTCGTCGGTTACAAGTTTGACCTCTTCTTTGGTGGTGGACTTGTTCTACACGCATAGCTCTTCAATGATCAACTCATTTGACTTAAATGAGACAATATAGGCGTTAGGGAGGAGTTACAAGCCTTAATATTGATTAAGTGTACCTGCAATAATATCACAATAAGATAATTCGTTAGTCTATCCTCAGGATGCACATAGGTCAGAACACTGTTACATCCTGAACCCTGCTTAGCCCTTCAGTATCCTGAGGATGTTGCTAAGAGAATATGAGGTAAAATCATCCTGCATTCATATAATAACAAGATAGTTTGTTAGTCCATCATCAGAATGTGCATATGATAACATTCAGTGTCATCCTGAATCTTGTTCTGCCTGTAGTATCCTGAGGATGTCACATAAAAAATATAGGTTAGTTCTATCCTGAAGATTTCACCACCAACAAGAATAATGCCAGAGAATACAAGTGTTATAAATATATTTGTTCACGTTCTTTATTTCTTTATATATGGCATATACTAGCGACCATTTGTTTAAAAGAAATATTGTGTCTTGTGTTTGTTAATATCCAGATTTGTCAATGTGTTGATAGGGTAGATAGGAGCATGCCAACGAATTGCTTAAGAAACAGGTGTTTCAGTCGATCATGGGAGTTAACACCCCAACTTAGTTACCTGACACTTAACAAGTAGCTAAGTACTCCATCCGTCCCATTAGAAGTGTCCATATTCCCTTTTTTATTTGTCCCATTTCATGTGTCCACTTTAAAAAATTATTAGCCAATTTCCAAATTTACCCTTAAAAACATAACTAAAATAAACAAAGAATATGATGGACCCACATATGACAAGGGTATTATTGTCATATGCCAAGCAAAAAAAGCAATCATTTAATATGCCTAAAACTTTGTGTTTTTCAAGCCAAGACACTTTTAATGGGACAGAGGTAGTATTTATTTCAGATGTGCTTATCCGAAACACAACTTTTGGTACTTGGTTTAGTATTGTATATGCATTTTATACATAATCACAATATTGTATTGCAAGATGTATTTGAATCCAGCGGCAACGCGCGAGTAAACCCACTAGTAATTAATAATGTAAAATGAAAAATACAAGCAAGAAAGAGGTAAAATGAATTAACCTTTTCCTAGAGCTGGCAAATCGTGTCTTAACAGGTTTAACAGGTTTCTGACGACGCGAACAAATCAAGTTCTAAACATGAACACGACTCATTTAACTACTTTATCTCTCATGTTTATAACACAATTTTATGTTTTATGTACCAAAAAAGAGAAATGAAGGACCTTTGACACTTAATTCTAATTATTTAAAAAAAAGTGAAAAATCACATAGTTTATTTTTCAGTTAACAGGTCTTATCGTGTCTTATACAGGTTACCCATTGCCAGCCCTACCTTTTCCTTTATATCAAAGAAGAAATGGAAACCTCACTTTTACTCCTGGATTTTACATACGACAACCAATCACTAAAAAAGAAAAAACTAAAAAGGACACTAAATTACAAAACCCAAAACTTAAGGGACCATAACTGTAACTTCTACAAACGACAAAAGCCTTTTATACAATTTTTATTTTTTTCTCTCAAACAAGTTCCAGTTTTTTATCCTAATCTATCTGTCACACACACAAACACACACACAGAATCACACACACATACATGTAACGATTCCGTTACGTTTCCGGCGAAATCTCCGGCGTATGAACAGTCATCTCCGGCAATTCGGCCGTTTACCTGTCCTCAAAGATCGGATTCTTTATCTAACCGACGCAATCCGACATGTTTGTTGTACGGTTAGATTATTAATGCTTTATTATTTGAAATTTTCCTTATATTATAATAATAATAATAATAATAATAATAATAATAAGTAGTTTTTACTTTGTGTTTATTATTTTGATAGAAACTGAGTGACACATTGAGTTCGGATATTCCGTCAGTTCCGGTGACTCTGTAATTGACGGAATCTTACGGTGAGATTATTATTGTTTCAGTTTAGGTTATTATTATTATTATTATTTCAAATTAATGCTTATAATATTTGCTTATAATAATAATAATAATAATAATAATAATAATAATAATAATAATAATAATAATAAGTGGTTTTTATTCAGGATTTTGATTGATATTGAGTGAAACATTTTAGCATGACGTCAGAGATTGGATTCTTCATGGTTGTACGGTGAGATTCTAATGTGTTCATACAGCTACTATATTAAATTATTTAGATTATATCGACTTTTGCTTTGTTGGTGTTACAATGCAGTAAAACAAGGTCTAGGCGTGTCTGAGTACTTGCCTAGTAACAGTGATTAGGTGATCCTTTGTCGAACTCGGCTAGAATTGGAATTAGTCGGTCAACTCATGACGAGTTTAACTTAAAAAGAATAAAACATAATTTCTATGTCTGTAATATTAATGAATGTATATTAATTTTTAAAATGTTAGCATTTGAACATGTATCTTTTTTACTTATATTGATATTCACGTATTTTTATAAATATTATTAAAATTATGATATTTGACATGTATATAATTTCCCAAAAATTAATTTCTTTATAATTTACCATGTCCGAGTCTCCTAGACCCAAAGTACCCTCCGCTCCGCCTATGCTGAGTACTCAAAAGTCCTCAATCACACTTATATTGATATTCACGTATTTTTATAAATATTATTAAAATTATGATATTTGACAGATATATCATAATTTCCGAAAAATTAATTTCTTTATAATTTACCATGTCCGAGTCTCCCAGAGTACTCTCCGCCTAGGCTGAGTACTCAAAAGTCCCCAGTCGACAAACTAGGGAGCTCTAGCGACTTCTGCAACCATGATCGGTAATTTAATTCAGTAGTTTGGATGAAACCGAGTGAATTTTTTTCGTATTTCAGTAATTTTAATTGATTGAGGAGGTAGTTAGTGATTATTGACGAGTGGTGCCTCGGTTTTTCATGTCTGATTTCCGGTGTGTTGTTTTGGGGACTTTTTATTTCAGGAAGTTATTATCAGCCTAAACTGATGGATAAGATGATGCTGAATAGTTGGAAACATCAAGTTGGATTATAGTTTGTTTGAGATGATAGGTAAACAGGTCACAAGTCACTTGCTTGCTTAACCTTTTTAGGGTAACAACAGTAATATTACTATAGAAATGGTTAAGATTCAGACAGAAGCTGCAAAATACTTGTAATAACAAGTAATAGGAAGTGAGGTAGAAAAAAAGATGAACAACAAGAGAGAAGAGTATGATGGTAAGCTAAGTTACGCATCGACTGATTCTCTTCTTCCCGGATTATACGATGATGTAGCTTTGATATGTCTTGCGTGGGCGTGTAGATTCGATTATGCTTCACTTTCCTGCTTGAATTCCAGGTTTAAATTGCTTATAAATAGTGGGTACCTGTATGAATTAAGGAAGCGGTTGGGGATCATAGAGCATTGGGTGTATATGCTTTGTGATCCTAGAGGATGGGAGGCGTTTGATCCGATAAGCCAAAGATGGATGCGGTTGCCTAAAATCCCTTGTGATGAATGCTTTAATCACGCGGATAAAGAATCTTTAGCAGTTGGTAGTGAATTATTGGTTTTTGGGCGCGAACTGTTTCAGTTTGCTATATGGAAGTACGGTTTACTTAACCGGAATTGGGTTAAATGTAAAGGAATGAGTCATCCCCGTTGTTTATTTGCGTCGGGGAGTTTTGGGTCAATTGCTATTGTAGCGGGGGGTAGTGACCAAAACGGTAACATTCTAGAATCAGCAGAATTATATGATTCGTCGACTGGTAAATGGGAAATGTTACCGAATATGCATACGCCACGTAGATTATGTTCTGGTTTTTTCATGGACGAAAAGTTTTATGTGATAGGAGGAATGACAAATCTAAATGATTCATTAACTTGTGGGGAAGAACTCGATCTCAAAACAAAAAGATGGAGGAAAATCGAGGGAATGTACCCAAATGTAAACCGTGCTGTCATGGCACCACCTCTTGTAGCAGTCGTTGCTAATCAGTTATACGCAGTCGAATATTTAACCAACATGGTTAAAAAGTACAATAAAGAAAATAACTTATGGGTTGTTCTGGGAAGACTTCCAGTGAGGGCTGATTCATCCAACGGTTGGGGTTTAGCGTTTAGGGCCTATGGAGACGAACTTCTGGTTGTGGGCGGACAAAGAGGACCTGAGGGCGAAGCCATTGTTCTCAACTCATGGAACCCAAACTCTGGCGTTAAAAACGGAGTTTTGGATTGGAAGGTTCTCGGGGCGAAGGAGCATGCTGGTGTCTTCGTTTACAATTGTGCTGTCATGGGTTCTTAAACCTCGAATCACAGGTTTTTTCCCTCGACGCCATCTCATTAACTCGTTTTTTATTTATTTTTTCGCCTCGGATTCTTTCATTTTCTTGTTTTTATGTCCTTTATTTATGCCAATAAACTGCAAAAGATGGGGTTACAATGTTACATACTTGAATTAGCATCTACATGACTTTAAATTCCATAAAAAAATTATTGGAAATTTGTAATATTGTATTATTATTATTATTATTCATGATAAATTAGTATTGAAGCAAAGAAGAAAATGTATATAGGTGTGGGACATGATAACACCAAAGGCTTTTGTACAATTTGTAGTATATATGAGTGGGAACATGTGGAGGGGGTTTCAAGTTAAAGGTATCCTAAACCTACCCACCCCCCACCCAACCACAGTGTCCTAATATGGGAAATATTACCTCTGTTTTGACAGTTCATCTTTACTCAGATGAATGAAAGCTTTCTCCTTTTGTAGGTTGTTGTAGGCCCATTCTTGTTATTAATAATAATAATACTTGCTAGTTGCTATGAATCATCAATTTCAAATAATGTTTTATGTTTTGTAAAAACACACCCAAATAATACTTGTTTTGGACATATATAGATGCAAAGAATACTTGAATTATTTAAACATGTGCACATGATGATGGTATGTTAGGATATTGTTTTGATAAAGGATAGAAGTGGCCCTGTTTTATAGGTCACTTGAGAGAATATATATCTTTTATTTTTGAAACAACATGTAGCAAAGCATTTTAAGACTCATGTAGCGTACAAAAATTGATAAGAACGCGTACTAAAGTGTCTAGACGCGAACAATGTGTATTCGTTACAAACAAGTTGGGAGTGGTGATGGCCAAGTGGTTAGTTGGGAGTGACAACGGCTAACACGTGATAGCTGAGGTTATCAAAATCTAATAACCTTTTAAAAAAATGAATTTAAACCGAATTTTTATTATTTTATTTATTTATTATTATTTTTTTGAGGCAAGAGGTGTGAACCAAGCAATGAGTGGTTACTATTATAGACAAGACAAAAGGTAGAGGGCACTAGTGACTTTACATGTAGAAGCGTAAAAGAATCAAACTTTTAGGGGGTATTTTTGACATTTCGTGAACCGTATGGGCTTTATTGGGCCAACAGGTGAGATGTGATATAAATCTTGTTTCGACAGTCGACATGTGACTTTAGCCTTTGGAGATGAGATGTTGACGTTGCATAATGCATTCTCATTTTCATTAGTCTATTTTTTGAACCCTTTTTTTTCATCTCACAAAACATTGTACATAATAATTTAATGATAGTGATAATACATAAAACATTAGGGTGTGTTTGGTTCACGAGTGTAGTCTCTCCTTTTTTCGTCTTAATTAATAGATTCAACCAGTGGCGAAGCTTGACCCGAAACTTTTGGGGGTCAGAAGTCACTGAGGGTTGGAAATCACTAGTTTTGAGGGGGTCAAAACTGTATATACTAAAAAATTTCTATACGAATACTATATAATCGAAACTTCTTAGCGAAAATTCGTGGGGGTGAGAGGGGGGGGGGGTCGGGTGGCCGCCCCTCCCCGCCCCTTAAGAGCTGCACCCTTGGATTATTTCAACCCACATGTATACAAGACCCCTTGGGGTTCAACCCATTCTGCTTTATAAAAGCGTCGCCCGTGAGGCTACTAGATTTGTGTTGACTCGAACTATGGTTTTAAAAAGCATGAGGCGCATTGAGGGGATAAAAGGGTATGGAGTCGAAGCACAAGCACAACATATTTATACCTTTTTTTATATTTCTCCTAGGTTTATAGAATTAGGTACTCATTATTTTGATACAACCAAGCTCTATATATGATCTAATACATGTAACTTCTATATACAACCAAAAAAGTTATATCTACCCATCATCCTAATGCACAAACCGTTTCCATATACATGAGCCTCAAAAGCCCATTTTACTTGTGCCTCATGCAACTTAAGTGTGCCTCCTGTACAATCGTCACCTCGAGCAGTCAAAAGTTTGCGTCTTGGTGTGCCTCGCGTCTAGAGTCTAGACATTCTTTTTAAAACCCAAGCTTCAACCTAATATCCAACATTTGCTGCTAGTTTAACTATGAAGTGAAACTTAAAAGTGATATCTTGTGTAACACCTGTTATATCCCTACTTCAAATCGTTTAGATGCGTATTGTGATCTAATTAGCTAATTTAATAAACCCAACCCTGCCCGTTGGTTATTTATCGGTTTCATACCTTATGATTTGAAAAAGGTTCCAACCTGGTTATACCTGACCCATCGTAAAACCGAAAAAAAAAGCCACAAAATCAGAACAGAAAACCCCAATCACTTTTTGATTCGAACCCGGTTCCATACCCAATCCTGTTATTGTCATACTCGGTCTTTGACCTTCTTAACCATACTTATAACCGGTTTCAACCCGGAACCGGACATGGCCAATAGGCCCATATGGATTTGTGCACCGGTACTAAAATAGTAAAACGCTACGCAACAAGGCAGACCACTTCATTGTCTTTATGACCCAAATATAGCTTGTTTGGATAAACTAACTACATTGGTCGTGGTTGAGTTATATGAATTGAAATATGTCTGGTTTGATTAATTAATGTATTTGACATGAATAAATGTACAGGTGACGTTTGGGCCATAAATTTCAACCTATCAAATAAGCAACTCCTAACCTTCGTCTTGGGGACATTTCTACCGAGTTTCTTTCTCTAGAGAAGGGTTACGGGACCTCTCCGTGTCCCCACGAAAACCATATCGTCGACTGTCACTTGACAGGCGTTACGCAGTCACAAAAGCCAAGAGTGTATGATGTAACGCATGGTATAACATACTTAGGTTACACGATATTTTAACAAAATAAATTAAAAGTCTCTAAATATCTCTAAAACTGTCCGTTGTGGGCCGCGAGCGAGCCACAACGCGAGCACAGACGATGGTGGTTGCGTGCGTTAACAGGAGAAAGTGACATTTGGTCGCGCCGTTGCTCACCCCCAGCCACAACGGGATCAATTGACCGGGTTACTTGAGAGTCAAGTGTGGTGGCTCGCGCCTGCTCGCTAACGGCCCACAACGGATACTCTAAATTTCTTCATATCTAATAACATTGAACAAAGACATACTCATGTATTAAAAACTTCAATAAAATTGATGTATTCATTTTTAGTTTATACTTTATAAAGTGTTGTAAAATAAACGATCAGAAATCTATATATAATCCTGTGAAGCATATGTTCACAGGAACAAAGAATCTTGCATTCAGTTCAGATTATATATAATCCTGTTAAACCAAATCCATTTGATTACAACTTTTAAGGACTAGCTGGAATCATTTCACTAATGTTCTCTAAATTAGTGGCATATGTTGTGAGACAATAAATTTTAACGAAAAGGCGCTTTTTGATATGATGTTTTGTTGCTTTTATCAGCATCACATAAGCTACTAGATGCTTTTGTTATTGCAGAAGATTCTGATTGAATTTTTTGGGTCAAAACTTCTAAGTTGTGCTAATGTTACTTATTCCAATTATTAATAAATTGACATAAAACAAAAGTTGTAAGGTTGTTAATATATTACACGACACGCACCTACATGAAATTCGCGGATTTGAGTTTAGTATAAATGGGTCCGGTTCAGTTTTTGGGTCAAACCCGCAACTACGTTTGGCTAAAAGGGTCGTGTTTGTGTCCGTGTCAACCCAGTAGGATCACTGGCTGACCCGCTTAACCCATTTATTTATTTTTAAATGTGCCTTATCTCAGAAATAGAAGTTATTGGGCATTTATACCAAAGTTCAAATTGTAATTGGTAAGTGTTAATATGCGAAAAATAACAATCCGGATTAAACATTCGTGTTCCTATCACAAATACTCATGTCGCGTTCAAGTTCATATGTCTGGCAAAATTTTCAGGTTCGTTTGGGTTAGACCCACAGGCCACAAACACAGCTCATTTAGCACCCCTAATTAGTTGTTAATGATGTGGAAACGTTTAGCCTTCATTTTTTAGTTTTTACATCATCTTTCCCTATTTTCGTGGGTCCCATGATCATATCTCTAAAATAAAAATGGGACCCACAAAATAAAAACGGATGGTCAAAACATACAAATAAAAAGTCCATAACTTTATTCTTTCATAGCTTATATCATTTAAAGATTCTTGCCACCAATTGTTCATTAAAATTGCATCAAGTTCAATCAAAATCTTTACAAATTTTGTGTTATCTTGGTTGTCTTCTTCACGATACATTTGTTCAAATAAAAATGCCTCCAACGCCTCCATCACTGCCGCGGTTTCACAAGAAAGTGAATGCGGCAGCATCACCTAAAATTTGTGCATCAAGAAACATATCTTTAAAGAAAAGCTTTTACCAAAACTAAGTTTTAAGAACATAGATACTATTTCAAATGTAATAATTCTAGCAGCCTGTCGCTTTTTACCACGAGAGAAACCGTTTATTACAAGATCATGGTCATTTACAAAAATGTTTACAAAGATAACAACACCATCTAGATCTTTTCCCTGACTGGACATTCGGACTTGGAGCACGTATTGAGAAGATCAGGCAGTTCATGTGATGTATAAGTGAGTTGATTGGATTTTGACCTACTAGTTTTTGCTATATGGGCCTGGTGGGTTGGGTCAATGGGTAAGGGATGAAAACGGGTTCAGGTTAAAACAAGTCCTTGTTTAGTACCGGTCAAAACGGGCCGGGCCTCATCTGGTGGGTTGACCCATAAACACTTTCTGTCCATATTTTGATTAATATTTAGTGTATTAGTTAATATGTTGGTAACAATCTAAATCTTTAGAGAAAAAAAATATAGAAGGTTAAATAATTAAATTTGACTTTGGGAGACTTTCAACCAATTTGAGATGTTTCAGTTTTCTTATAATTGACTTTGGGCGACTTTCAAATATGGAAAGTATTGAAGATTGATGAATTTGGGAAAAAACTGAAGATTGGCGAAATCAAGACCTCTTTGTCGCCTGCTTGTGGGCCCCGTAACTTCAATCGTAACCCAAGTTATGCTCGTTTTACGTTTAGGCATTTTCTCCCATGTTTTCCCTTATCTAACTAGTCCATATAAGATTCTTCTGCTAGTTCTTGGACCCGCCCCTAATCGTATAGAAACATACTAAGATTGATAGTTTGATTATAACCATAGTTGTCAAAGCGCTTAGGCGCACTCAAGGCGCATAGGCCGAGCCCGGAGCCTAAGCGCAAGGCGCATATAAAATGACGGTTTTTTATAATTAAGCGCATAGTATAAAATACATTTTTTAGGGATTTTAGAGATGTTTTAGGCTTGTTTAGGGCTACTTTAGGATGTTTTAGGGTTCTTTAGGACTTATTCATGACTCATTTAGAATGTTTTAGAGGTTTATGCAACTTTTAGCCTGAATTTAGCCAGAAATCAGCTCTGATAGTGCGCCTCAGTGCCTAGGCGCGCGCCTCACAGGGCGCTGCACACTTGGTGCGCCTCGAGCCTAGGCGCGCCTAGGCACGCTTTTGACAACTATGATTATAACACCTAAGCTCAAGACAAGTAATTAAAACCACCTATCAAAAACCTCAAGTCATCAATTTAACAGAGTTGTGAATTGATATTCCGATTACAACGCCTAAGCTCAAGAAGCTAGCCTCCCTCGTTAGTTTTTGGTAGTTGATTTCGTCGCTAGTTTGTGATGTATTGAGAGAAAAACAGTGCTTGTTGAAAGTTTTGATGGAAAACAAGGATTACCTTAAGGCTATGGGGTGTGGAGACATGAGAAAGGTCATGTCTCCATGTCACATAGGATGCCACCTCAATAAAGTCATGTCTTCATATGCTTGAGACATGGGTGGGGTGTGAAGACATGAGAAACCCATGTCTCAAGCATTTATTACTATTATTTTTTTATAAATATTAATTTTAACTACTTTTATAAAACTAACAAATAAACAAAATAAAATTCAAATAAATTGTAGATTTAAAATAAAAATTACAAACCATCTTAAAAATTAAAAAAATAAATAACAAACCATCCTAAAATTAAGTAGGTAAAATACTAATCGTCGATTCCGTTGTTCCATATATATTCGATCAGGTCGGCTTGTAGATGATGATGGATGTGTTCGTTACGTAACGCGAAATCGTTTAACTCTTGTTGCGCTTCGTCATCCGGAATAGTATTCTCCTCCACCGCATTTTCATCGAACTCACAAATAGCTCGGCCTTCGTCTTCGATGATCATGTTATGCAACAAGATACAAGCGTACATACAATAACGAAGTTTTTTTGGTGTGAAGGCACGTGCCGGGTTTGCGATGATGTGCCATTTCGCTTGTAGAACCCCATAAGTTCGTTCGATATCCTTTCGCACCGCTTCTTGAAACTTTGCAAATTTCTTTCTTTTTTCGTCGTGAGGGTGCTTAATACTTTTAACAAGTGTAGAATAGGTTGGGTATATTAGATCCGCAAGATAATACCCGTGCTTGTACCCCACCCCGAAACTGTGAATTTTGTATCCGGACCGGTTCCCTTTCTCACATCATCAAACACCAATGATTGGTTAAGAACATTAAGGTCGTTATTGGAACCGGGAACACCAAAAAAAGGCATGCCAAATCCACAAGTCTTGTGACGCGGCAGCCTCTAAGATAATACTCGGGTGACCCTGATCGCCTCGATAAAACATGCCACGCCACGCATTAGGGCAATTTTTCCACGGCCAATGCATGCAATCGATGCTTCCAAGCATCCCTGGAAAACCATGCTTTTCGTGATGGAACTGATACAATTTCTGGATATCGTTCGAGTTTGGTTTTCTCAAATATTTTTTGCTGTAGATCTTGACAACGCGCTTGGAAAACTTATACAAGCAATCACGTGCCGTTCTTTCGGACATCCGTAAATACTCATCCCACGAGTCGGATGCCGTCCCGTAAGCTAGTTGCCGCAATGCCGCCGTGCATTTTTGATAAGTTGTGAACCCTCGCTTGCCTCTAGCATCGTGCCGTAATGTAAAATACGGGTCACAACTCGCCAAATCATCGGCAATACGTACGAACAATCGACGGCTCATCCGGAACCACCGCCTAAACATCTCGTCCGTATACACCGGTTGATCGGCAAAGTAATCACTGATTAATCGCTCGTGTGCACCTACATATATATTTGAAGAAAAATTTTACTTTCGAAAAAATAAAGTATCTAAATATATATATTTGAAGAAAAATTATACTTTCTAAAAAATAAAGTATCTAAATATATATATTTGAAGATAAAATATAAACTTACCCTCCCGGTCTCTGTTTATGGCCGCTTGCCTAGGTCGCGGTTGCGAGCTCACCTCGTCTTCCTCCGCCACGATTAGTTGTGCCGATTCCCAAACCGCGTTCACAAAAACCCGGTTTTCTTCGCTCGACGAAGATAAGGAATCAATAATTGGTAGGTATGACATTGTTGTGTATTTTTTTAAAGAAAAGTAGAAGAGTTTTATGTTGGTTTTGGTTGATTTATGTGGGTTTATTTGGATGGTGGTGTTTATATATTTGGTTTTGGGGTAAAAAAATTAATAAAAAAAAATAGCCGTTATACCCAAAATAGCCGTTGGAAATTTAAAAAAAAAATATTCTGATTGGTCCGTTCTAAATGTCCAGGAAAGGACGTGGGGGACGGGGCAGGGGGCGGTGTGTGGGTGGGGGAAGGGGCAAAAATGGAGGAACCGCGGGGGGGGGGGGGGTCCCATACCGGTAAGCCTAAGCCCACAAATTTTCAAAAGATTCTTTTAGGATAAAAATACATGTATTTGCGCATGTAGTATTTAAACTCGCAACATTTTGGTTGTTAAACACACTAGCTAGCTTAACCTCCAGAATGTGTCTTTAAGATATATATTCTATTGCATATATCTAACAGAATATAATTTAAAATATATTTTTAATCCTAACTAGCGTTAAGGGGTAAAATTACTATTTTATCATCAAGACACTATTCCCTAATGCGATGCATTTTAATATATAGGGTAATATATTAAAGCCAATATATATAAAAAAATGTTATTTGATCATCATTTCATCCTTACCCATTAGTCACCAAACATTGACAAAAAAAAGTTTATAGTTGTTACTTAAATCACCTGTCATGATGTCTAATATGTATCTGTCATGATGTGTAATATATGTATAATAGTATAATAAGGGTGTGATATGTGGTAGTTAAAGTTATAATAGTATTATTTGACCTTTTTAATAGAATTAAAAAAAAAAAAGATAAGATTACGAGAGTTCTTAATTATTCAAGAAAGATGCTTAAAAGATAGTGAGTGTTGATTAGAGAAACTAGCAGGAACCCGCGCGTTGCGGCGGGGCTGCATGATGTCTGGCTATATATAATTGGCATGTATGTAAGTGGTATGTTTAATTACATCTTCTTCAACCGTCCACGGGCCTCTCTTGACATTTGATTCATCACAACACAGAGGTCGTCTTCCCATCGATTAATTATAAAATTACATACACAAACACATAGTAGATTTGATGGGAATGGTGGTGGTGATGCAAGTTTTAAAAGCATTCATATGATGATGGGGTGTGAGGGGCATTTAACAATGCTCATGCAACAAAAGCATGTAGAATTGACTTCCTGCTTTGCATGCATGATCACCTCATGCATTACTTTATGTATGCTCCATAGATCAAATGCAAAAACAAAACAATAATGTCTAAAATAATATTGTTACGTGGTAAGTTTTTTTACTAATGATGTTAGACTAATCATTGACTACAGGATGTGTTCAACTTATGACATTTCATAAAGTGATGGCCAAACCATAAAAATTGAATAGGGGTAGACTTCAATACATATACATCTATTTGTGATCTACCAGTTGACCTAAATAAAAGGACTTGGAATCGTGCTCATGTAGACCTAAACTTCGGAATGTCAAGGAAGATTAACAGTTCATGGTAAGTTTCAGAGCTAAAAATGCATAACAATGTAGACAATAAAAGGACTTGGAAGATATTATGGCGCCTTTCTTCGAAATTGGACTACAGCACTACAATGCTTCTTGATGTAATAATATATTATGAATTCTCTAAAATTTTCTATTCCATGATGCTAAACTTTTCAAATGCTTCAATGGTTTTAATATCATTATTAATTACTTTTAATAGTTAAACAAGTTGATTTAATATTTGTATTAAATTTGTCTTAATGAGTAAATGAAATTACATTTTTACCCATATAAATAAATATGAAATGACAATTTTAGCCATCTAGAACTCACTATATAGTAGTATAGACTAGTTATTTTTAATTAGTTTGTAAGTGTTAATTAGTTTAATCGAATAATCGGTTACATCCCCTTCTTTTGCCAAACACTGGTTTTTTAAGACTAGACCGATTTGTTTAACTAAAGGAATGTGTATGATTTAAATATCAGTCCGGTTTTTAAAACATTGATGATAACACAATCTTCTATACACGAAACGAATTGATCACAAACATTGTTCATTGATTTTAGGAACAATTATGCTCTTAAATTTCTTATATGCACCTTTTGATCTTTGAAATCATTAGATCAACAAATCAAATGTACGAAAAAAAAAATGATGACAACACTTGCACTTCACAACTTGAACAATACATGACTAAAAAGAGAGAAAAAACACAATTACATGTCACACCATTTTTTCCAAAGATATCTACAAGGCAACAAGCCATTGTTGAACATCTTTCAAACTTTGGCATTGCTTCTGAATGAACCAAGTGCTTTGATTGCGGCGGCTCTAAGCACAAACTGGTGGTAGACCGCGGCGGCAAAGGCTCCAATGAATGGTCCCACCCAGAATATCCACTGCAATAAGCAAATCAACATATTTATATAAACAAAAAACCACGCTAAAAATGTATGTGTAAATAGTGTTAGGATAAAAAAAAATGCATACTTGATCATCCCAAGCCTTTTCGTTGTTGTAAATGACAGCGGCGCCAAAGCTTCTAGCGGGGTTGATGCCAGTGCCAGTGATCGGAATAGTAGCCAAGTGCACCATGAATACGGCAAAGCCAATAGGAAGTGGTGCCAATACCTTCATAAATATGTAAAATATAATAGTAGTATATGAGTTTTGATGTAAAATAAAGGAAATTTATCTATAGATACCGTAAATTAGGGTTTTAATTTACAGTATCTGAAATTTATCTATAGATACTGTAAATTAGAGTATTGATTTACGGTATCTATTACTTTAGCCTGTGAAGGTCCATGGGAAAAGGGTCGTGCATAAAGACTTCATATCGAAAGATGTTATAAAGTGTATTTTAATTGGTTTTTGTAGTAGTATACAACATCATGGTTTCGGTAACTTGTCAGTAATGACTAATAGACACATCCGATGATTTTATAATTATATATTTTTTTTTTCTAAAGTCAAATTTCTAGTAGTGAAAGATGATCATGAGTGCTTACAGGAACGTGTGAGTCTCGTGCACTTCTCTTGGGATCAGTGGCAGAGAAGACGGTGTAAACAAGTACAAAGGTGCCGATGATCTCAGCACCAAGTCCAGTCCCCTTGTTGTAACCATCGGCCAACTCGTTGGCTCCACCACCGTATCGGTTGTAGTACGAGCTTTGGAAAGCTTTCACCAAACCAACACCACAAATGGCACCCAAACATTGCGCAACCATGTATCCGACTGCCCTGATCAATGACACCTTCCTTGCCAAAAATAGCCCGAACGTCACGGCCGGGTTAATGTGTCCTCCTGGCGCATTTTAGCAAACACTAGTTAGTTTAACCTCTTTTTTAAACAAATTCAAAACAAAAAAGCTGACATATCACTAAAAAAAAGTAAATAAAAAAATTCTGGTCCCGTCACTTACCAGAGATACCAGCGGTGCAGTAAACAAGGATGAAGATCATGCCACCAAAGGCCCATGCGATGCCGAGGATTCCAACGCCCCCACACTGATCTAGGTTCAATTTCGGATCGGTCTGGCTTTTGTATCCGATGACAGTCAAAACAGTCACGTAGAGGAAGAGGAGAGTTGCAACGAATTCTGCGATTAGTGCACGATAGAACGACCATTTGGTGAGTTCTTCGGTGTCGAACAATGGGGCTGGAGGCGGGTCGTGGTAGTCCTTGGCGGCGTATTCGCTGCTGCCGCCATGGTGCTCCGTCACTTCTGTGTCCTTAGTCATGGCTGGCTTTGTAGGTGGCCAGGAAATGAAAACTGATTAATAGTTTTGTGAGTGATCAAGTGTGGTGTTTGTATTGTGATGGTGGCTATTTATGGAGGAAAAACTCAATAAGGATAATGATTAAGACTCTATTATTGAAGGGTTAACATATATTTTGTAATTATTAAAGTTAGACCATAGTTTTTGCATCCTTATTTTTCACATTACCTTGTAATGGTGTGTACAAATTTATTTATTTTTTAATTAATTTTGCTGTATTTGGATATTCAAAACTAATATTATATTAAGAAGTGTGATAACTGCATAAACTAATATTACATAATGCTTCAATAAAATTGATAATTTGTATAAAAAATAAATAAATAAATAATAATAATAATAATAAAGCTGTTTATTCTTCTATCCAGGTTCTTTATTTAGTTTTATCTTCATTGTTCTGGATTTTCTTTAAGAAAATACATAAATTTTTACATATGCATATATGTGTGCACTGTAGATATAGTGTATATATATGCATTTAGACACAATGCTATAAATCACATATTTTCTAAAAATTAATCTTAAACATGTTGAAGTTTTCATACATCCTAATTAATCTAATATTATATAGTATATATGGGTTAAAGCAGTTTAACACTTCTTAACATATAATTGGTTATAACACGAACGCCTCTAAAAACAACAAATAAAAAAAGTTACATTTGTAGCATGACATGAGTGTCTATGTATTTAATCACAAATTGTCTAGAAAGTTTTCATTATGCACAAATGTATTGTCATACCAATTTTATTGTATTTCAAAAGAAATTTGATAGGTTTTACAAAGAAAAACCTACAAAAACTTCCAAGCACTACTAGAAAAAGTACCTTTCTTGACGCGCATTGCACGTCATAAAAGGGGGTTTATGACACGCAAAAGAATGTCATTATAGGCATAGTCATAAAATTAATATGACACGCTTTTGCGTGTCATCCTTTTATGACACGCATTAAGGACACTCTTTTATGACACGCGTTTATGACACGCATTAATGACACACGTTTATGACACGCTATGCGTGTCATCTTTTTTTACAAGAAAAAAAAATAAAAAATCTATAAATTACTAATTTACCCTGGATTCATCTATACACACACTAACAAAATCATTATAGCAAAACAAATTCATTTAATATATATAAAAACAATCTATTTCATAATCATAAGTCAAATATACTAACAAAATTTTAAAATTAATAAAAAATATTGTGTCGCTACAAAATATAACCTATAAATAAAGGTTGCCCGAAACTCGACCATCTTTCGCGAATTGCCCGAGTATTCGTCTTTGTCTTCCCCAACCTAAGAATGCATGTTTTTACCGTGCGCTTTGCTTATCGGGTCCTTGCTTTTTAAGCGCCTTGGGGCAAGGAGACGTGCTCATCCTTTGTGTCTTTGGTGTGCCTAGCGCCTTGAAAAGATAAAAAATCAAAAGAACCAACTATAATCAAGAAAACCACATACAAACTGGAAAAAAATAAGCATTGTTAAGGATTGCAAAGCGACATATGAAAGATAAAAAGTTTCAAATGAGCATTGTTAAGGATTGCAAAGCGACATTGCAAGAAAACGTAGTGAAACATAATCTAGTTGTGTTATCAAAACTTAACAGTTAAGAAGGCTTAATCTAAGGTTAAAAAATACCAAGTGCTTGTTTTGACTTTTGAAACAACTTGCCAAGCTTGGTTTAAAAAGCACATGACAATCCGATGTGTTATGATCCCATGAATGGGTCAAAGGCAAAAATCTGATGAATAGAAAGAAAGGAGATCACAAAAATAGGCTGATGTGTAAAGTGCGCGCATTACATATGCGAGGCGTTTTTTTAAGCAATTCACTTTTCAATCTTGTAATTGTCCAAAAAATTACCTTTAAGAGTTTGACCATCAGCTGATTCCTATTGTTCCATGGAAAAAAAGCTACATCAAGTGTTGGAACTGCTGATATACTTTGTCTTGAGTCATTCTTTCCTTCTTTATTAACCACAACCTCGCCACCTGTGTTAGTGAATATTGACTGTACAAGAACCTTTTTGGCACTTTCTGGGATGTCTAAGGTGGCTTGGTTGCTGACATTCATACAAATGCATGATTTCACAACTGTCATGTGGTTGGTGGTCAGTGTCCCCGTTTTATCGCTGCAGATAGTTGTGGCGGATCCCATGGTCTCACAGGCGGCAAGATTTCGAACGAAGCGCTTTGTCATTTATCAATTTCTTCATGGCAAATGCAAGACTCAACGTGACAGCCAACGGCAACCCTTCAGGAACCGCAACCACAACAATTGTAACAGCAATAGCGAAATATTCCAACAACATTAATGCATCATCACCAGACCAACTCCATTGACTCCCTTCTATGATCTTACTAGCAAACAGTTTTTGAACCAAACCGCAAACGTCACTATAGCAAACACAAGGCCGATTTTTCCTATAATGGTTGCAACTCCGTTCAGTTTAAAGATTCTGCAAAGTTATCCTGAAAACACATGCTAATCAGCATACTGATTTTTTAATAAATATGGATTTAATCACATTTTTAATATAAATTCCTGCTAGCATGCTCGAGCTTTAACTTATATTTCCAATTTAGTAAAACCAAAAAAAGGTGTATAGCGAAAGTGAAAAAAAAGGATTTTGCACTTTTCTTTTGAATGTTTCTTCTATAAACATGAACTTACAGCAAAAGTATTCGTTGAGATCATCATAGTTTCTCCAAGAAGAATGACTTGCTTTGCCACCTAGATCATGAAAAATGATAGCAAATCTTAGAATAAGAAACATAGCTTGATTCTGGTTCTCAAATTCAAAATTTATTGCACCAAAAGTTAAGTTTTATACATCAAAACAGTTGGCAAAGCAAGTTGATGCAGAAACAGTTGATGCAGAAAACTCCTCAGGTCCTTGAGGCGTTTCATGAAAAACGCCTAAACTATATAGTTTAGGCGATTCCAAAGAATCGCCTAAACTATATTAGTTTAGGCGATTAAAAAAACGCCTAAACTAATATAGTTTAGGCGATTCAAAAGAAACGCCTAAACTATATTAGTTTAGGCGATTCCAAAGAAACGCCAAAACTAATATAGTTTTGGCGATTCCAAAGAAACGCCCAAACTAACATAGTTGAGGCGTTTCAAAAGAATCGCCTAAACTAATATAGTTTAGGCGTTTTTTAAACGCCTAAACTAATATACTTTAGGCGATATAAAAGAAACGTCTAAACTATATTAGTTTAGGCGATTAAAAAAATGCCTAAACTAATATAGTTTAGGCGATTCAAAAGAAACGCCTAAACTATATTAGTTGAGGCGTTTCAAAAGAATCACCTAAACTATATTAGTTTAGGCGTTTCTTTTGAAACGCCTAAACTAATGTAGTTTAGGTGATTCAAATGAAACGCCTAAACTTATAGATGAACTAATATCCAAAATCAACATACAAGGTTTAAGAAAACAAATCTAACATACAAGGTTTAACAAAACAAATCTAACCTATAAAGTAGGGCCGATTCTGCTCACAACAATCAACAGGTAGGTACGGTTGTCTTTATCACCAAGAAATCACCACCAAAGGTTATTGTTAGGGTCGGTTTTCGGAATAAGAACCGAAGGACCCGACTGGACCAGGACCGAAGACCGAACCTGTTATTAGGGTCTGAGTTCGGTTCTAATTTTATGTATGTCTCGGTATCGGATCGGGTCGGGTTTGGTCAGGTCGGGTCGGGTTGGGTCGGGTTTGGTCGTTTGCTCACCCCTACAACTTAGTCATCGATAAATATATTTGAATTAATTATCCTAATAAGATGAAATAAATTGTGGAAAGAGATCAATGTTTTGAATAGGTGAAACCCAATTGAGGCTTCTATGTGTTTTCTATCAACAAGAAGCTTATGAGAACAGAGCCTTGCTGCATCTATATATTTCCATAGAAGAGATGTATAAGGCTATATATAAGCTTACGGCAGATTCCCACACACTGATAAGATTTGGCCTAAATCCAAAGTCACAAATAATATGGGCTGATCTTAATGTGATTCATAATAACTACCACAAATCTTGAACTATTAGCGGGCCAATATCAATTGTAATCATATTATAAATCTAAAATAGAGATATCCAATTAAACAAAGGACCTAATATAATCAACTCAACAATTCACCATATCTGTTCTTAAACATTAAATTAATCCAAAATATTACTAACTTCACAACACAATTTAAGATAACTTTATGATCTAATAAACATTAGAATCCACAAGTTCATAAACAATCAAGCACATAAATAGGCATTAGCAAAACCTAACGACAAACCCTAACTTTTAAAACAGAACAAACTTGAGACTTTCCTGTTACACAACACAATTGTAGAATAAGTATTCGGATGAAAAACATAGACACGATATAGTGAAAAAATATACTAGATCTTATACTCACCGGAACCCTAGCTTCCGAGCCGTCACCGTTCAGATCTAGTACACTTCCCCGCCACTGCTGTTCATATCTAGTACCATGTCGGAATAAGGTGGCCGGCCGGAGGCCATGGCCGGCACCACTTCTTCATCGCCTCTCTGTTGTGATCGCGCTCTCTCCCCCCTCTCTCTATATGTATTGAAAAAATGGGAGAGAATTTAAGTTTGGGAAAACTTAAATAACTTGGTTTTGATGTTTATGACACTTAAATGATGACACACAAAGGATGTTTGTCATAAATCCTTTCAATTTTAAAAAATATGACACATTTTTAATGACACACACTTTTGCAAGTCATAAAATCTTGTGTGTCATAATTTGCGTGTCATTAAAAGCATATTTTCTAGTAGTGAAGAAAATCAAGAGAGGAAAGATTTAAGCCAAAGCTTTGTTCAAATATTTTTCTAATTTTTCTTTTTGTTAACTCAAGAAAAACTTTAAATACACTAGTAAAAACAAACGTGCAAATGGAAAGTACTACTACATGGAGAACATAGATGAAGATCATGGCCTAAAACTAACAAACACATGCATGCAAAACAAATAGAAAGTAATAAACGTGGCTACATGGAAGTAATGGTGGTTTTGGGCAGTTGATGTGTTTATGCACGTATCAAAATTTGTTCATAAATTGTCTTAACAAGTATTCATTATACACGATGCGCATACTTTACCACCCGAAGTCCCTCATGACAGTTATCATTATGTGTCACGTGTCATAAATGAAAACTTATGTTATGGGTTGTATGAATTCGAACGATGGTGATGTGATTACAATTATTTCAAGTTTAAGATTTGTTAAAATTGAATTTCAAGTTAAAAAATAAAACACTAACGACCCAACTCTTCGATTTTCTATATGATCGTGGTTAATTTAAAATAACATGGACCACATATAGAAACAAGAACCAGAACTGAAACTCCTATTTGTGTCAATGAGCACATGGATGAAATAAGTGGTGAAATGTAGTTTCAAGAAAAAGTTCGGTATGAATGATGTCCATCTATGTTTTTTCAGCTTTGTATTCTTCTATTTTTGTTTATATACATACATCATACATAAAGGTGATGAGAAAATCATAAATATATCTACGTTTTTTTTAATTACATGGTGGTTTAAAGTTTTTATTTTTATAATGTTGAGTAGGGGTGTTCAAAAGCTCACGGCTTGCTCGGAAAAAGCTCGGTTATAAACGAATCAACTTAGCTCAATTTGTAAACGAGCCGACCTCGAGCTAGGTCTGGCTCGAATTAGTTTATTTTTTTTTATATATGTATGTATTAAAAAAATATATACGGGGTAACATTTTAAGTTTAATTAATCAATAACATTTAAAATATTGAGGAAAAAACAAAGATTACACATATGATAATTTTAATATATCTTTCGGTCTTTAAAATCTTAGAAAAATAAAAATAATACATATATTTATGTATCATCTTTTTATATTATTATGATTTGTAAAAAAGTAAAAAATAAAAAAACGAGCCGGCTCGACTAGGCTTGAGTTGGCTCGAACATTTTACGAGTGAGGCTCGAGCTCGACTTTTTAGCTCAATAAAATAAATGAGCCGAGCATAGCTAGCTCGTTTAAGTTCAAGCTCGAACTCAACATGACTTGGCTCGATTACAGCCCTAACATTGAATGGCGATGATATTTCGGTAACTTTTTGATTTTATTCTTAAATATTTTCGAGAAATGATAAGGTTTGTATCTTCCAGCAAATCGATGTTTATTGTTAAGAGTATCGGAAGCCAGAAACCATATGGTTTTGTTTTGATCGTCACAATAGTTCACACTATTTACACGGTAATCACAACCAAAAACCCTATTAATATCAAGCCCATACCACCACCCTTGTGGTGGAGTGGTACCGGGAAGTAAGGGAGAGACACTTGATCCTTGTAGTTATGGGCTCGACTCCAGATCCCTCTAGGTTTTACTGGTTCGCTGCCGTTGTGTCTTCGGGCGGGTATGCAGGCCGGGTTTTCCCTGGATCAAGAGACGGGTGGGCTAGAGGGCTCCGTGCGTGCGGATTGGGCCGCTACAAGATACGTCTTATGGGCTACCTTTAGCTAATGGAAACCGCATACGAAGTACCCGGCAATACTTTAGTTGGTCGTTAAAAAAAAAGTTTCAAGCCCATCAACAATGGCTCCAATGATGTCTTTTAGCTTTATTGGTTTTATTATGAAATGTGTAATCATATGAAAAAAAAAATGTGACTTTTAAGAGCAAATATAAAACTCAAAATTTTATAAAGATAAATTATAATACGAAATGTGTAATCGTAGTGTTATATCACTAGTGCTCCCCTAATGATTGGAGCAGTTGATTAATGAGTTTTGACAGATAGAATTATCTGTAAAGACACACCCACCTCAAATATGTTGTCTTCATCTATATAAATAAGATTTTGAACTTATCTAAAATAAATCATGATTTTGAGCATTAATTTATAATGGTTTAGAGGAAATTTGGGTATATGCCGTTGTGCTTATTCTTTCAACTTCAAATGATTATTGTTATTTATATTTATATAGGATGAAAACAATCCAACTAAATTGTATTTTTTTTAACAGCGAAATTTATATATAGAATATGGAAAAAGGAAAATGAGATGTGCCAGCAACAACATCCTGAATATTGAACTCACACCACCTCTCCCAGTTAAGAATCCAAAATTTGGAACGACACCTAATCCGCAAATAAGAGTTTTCTTTGATTTGTTCCACCGTTGTAGCAAAAAGAGTATGCCAATTATTATAGACTTTCTGTGACACCTGGCAAATTCGGGTTAACAACGTTGTCTAGATGAAAGTCTACCTTAGCGAGTCACGCGTATATTGTACTTAACTGGGTTAGTTAAGTCGGGTTATGGTTCGGGAACTATTGGTTAGTCTAGAAGATCATTGGATGTTGGTCTAGAGGTTCGTTAGATGTCAGTCCTTAACCAAGTGTACAAACGGTGACGATCGGTAGGATCGTCAGGGCATACGGAACATACGAGTCTCGAGTCCCGGGAATTGGTGAACGAGTGTGAATATGTGTATTTACTTGTGTTATGTGTTTACAATCATTATATGACTTGTCGGTACATTAATATGTGTTAACATATGTTAAAACGGGGTTCATGTGGTGTGACTGGGAATCATGTGGTGTGACTGGGAATCATGTGGTGTGACTGGGATTCATATGGTGCGACTGGGGCTAATCGCATGACTGTTCATGCGATTAGGCCCAATCGCGTTACTGTTCACGCGATTAGGATTCCTAATCGCGTATAAACCTGCACAATCGCATGGAACGGGCTGGACGACTAGAAACGCCTATAAATACAACACTTAACCTCCTAAACTCAATTAGACAAACCCTAGTCGTCCCATAACCGCCCCAAACACTGAAACAACCTCTGGAAGGCGATTTTGATCAAAAACACAAGGTTTCAAGGTCTAACCATCAATCTTTTACAATTCCAAGGTTTGATTCTCATCCATAACACTTTGTAAACGTTTTCAATCAATCCCTAATGGTCCAGACCTGATCATAAACGAAAAAGCTTTCTGAAAATCGTTAATAAGAGTTATTAATCGGATTATAATTAATAAACATGCGTTATGGGTATGTGTGATTAGAAAGATAGGATTTTTATGAATCTTGATGATGTTTTGATGTGTTATCATGCTAGGTCAGAATTGATATTGATAGTATGATGATAGAAACCTGATTAATTGATTATTAGGGTTATTGCTATGTATGTTGGTATGATATTGCATGCTACGTGTATGTGTTTGGATTGCTTTGGTTGCATGCAGGACTGATTTTACGAGGTTGAACGAAGGGTTTTGGGTTAAACATGTTTAGGATAGTGTTTGGGATGATATTGGGTAGTTACACACGTTCTGGATCTGATTTGGAGTGTTAAACGCGCGAAAAAACCGGAACAGCATGGTTACAGGCGAGTAGCAATGCTAATCGCCTATAACTCATGCGATTGGGGTGCTAATCGCCAATAATGTCATGTGATTAGCCCCAATCGCCTATAACTTCATGTGATTAGCCCCAATTGCTAGTAAGTTCATGTGATTAGCCCCAATTGCTAGTAAGTTCATGTGATTAGCCCCAATTGCTAGTAAGTTCATGTGATTAGCCCCAATTGCTAGTAAGTTCATGTGATTAGCCCCAATTGCTAGTAACTTCATGTGATTAGCCCTAATTGCTAGTTTTACATGTGGTATAGCCCTAATTGCTAGTAGTTACATGTGGTATAGCCCTAAATGCTAGTAATTCATGCGATTAGGATTCCTAATTGCTAGTTGACCAACCTAAATGCTAGTTGACTTTTCCTAATCGCGTGTACTGCTGCTGTAAGTGTAAATTAGCATTCCGAGACCCGATTTGACATGTAGTAACATGCTAGGAACCTCGTAACATGTCTAATAACTTGGTAACATATATTTGGATGTTTTTCGGAGATACGTGAACTATATGCTATAACTTGTTGTGTGTTAACGTATGTTAAGTATACTTGCGTTATTGCATGTTTTGGAGCGTAAACATAACACGGGGAGTCTCGGGTCACCAATGGGATGTCGAGTCTTGTACTTTGGGTCAGTTAAACAGTCACGGTATTTTTAAACGAACTTGGTTATGGTCTGGACATCTAGGGACTAATTAACCTGCGGGTTATTAGTCTAAGTACTTGTAACTGTCGTATGTTAGGTCGCCACTGTACGGGACTAACATAGCAGCTGAGTTTACTCGGGATTAGGAGTAAAGCAACTTAAGGTGAGTTTACGGCCCCTCTTTTAAACTGGTTTTATACTTTCGGGGGAGAAAACATGTGTTAAAACGATTGTTTGGTAAATTCTGTCATACTATGGGTTCTAACGTATACTACACGATCTTTGGAAGTCCCGGGGGGAACCATGAATGTGCGGGTTTGCACAACGGGGAAATGTGAATAGCGCTATTGGGAGTGACCAACCCCGCTCGTCGGCTTGGAGGGCCGGGCGAGTGCATATTGTCTCAAACAGGAACAACAGGAACATTTGGAACTATTCGGGCACAAAACTGGTATTCGAGTTAGTAATGGTTTTCCAATCGTGGTAGTAACAAAACGTACGCCTAGCTAGCGTATACTGGTTTTCTATTTGTTATAGTATGGACAGGTGGACTTGGTACTTGAACTGCAAACCTGTAAACTCACCAGCATTTTTGTGCTGACGTAAACTTTTACATGTTTTCTCAGGTCGCTAAGGTAGCACATGGAACTAGGGCGCACGCGTCTGCACGGCGTCTAGATAGAGTTGCATGATTTCATAAACATTGAACTTTGGTTAATTATGTTGAACTTTATTTTGAATAAGCTTCCGCTGTAAACGGGATTTTAAAACTATGTTTTGGTATTGCATTAATTACATTTAGACTTGTTTATTGTGATCGTTGGTTTGGATCCTGGTTTGTCATGCGCCTCGCGGTAAAACTCCGCAAGTGGATTTTGAGGGTGTGACAGATTGGTATCAGAGCCAATGGTTATAGTGAACTAGGACTGCATGTAGAGTCTAGTCTATAGCCGAGTCGCACACACTAGACGATCACATGGTACTAAACGTTATAGTGGTTTACGTATGGTCTTGTCGGGGTGTCTCTAAATCATTGGTCTTTCTACGTTACATCATCCGTTCTATCTTAGGTTGGATTACTTGTTATCTAGGCAGTGTAGTCTATTGGAGTAACTCGTGTGCTCTTGAGATTTGTCCAAGGCTCGGACATCTCCCTTTCGCACTCCAATAGAAACACTTGTCATGAACTACCGTAGTATTACGGTGTGTAGCTAAGAGTCTATGTTCGGTGATTTGAACTTTGAACTAGGAGAACATTTGGAGGACCATGTAGAGCGTTTTATCATTTTGGGTGCACACAAAATCATAAAACGAAATGCATGGAAGCCCTAGTGAGCTCTGGGTTTGAAGGGATAGTCCTGGATTGGATCTGGCTTTGATCTTGTGAACGCTAGTGGTTATCATTAGCTGTGAAACTTAATTTTCTCGTCCTTTTTGTCGGAATCATGTCTGGAGTGCGAGGTGGTCGTGGAGGTGTGGAACCTCAAGATGACCGGGTCAGAGATTGAAAAGTACACGGCAAGGCGCAATGAGTTGGCAGTGCTGTGTCCTGATCTGCATGTGCCAGAATACAAGAGGATTGAACACTATATCTCTGAGCTAGTGCCAGAGATCGCGGGATTGGTGGCTGCGGGGAATCTTCCTACATAACTCAGAGGTGGTCCGATCGGCTCACAGGATGACGAACTTGAAGGTGACTGAGGGTATCTTGCCTGCTAAGGGGTCGACTGTCAAGGCCCCGGAGAATAACAAGCGTAAATGGGATGTGAGGGATAGAAACAGTAATGGGAACAACGGGGGCGGTGGCAGGAACGCACGCGCCTTCGTCGTTGGAGCCGCTGAGGCTAGGCAGGACCCTGACACAGTTACCGGTACGTTCCTTCTCAATAATCGCTCTGTTAGCGTTTTATTTGATGCTGGTGCCGACAAGAGTTTTGTATCCATGGATGTTAGTCGACTGCTAGATGTAGTACCCGTACCATTAGAGACCAAGTATATTATTGAGTTGGCTGACGGTAAAACAATTGAAGCTACTAGTGTTCTTCGGGAGTGTCAGTTAGAGTTGTCGGGTTTATCGTTCCCCATCGACCTTATGCCGGTACCTTTGGGTAGTTTTGACGTTGTGGTAGGAATGGATTGGTTATCTTTGTATCGCGCGGAGATCATCTGTTACGATAAGGTTATTCGGATTCCTCTCCCTGATGGAGAATTTCTTTCTGTGTACGGTATCAAGGGTGGTGTTCCGCTAAACATCATCTCTAGCATGAAAGCCCTTAAGTGTCTCCGAAAGGGTTGTTCAGCCGTTTTGGCGCTTTTATCTGTTTCCTTTGGGGATGAAAAGAAGATCGACGACATTCCGGTGGTACGCGAGTTTCCTGATGTTTTTCCCGATGATTTATCTGGTCTTCCTCCTCATCGTCAAGTCGAATTCGGTATTGATCTTGTACCAGGGGCTGCTCCTATTGCTCGGGCCCCCTATCGTCTTGCACCTCCCGAGATGCAGGAGTTGTCTAGTCAGTTACAGGAACTCTTGGACAAGGGTTTCATCCGACCAAGTTCTTTCCCCTTGGGGAGCCCCGATTTTATTCGTCAAGAAGAAGGATGGGAGTTTCCGATTGTGTGTAGACTACAGAGAACTGAACAAGTTGACCATCAAGAACCGTTATCCTCTTCCGCGTATCGATGATCTATTCGACCAGCTCCAGGGTTCTAGTTATTATTCCAAGATCGACTTGAGGTCCGGTTATCACCAGCTGCGCGTCAGGGAGGCTGACGTTGCAAAGACTGCTTTTCGAACACGTTATGGCCATTTCGAATTCTTGGTCATGCCTTTCGGTCTCACGAACGCACCAGCGGTTTTCATGGACTTGATGAACCGCGTCTGTAAACCATATCTGGACAAGTTTGTCATTGTGTTTATTGATGACATTCTAATCTACTCCAAGAACGAGACCGAACACGGGGAACATCTGCGATTGGTTTTGGAACTTTTACAACGGGAGCAACTTTACGCCAAGTTCTCAAAGTGTGACTTTTGGTTACGCGAAGTTCAATTCCTAGGACATGTGGTTAATGAACTGGGAATTCATGTCGATCCCGCTAAGATCGAAGCTATCAAGGACTGGGGAGCACCAAAGACGCCAACTGAGGTGCGGCAATTCCTAGGCCTTGCGGGCTATTATCGTCGTTTCATTCAGGGGTTCTCGAAGATTGCTCAACCCCTCACCACTCTCACTCAGAAGGATAGGAAGTTCGACTGGGGTGAATCACAAGAGTCAGCGTTTGAAGAACTGAAGTCTAAACTGTGTTCTGCTCCTATTTTGTCTTTACCTGAGGGTCCTGATGATTTCGTTGTTTACTGTGATGCTTCCATTCATGGACTCGGTTGCGTGTTGATGCAACGCGAGAAAGTGATTGCGTATGCTTCTCGTCAACTCAAAGTGCACGAGAAGAACTACACCACCCATGACTTGGAGTTGGGTGCCGTGGTATTCGCGTTGAAAATTTGGAGACATTACTTGTACGGTACCAAATGCACCATCTACACCGATCACAAGAGTCTCCAACACATTTTCGACCAACAACACTTGAACATACGGCAGCGTCGTTGGATCGAACTTTTGAACGACTATGATTGTGCTATTAAGTACCATCCTGGCAAGGCGAATGTTGTAGCAGACGCCTTGAGCAGGAAGGAATCTACTAAACCTCGTCGTGTTCGGGCGTTGCAACTCACTATCCATTCGTCGTTACCTGATCAACTCCGTTCTGCCCAATTGGAAGCTTTGAAGGAGGAAAACCTTAAAGCTGAAACCATGCACGGTGCCGACAAGCACCTAGAGCGAAGGCCTGATGGCCTGCACTATTTCGCAGAACGTATATGGGTTCCTTTGTTCGGGGGACTACGGGAGCTTGTCCTTGATGAGGCTCATAAGTCCCGGTATTCTATTCATCCTGGTTCGGATAAGATGTACCAAGATCTGAAGGTGCTTTACTGGTGGCCAAACATGAGGTCGGACATAGCCTCATACGTGAGCAAATGCTTGACCTGTGCTAAGGTCAAGGTGGAATACCAGAAACCGTCGGGTCTCTTGCAACAACCTGAAATTCCGGAATGGAAATGGGAACGGATTACTATGGATTTTGTCACACAACTTCCTAAGTCACCAAGCGGGAACGACAAGATATGGGTGATTGTCGATCGGTTGACGAAATCAGCCCATTTTCTTGCTATTAAGGAGACCGACACCATGGATCGTTTGGCTCGTCTTTACTTGAAAGAAGTTGTTTCTAAGCACGGGGTACCAGTTTCTATTATTTCGGATCGCGATTCTCGCTTTACTTCTCACTTCTGGAAGTCTTTGCACAAGGCTTTGGGTACCCAACTAGACATGAGTACGGCTTACCATCCACAGACTGACGGTCAGAGTGAGCGTACGATTCAAACTTTAGAAGACATGCTGCGGGCGTGTGTGATCGATTTTGGGAAGGGTTGGGAAGCTCATCTGCCGTTGGTAGAATTCTCGTACAACAACAGTTATCACACGAGCATCAAGGCTGCTCCGTTCGAGGCACTGTACGGACGGAAATGCCGCTCTCCTCTTTGTTGGGCTGTAGTGGGTGAGAGTCAACTCACTGGGCCTGAACTAGTGTACGAAACTTCGGAAAAGATCGTACAGATTCGTAATCGGTTGGCGGCGGCACGGGACCGGCAAAAGAGTTATGCTGATCAGCGTCGCAAACCACTGGAATTCCAAGTCAATGACAAAGTACTTCTAAAAGTCTCACCGTGGAAGGGCGTCATACGCTTTGGGAAGCGTGGCAAACTCAATCCGCGATATGTCGGCCCATTTGCGATCCTGGAACGGATTGGGCCGGTGGCATATCGACTTGATCTACCGACGGAGCTCGGTAACGTACATAACGTCTTTCACGTGTCAAACTTGAAGAAGTGTCTGGCTGACGAGTCTCTCATCGTTCCACTAGAAGAGATCAAGGTTGATGATCGTCTTCGGATTGTGGAAGAACCTGTGGAGATCCTTGATTACAAGATTCGTAGCCTACGTCACAGCAAGATTCGTATCGTTAAGGTTCGGTGGAACTCGAACCGGGGACCGGAATATACGTGGGAACGGGAGGATCAGATGAAGTCTAAGTATCCTCATCTCTTCCCTAAGGAAGCGTTCGAGTCGAGGCATGTCTCTTCGGCAGCTGAATGAATCTCGGGTCGAGATTCCTTTTAACGTGGGGATGATGTGACAACTCGGGTAAATCTCTCTTCTGGTTTCTATCTTTTTGTTTGATTCCTTCGTTACTCTTTTGTTCTTTTGGTACTTGTGCAATTTTCGGGACGAAAATTCTTTTAACGTGGGGATGATGTGACACCTGGCAAATTCGGGTTAACAACGTTGTCTAGATGAAAGTCTACCTTAGCGAGTCACGCGTATATTGTACTTAACTGGGTTAGTTAAGTCGGGTTATGGTTCGGGAACTATTGGTTAGTCTAGAAGATCATTGGATGTTGGTCTAGAGGTTCGTTAGATGTCAGTCCTTAACCAAGTGTACAAACGGTGACGATCGGTAGGATCGTCAGGGCATACGGAACATACGAGTCTCGAGTCCCGGGAATTGGTGAACGAGTGTGAATATGTGTATTTACTTGTGTTATGTGTTTACAATCATTATATGACTTGTCGGTACATTAATATGTGTTAACATATGTTAAAACGGGGTTCATGTGGTGTGACTGGGAATCATGTGGTGTGACTGGGAATCATGTGGTGTGACTGGGATTCATATGGTGCGACTGGGGCTAATCGCATGACTGTTCATGCGATTAGGCCCAATCGCGTTACTGTTCACGCGATTAGGATTCCTAATCGCGTATAAACCTGCACAATCGCATGGAACGGGCTGGACGACTAGAAACGCCTATAAATACAACACTTAACCTCCTAAACTCAATTAGACAAACCCTAGTCGTCCCATAACCGCCCCAAACACTGAAACAACCTCTGGAAGGCGATTTTGATCAAAAACACAAGGTTTCAAGGTCTAACCATCAATCTTTTACAATTCCAAGGTTTGATTCTCATCCATAACACTTTGTAAACGTTTTCAATCAATCCCTAATGGTCCAGACCTGATCATAAACGAAAAAGCTTTCTGAAAATCGTTAATAAGAGTTATTAATCGGATTATAATTAATAAACATGCGTTATGGGTATGTGTGATTAGAAAGATAGGATTTTTATGAATCTTGATGATGTTTTGATGTGTTATCATGCTAGGTCAGAATTGATATTGATAGTATGATGATAGAAACCTGATTAATTGATTATTAGGGTTATTGCTATGTATGTTGGTATGATATTGCATGCTACGTGTATGTGTTTGGATTGCTTTGGTTGCATGCAGGACTGATTTTACGAGGTTGAACGAAGGGTTTTGGGTTAAACATGTTTAGGATAGTGTTTGGGATGATATTGGGTAGTTACACACGTTCTGGATCTGATTTGGAGTGTTAAACGCGCGAAAAAAACCGGAACAGCATGGTTACAGGCGAGTAGCAATGCTAATCGCCTATAACTCATGCGATTGGGGTGCTAATCGCCAATAATGTCATGTGATTAGCCCCAATCGCCTATAACTTCATGTGATTAGCCCCAATTGCTAGTAAGTTCATGTGATTAGCCCCAATTGCTAGTAAGTTCATGTGATTAGCCCCAATTGCTAGTAAGTTCATGTGATTAGCCCAATTGCTAGTAAGTTCATGTGATTAGCCCCAATTGCTAGTAACTTCATGTGATTAGCCCTAATTGCTAGTTTTACATGTGGTATAGCCCTAATTGCTAGTAGTTACATGTGGTATAGCCCTAAATGCTAGTAATTCATGCGATTAGGATTCCTAATTGCTAGTTGACCAACCTAAATGCTAGTTGACTTTTCCTAATCGCGTGTACTGCTGCTGTAAGTGTAAATTAGCATTCCGAGACCCGATTTGACATGTAGTAACATGCTAGGAACCTCGTAACATGTCTAATAACTTGGTAACATATATTTGGATGTTTTTCGGAGATACGTGAACTATATGCTATAACTTGTTGTGTGTTAACGTATGTTAAGTATACTTGCGTTATTGCATGTTTTGGAGCGTAAACATAACACGGGGAGTCTCGGGTCACCAATGGGATGTCGAGTCTTGTACTTTGGGTCAGTTAAACAGTCACGGTATTTTTAAACGAACTTGGTTATGGTCTGGACATCTAGGGACTAATTAACCTGCGGGTTATTAGTCTAAGTACTTGTAACTGTCGTATGTTAGGTCGCCACTGTACGGGACTAACATAGCAGCTGAGTTTACTCGGGATTAGGAGTAAAGCAACTTAAGGTGAGTTTACGGCCCCTCTTTTAAACTGGTTTTATACTTTCGGGGAGAAAACATGTGTTAAAACGATTGTTTGGTAAATTCTGTCATACTATGGGTTCTAACGTATACTACACGATCTTTGGAAGTCCCGGGGGGAACCATGAATGTGCGGGTTTGCACAACGGGGAAATGTGAATAGCGCTATTGGGAGTGACCAACCCCGCTCGTCGGCTTGGAGGGCCGGGCGAGTGCATATTGTCTCAAACAGGAACAACAGGAACATTTGGAACTATTCGGGCACAAAACTGGTATTCGAGTTAGTAATGGTTTTCCAATCGTGGTAGTAACAAAACGTACGCCTAGCTAGCGTATACTGGTTTTCTATTTGTTATAGTATGGACAGGTGGACTTGGTACTTGAACTGCAAACCTGTAAACTCACCAGCATTTTTGTGCTGACGTAAACTTTTACATGTTTTCTCAGGTCGCTAAGGTAGCACATGGAACTAGGGCGCACGCGTCTGCACGGCGTCTAGATAGAGTTGCATGATTTCATAAACATTGAACTTTGGTTAATTATGTTGAACTTTATTTTGAATAAGCTTCCGCTGTAAACGGGATTTTAAAACTATGTTTTGGTATTGCATTAATTACATTTAGACTTGTTTATTGTGATCGTTGGTTTGGATCCTGGTTTGTCATGCGCCTCGCGGTAAAACTCCGCAAGTGGATTTTGAGGGTGTGACACTTTCTCATTCCTCGCCTTCAATATCTCCCACAAGGTCGTCAAAATCACCGCGCCAATGGTCTTTTTTCAATCCTTTGAACCATGATTGTCCTTCACCACATTAAGAAGCTCATGGATAGGTAGAACGTGATCTGGAAAGGGAAGTTTTATCCACTTGAATGCTTGCCAGCGTATGGAATTAGCAGCTAAACAACCAGAAGCGAAGCATAGTGTAGGCCCGAGGGTGCCCCAGCCCTGTCGTTTTTTAGCACAGTGATGACATTTTATGATTTTTATAGGTAATTTTTATATAAATTTAGTGCGCCCCCACCGATTTGATCTTCCAGTCACAACCGATCGGAAAAAAATGAGTCTGGCCTCACCTATTCGATCTCCAAGCTTCGCCACTGTAAACAATGAAGTAACACATGATCAGTGGTCTCCTCCATAAGGGCACATCTACCACACAATCAATCATCAATCTCAGCGCCACGAGAGTACGTAGCTCAACCTTATAGCTAAAATTATATGATTATAACTCTTTTTGTTATTTATAGCTAAATTATATGATTATAATTTTTTTTTTTGTTATTTAAAGCTAAAATCATCATATTTAGATAAAATCATCATAAAAGTTACTTACATAATACACGTAGAGTTGCATTGCTTTCATTGTTTTTAATTAATTGATCACCTTTATAATATGTGCATCATGAGTTTTGTAATTATGTAGGCTTTGTACAACTGTAGATCCATTTTTTTAAATACAAAATGCATACAGAACGATAAGATCGATACACAACAATAAAGATATGACATCCGTCACTTTTTTATTATATATATATATATATATATATTTTATAATAATAATAATAATATTAATAAAAACTTTACAAATTATATTTAGATATAAACACACTCAAGCCCAAACCAAACCATAACCAAAACAATAACCCACCCCTCTTCCTTATTTTCGGAGCCCACAAGAAGCTGAGCCCACTGCCAGCCCAGGAAACGTGGCCCAAGTCCGGCCCAACAGCAGTCTGGCCCATCTCCTTCCCTTCCCTTCTCCTCTGTTAAAAAAAAAACATTTTGTCCCTGCCGGGACTCGAACCCGGGCAGGAGCCGGGTCAACCAAACACACACACGCGTTTACACCAATTGAGCCAGAGCTCATACATGTTATAACCCCAACTTAAATTCCTTATAAACCCTCATGAAGCAGACTTTTGCTGTCCTTCTTCCTTGCTGTCGTATGCTGCACAAAGGAAACACACCAAGGACAATAATTTTCGATCCAATAAACATGCTGATAAACAAATCCATCCCGTATATCACGCACCAGTATCACCTCCTCTTTCTAAAATAACAAAACGCGTAATTGAACGCGTTTGAATTGACCACAATCCGATTAAAGGCTCATTATTAAACTTTCCTAAATAACTCGATTGAAACTGATATAAATACTCGTTTATAATCTAATTGAACTCGCACATAATCTCTGTAAAGAGCGATTAACAAACCCCAATCCTCAATTCTTGTTCAATCCCTCTGTTCAAGTGTTATTGTTGAAGCTTTGACTTTTCGGTTGACCCGTTCATATCAATCCTTTGCATACTGTAAGTGCGATTATTTTACATGGTTAGATTCGAAATTTAGTGTAGATTAATAGCCCTAACATACTGATACGTTCTCTTGATCAATTGTACGGGTTAAGAAATCTAGGGCTTGAATAAATAGAATTGGGGAAGAACAGCGAGTATCTTATATAATTATTTTGAAACAAAAAATAACACAACCAACTTGTTCAGATCAGATGGTTGACACAGCTTTTACAAAACGAAGGGTCCCGGGTTCGACCCCTGGCATGTGTAAGGGTTTTCTTTTTTTTTTTAGGCATTCAAACTCTATTATATATATATATATATATATAGGGGAAAGTTAATTTGAGAACACCTATATTTCGTGCGAACCGTGAGAACGGCATCTAAAACCATTCAAATTCCAAATTTCTTTTTACACTTGTCTTTATTACTAAAATTCCATTTCAAAAACACAAATTACGCGTAAAAATTCAAACGTATACGGAAATAATTTGTTTTTACACATGTGTAAATTTGCTGTTTATACATGTGTAAACTGTTTCATTTACACATGTGTAAAAAGTTAATTTAAAAGTGTTTTTGCAAGAAAAGATGACTTATTTGGAAAGAAAATTCATTTATTAATGTTGTATTTTGATTATAATGGGATTTGTATTAAAAAAATTTGATTTTGATTGATTTTTGTACTTGTTCTCACGGTTCTCACAATATTTAGCGTTCTCAAGATAACCCTCCCCTATATATATATATATATATATATATATATATATATATATATATATATAAATATATATAATTACTAGCATTTTAAATTAGTTTTAAAATGCTAAAACTCCTTTAAAAACTCTACAAAAATTATTTTATGTTAAACTAGTGAAAAAGTTTAACATACAATTTTTAGTTTTCAAAAAATTTATTTATTTAATATATATAATAAATAATTCAAGTTTATTCAATTTTATTTATAAAATTCTATAAAAATATCTAAACGATTTTATAAAATTCACAAAATTATCCTAAACTTGTATAACAATATACATTTCAGTAATAATTTTTATTTCTGAAAAACCGTTTGTTTAATATTTTTAATCAATTTTTGTTATTTTTAATCATAAATAATTCATAATAAATTCATTTTTCAATATTTTTGTACCAAAATTTTACATAAATTATTTCTATTCATTTGGAACAGAAATACAATTTTTAATTCAGAAATTCTTTAACTTTAATATTTTTAGATATTAAAGTCATATTTTGACAATTTGAAATAATTAGATTAAATATTCTATTTTCAAGAAAATAATTTTATAAAAATTATTTTCATACTCAAGACCTTATGTTGTGACTATATTCAACTTAAAATTTTACGAAGAGACTTTTATTTATTTATTTATTAAATTCCTTATATTTAATAAACAATTTGTTATTAATCAAATAAACGTTTATCCCCAATTCGAAGCCCTAGAAAATACTTATAGACCAAGTAGACTTAGACTTATTTGTTACATTATACATAGGGTGATACTTGGCAACGTTGGATTATACTTATTCAATTACACAAGACTTACCACCTTGCGAAGGTGAGTATTACTTATCCCCTTTTTCCGCTTTTACAACTTTTGGGGTGATTCATGCACAAGTATACAAAACTTTCGTATCCATTTACACATACATTTTTATTCATTTACAATTCATATACGTGTCTTGATTATCTTTGTGCTTATGTTTGAACATGAACGTAGCTTACATACAAAATCATACATCTAGACATAACTTATGTTATGGTGCTCTTTATACATAGACGTAACTTATGTTACGGTGCTCATTTAGACATAACTTTGTGTTATGGTGCTCTTTTAGACTCACACGTGTTGAGGTGCTCATTATCAATTTCATGGTACAATTTTACATGTGATCTTTGTCTTGTTTTGTTACTTGCGTGTTTACATAATGCCTTGGTGATGCTAGACACATGAATTGTACTATTTTTCAAAAACTTATACTATATGTACAAAACTAAGTAGTACTCACCAACATTCATATGTTGACAAAATTATTTTCGTGCATGTTTCAGGATAAGCTGCTTGACGATTCACATAGGACCTTGGACTTAGATTAAATCAATCAACTATCTTTATTTTGTTGTATTGTATTGAATTTCACATGTTGTAAAACAATATTCAATAATCAATTATTTACATTTTAGTACCATGAGCTTTTGAACAATCGTCACTACGTGGCACCTCGATGATTCCGCTATCGGTTGGGGTGTTACAGATTGGTATCAGAGCCATGGTTATAGGGAACTAGATTATTAGATAAAATGGCCTAGACTATAACCGAACTTCCATGCATAATATTTCCTGAAATACCCTACCCCTCATTTCCCTTTACTTTCCTTCTTCTATCTTTCCCTTCTTCCCTCTCTCCATTCTTCTCATCTTTCATCATGGTGCATAGAGATGGTGTCCCACAGGGAGTGGAAAGTTTACACCAATCATGGAACGGGAGCAGTACCTTTCATGAAGACACTCTTAGGCATAATGCCCACTCTTATTCTGATCCTTCAAAGTTGTTGAACTTGAATGAGTGTGATAAGGACACGTGCAATCTGGAAGGGTGGACGCCTGTACACTGGGTTTTCTGGCATAGGCAAGCATAGCGCATAAATCCATTAACGGACCTGTTATGCTTACCTAGGGATTCCTGGAGTGAGTGTCCACTTATAGGCTAAAGCATGTCTTCTTTGATCACCATTAGGTTCAATTCCTTTGAAAAGTCAACGTTCTTGTTGGGCTTTACAGCTAGACAAGGGCACTCCAAGTATTTTATGCAAGCTTTTCAATAAACACCCTTTCGTTTCACATACAATATTCCATGATTTTACAAGTTCATACTTTCATAATCATCTGTAAGGTTATACACTTACATTTTCTAATCTCATGATTGACTACCTTATAGATGTCTGCTCGCCGCATGCTCCGTGATGCCAGCCAACGCCCTGTCCGTGCTTCTGGACAACGTTCTGATTGTCGCCTTGCATCTTTAGTTGCTGAGCAAATTGCTGCAGTGATCCCAAACCTTGTCAGTGAGATAACCCAGAATAGTAACAGTGCCAACACAGGAAGTACGACTCGATTTCGGTGCACTTTCAAACACTTTAACTCCTGCAACCCCACAAAATTCACAGGTGAGGAGGGTGCTACCGGCCTCCTCCAATGGTTTGAAAGCATGGAGAGCACCTTTGTGAACAGCGAATGTCCTGATGAACTCCGCGTTCGATATGCTACTAGTGTTCTTCAAAAAGGGGCGCTAACCTGGTGGAATGGCGAAAAGCGCAATCGGGGCGCTGATGTTGCATTGTCTTTGTCTTGGACTGAAGTTAAGGAACTCATGATCGCCAAATTCTGCCCTAGGAACGAAATCAGGAAATTAGAGGAAGAGTTCCATGGGTTGAAACAAGACAGTGGTGAGAATCTTGCGTATAATACTCAATATCACGAACTTAGCATACTGGTTCCACACATGGTCACCCCGGCCTCACGAGCAATCGAGAAATATATCGAGGGATTACCTGACCTGATTCAAGACGTTGTCACTGGAGGCAAATCCACTACGGTAGAAGAAGCCATCCAACTTGCAGCCACTTTAACAGACAAACACGTAAGGAAAGGAAACTTGGTTAGGAAGAGCACCAAGACGTCTACTGAGAAAACCACCAATGCTGTTGAACGATCTAAGACTGTCTTAGCAAAGGCCGCCACTGTTGCTGCGAACTCTAAGAAACGAATGAGCGATAATCAGAACCATGCTGTTGTGGATCCTGTAACTCAACCCCCTATTAAGAAAGCCTACACGGGAGTCCATCCTCAATGCAACACTTGCAAGTATCATCACCCTGCAAATCTTCCATGCCGTCAATGCACCAGATGTGGAAGGTTTGGACACTTTGTCACCACTTGTCGAGTAATGGTTGGGACACAGGGTTATCATCAAACAGCTGCCCAGGAACCACTACAGATTACTAACGGTCGGGCATGTTATCATTGTAGAGACCCTAATCACATGCGACCTCAATGCCCTAAATTGAATAATGTAAACCTGGTGGCACATGGACGAGCTTTCAATATCAATATCAACGAAGCAGACGGTCAGGATGACGTTAATCCCACTGGTTAAGCCATGGATGGGATCTTCCTAAGACTCGAGAATCCAATACTTGTGTTTTCATTTTCATGATTCTATTTTCATTTTGTACCCAAATTATATCATACTCATAAGCATTGCATACTATTGTGTACGAACACAGATTTGGGGATTTATCATATTGGATACGTTTATGTACAAAACTCTACCTTACCTTTATTTGAAATATTTGGACTTAATACTTGATCTTACAGAGCTTTTCTAAGAAAACATCGTTGCTTGTTATATGAAACTTGATTTTTCCATTAATTTGACTATCCATTGAACATTTAATTATTCATGATACTCGTAAACTATTTCTATAGGCCACTAAGATAACACTTACATGGCTGTAGTACCTACAAACTTGCTTGCATGTGTGTATTATCCACGCAACTCAGATAAACATTTCATTTAAGGGGCTCCTCGGACGAGTTGTAGCCCATACTTAAATACTGTTATTATGCTTACAAGTCATTGCAATGCAATTGACCTCATTATTACATGGCCACATTTCATTGATAAACGTGTTGTTGTGTCATCTTCTTGTGAAACTTATTTGCTTTAATGTGTGTTAGATTAGGATCATAGAAGGACATAAAACCCTAATGTAAGGTAAATTGATGATTCCGGTCCGGAACGTAATCATGAATTTACAGGTGCGTTAGGGTAGTGTGAAATTCTATTAGAGTTTTTGGTAGGCGTCCAGTACGTTTTCAAGGTATCAAAGGTGTGGTGGGTTAGCTGCGGTACACCTTGTATACAAACACTAATGATGCATTGAAAGTGAGACTAGAAGTCGGACCAGGAACAAACTCTAGTTACTTGGTAGTTCACTTAGTCTTTTTATAGTCAATCAACTCGTACATTTATTCTAAAATTCCTAAAACTTGGAGTTTAGTGATTTACTAGATTCTTACTCTCCTTATTATTCGAGACGAACCTAATCCAATCCTTAACTCACACCTATCAAACCTCTTACCACAGTTATCCTAATTTTTACCCAAACATCCATAACCCTATGTTTCTAATAACTTCGGGACGAAGTTTCTAAAAGTAGGGGATGCTGTGACATCCGTCACTTTTTCATTATATATATATATATATATTTTATAATAATAATAATAATATTAATAAAAACTTTACAAATTATATTTAGATATAAACACACTCAAGCCCAAACCAAACCATAACCAAAACAATAACCCACCCCTCTTCCTTATTTTCGGAGCCCACAAGAAGCTGAGCCCACTGCCAGCCCAGGAAACGTGGCCCAAGTCCGGCCCAACAGCAGTCTGGCCCATCTCCTTCCCTTCCCTTCTCCTCTGTTAAAAAAAAAACATTTTGTCTCTGCCGGGACTCGAACCCGGGCAGGAGCCGGGTCAACCAAAAACACACACGCGTTTACACCAATTGAGCCAGAGCTCATACATGTTATAACCCCAACTTGAATTCCTTATAAACCCTCATGAAGCAGACTTTTGTTGTCCTTCTTCCTTGCTGTTGTACGCTGCACAAAGGAAACACACCAAGGACAATAATTTTCGATCCAATAAACATGCTGATAAACAAGTCCATCCCGTATATCACGCACCAGTATCACCTCCTCTTTCTAAAATAACAAAACGCGTAATTGAACGCGTTTGAATTGACCACAATCCGATTAAAGGCTCATTATTAAACTTTCCTAAATAACTCGATTGAAACTGATATAAATACTCGTTTATAATCTAACTGAACTCGCACACAATCTCTGTGTAGAGCGATTAACAAACCCCAATCCTCAATTCTTGTTCAATCCCTCTGTTCAAGTGTTATTGTTGAAGCTTTGACTTTTCGGTTGACCCGTTCATATCAATCCTTTGCATACTGTAAGTGCGATTATTTTACATGGTTAGATTCGAAATTTAGTGTAGATTAATAGCCCTAACATACTGATACGTTCTCTTGATCAATTGTACGGGTTAAGAAATCCAGGGCTTGAATAAATAGAATTGGGGAAGAACAGCGAGTATCTTATATAATTATTTTGAAACAAAAATAACACAACCAACTTGTTCAGATCAGATGGTTGACACAGCTTTTACAAAACGAAGGGTCCCGGTTCGACCCCTGGCATGTGTAAGGGTTTTCTTTTTTTTTTTTAGGCATTCAAACTCTATTATATATATATATATATAATTACTAGCATTTTAAATTAGTTTTAAAATGCTAAAACTCCTTTAAAAACTCTACAAAAATTATTTTATGTTAAACTAGTGAAAAAGTTTAACATACAATTTTTAGTTTTCAAAAAATTTATTTATTTAATATATATAATAAATAATTCAAGTTTATTCAATTTTATTTATAAAATTCTATAAAAATATCTAAACGATTTTATAAAATTCCACAAAAATTATCCTAAACTTGTATAACAATATACATTTCAGTAATAATTTTTATTTCTTAAAAACCGTTTGTTAATATTTTTAATCAATTTTTGTTAGTTTTAATCATAAATAATTCATAATAAATTCATTTTTCAATATTTTTGTATCAAAATTTTACATAAATTATTTCTATTCATTTGGAACAGAAATACAATTTTTAATTCAGAAATTCTTTAACTTTAATATTTTTAGATATTAAAGTCATATTTTGACAATTTGAAATAATTAGATTAAATATTCTATTTTCAAGAAAATAATTTTATAAAAATTATTTTCATACTCAAGACCTTATGTTGTGACTATATTCAACTTAAAATTTTACGAAGAGACTTTTATTTATTTATTTATTAAATTCCTTATATTTAATAAACAATTTGTTATTAATCAAATAAACGTTTATCCCAATTCGAAGCCCTAGAAAATACTTATAGACCAAGTAGACTTAGACTTATTTGTTACATTATACATAGGGTGATACTTGGCAACGTTGGATTATACTTATTCAATTACACAAGACTTACCACCTTGCGAAGGTGAGTATTACTTATCCCCTTTTTCCGCTTTTACAACTTTTGGGGTGATTAATGCACAAGTATACAAAACTTTCGTATCCATTTACACATACATTTTTATTCATTTACAATTCATATACGTGTCTTGATTATCTTTGTGCTTATGTTTGAACATGAACGTAGCTTACATACAAAATCATACATCTAGACATAACTTATGTTATGGTGCTCTTTATACATAGACGTAACTTATGTTACGGTGCTCATTTAGACATAACTTTGTGTTGTGGTGCTCTTTTAGACTCACACGTGTTGAGGTGCTCATTATCAATTTCATGGTACAATTTTACATGTGATCTTTGTCTTGTTTTGTTACTTGCGTGTTTACATAATGCCTTGGTGATGCTAGACACATGAATTGTACTACTTTTCAAAAACTTATACTATATGTACAAAACTAAGTAGTACTCACCAACATTCATATGTTGACAAAATTATTTTCGTGCATGTTTCAGGATAAGCTGCTTGACGATTCACATAGGACCTTGGACTTAGATTAAATCAATCAACTATCTTTATTTTGTTGTATTGTATTGAATTTCACATGTTGTAAAACAATATTCAATAATCAATTATTTACATTTTAGTACCATGAGCTTTTGAACAATCGTCACTACGTGGCACCTCGATGATTCCGCCATCGGTTGGGGTGTTACAAAAAAACCGATGCAGAAAAATAAAAAATTAAATAAATAAAACAAAATAACACAACTGAAGAAGAAAATGAAGATTTCAATTTATATAAACAAAAAGTGAAAAATATAAACTGAAACTGCAATTTAATTCATAACAAATTAAACAACTTAGGGCCTGTTTAGTAGCCTTTAACGAGGCTTTTAACCATTAAGCTCCGAATGGTTCACCATTCAGAATGTTTGTTTCAAGCCTCTAAATGGAATGGTTAATAGCTGAACCATTCAGACTTGGTGCATAGCTGAATTATTTAGTACTTAATTATTCAGAGTCTTTTAACCATTCAGACCTCTTAATAATTCAGCAATTAATCAACCAAACAGCCCCTTAGAGTCTGATGCTTTATTAAAATTTCCACAAAGATGAAAAACAATGTTTTTTTCCAGTTTCTGAATTGAATAATAAAAAAGAAAAATAAAAAAGAAAAATAAAAAAGAAAATGAAATAGAACATTCACTTCTGATTTTAGTTGATTAAAAAATGTTTCATGATCTTAAACTAACTTATCCTAAAAGGGAATATAGTATTTATATTATGATCGCATATAAACTACAAACTTTGAATTGACTTTTTGTACAATTTGATTAAATAGTACTTGGCGCCTGATTATTTTACAAAAATTAATTTAGTGAAGTTCATTTACATACATATGGACTAAATACCAGTGGCGAAGCTTGGTTTCGGAATCGGCGGGGGCCGAACTCAATTTTTTTCAATCGGTAGTGTAAAATCGGCGGGGGCCGGACTTAACCCGGACTCAATTTACCTATAAAAATCGTAAATTTCCACTACTGCGCTAAAAAACAGGGGGGGCCAGGGCCACCCCTGGCCCCAATAATACTTCGTCCCTGCTAAATACACACATAATATTTTGGTTCGTAAAGAGTCATTTATATATAAAAAAAATTAGAAAAAAAAAAGTTAAAAAGCAAGAGAAGACGACTTGTGTATATGGGCGAATGTACTTGTGTGAATATACATGTACAAGACTCTTACACTCGGTGACACATATCCAATATTCATAATTGTAAATGGGGTAAACACCACATCTAAGGCTATGTATTAAGCTTAGGTGAAAGGTGAAGAAAAATGTTGCTAGAACGCACAGTCGCACAGACCCTTTTACACACATTCGCACTATGTAAATGAATTAAGCGCGTGTCACATTTCGTATATATAGGTCTACACACATCGTTTATTGTAGGGTGCGTTACATGGTTTTAAAAACTTTAACAAATCCAATCATTAAATTAAAAATATAGGTCATGATTTTATTACAAAATTTAAAATAAATAAAGTACGTTAAAGTTATTTGAGTTTAAAAACTTACTGAAACTAAATTTAATAAAAAATAATAATAATTGATTAGACGAATTCTGTCTATTGCCTCCTTTCTAGTTACTAGTAACACTCTCAAATCTCAATTATGAGATTTTCATCGCTTTCATCACTAAATTGGTTTTTTCATACTTCAAATTATTTCCTACGTCTTTTAGGGGAAAAAAATTGTCTTGTATTTTATTAGTTTGTATATAAAGTTTTTAATTAGCTATTAAATTATTAAAAAAAAGGTTTTAATTAGGGTTATCTTTAAACTATAATAATATGTTTTGTGTTGTCATTATGAGCTTGCAAACGTAATGGCACCGTCCATGGGAAATTAAAATGAAACCGGCCAGCTTCGTTGGGCCACATTTTAATGTATATTTTTTCGAATTTTTTTATTAAATTTGATGATGTCAATGTTTTGTAATAATAAATGATAACTATTACTGTACAAATTAGTGGTTATCTTTCATGCTGATTGCTGACCTTTAACTTAGGATTACATTAATATTCGACGACATTCAATAAAACTGAAACATAATTTTTTTTTTAACAAGTGCGCCTAAAACCCTGAGTCAGCCTGTACTAATTACCCATCTCATCTGAATTGGAGATCTTCCCAGGTGTAACCTCACATGTGGTAAATACGGCTCTGACCGGAATCGAACCCCCAACCTTCACACGGCCTCCGCTCTAGCAAAACTGAAACATAATATTACTTTTTTTTTTTTTTTTTTTTTTTTTTTTTTGTAAATTGACTTGCTTAAACTGAACTTTGGTCTCACATTTTAATTTGGTATAAAAGCTACCTAATACCTTCTCAAGTAGCCGATATATTAGAAACTCTAAAGCTGATGCTTTTGCACCATTAAACAGAAAAAGCGATGCAAGCAATGCATGACAACAATGTGGTTCTTATGGCGATCAAGAAACGCGGTGCTTTTTTACAACAACATACCTTTTTTTACAAAATATATGAAGAAACAAAGGCAGGCTCTATGTCCGGCTGTTAGAATGGCCCAAGTAGTGTAAATTCATTTTCATAAACGTTGCGACGTGACTATTATTTAGGTTTGTTGTTGCAAACTGTTTTTAGTTTTATATTTTCGTCAGTTGTAAAAATCGTGCCTAATCGTTCATTGGAGGTATGCCTCCCGGATTTTGGCTAATCGGTCAAACTAGGCGGTAATGGTCAAAGTCTGGAAAATCAATCAAAATCACCCAAAATGGGACCTAGTCGGTCAAAATTGAATAATAATGAATCAAAATTGGACCAAATCGGTCAAGTGGAACGAGTTCTTACCTCAAATCGAACCAATATTGGGGCTAGGGTTTCTCCTTGGTGCACCATTTGATGAACGGAGAAGAACCCTCAGGGTTGTCACGCCGTGAGGGTGGGCGTTGTGCCCATGATCTCCAAGGAGAAACCCTAGCCTCAAAATTGGACCCTCAGGGTTGTCACAAGTTTGAAACTCTGTTACGACAATTATGGAAAGATTGTCTAAGAAAGTGCACATACAAAATCAATAAAACACAATGGTTTAGTGAAATTAGTATTTTATAAATAATAAAAACGAACTCGTTTGGGTCTCAATTTATAGATGATTGTATAGATTAAATATAGATTGATTGTAAATAGGAAAGTCGGTTGGCACTCTCCTATATATTCCTATTGTATCATTGTAACAAAGCAATCAATAAAAACATTCCTTCATGGTATCATCTTGCTTCGATCCTACCCCTAAACCCTAGCTGTCGCCGATCTTCTGCAGTCTCTTTCTGCAGCTTACGGCAGCCTCTTCTTCTTCTTTCTGCCAACCGACAGCCCTCCACCCCAATCTTCTTCATCGACCCTCCTTTGCTTTATTCTCCTACCATGGATCAAAAGCTTCATCCCGCACAAACAGTATCCAATATCAAAAATCACATTCCTATTGTATTGGAAAAAGATTCTCCCCATTACGACAGATGGTCGACTCTCTTTCATGTCCACTACCAGGCCTACGAAGTCCCGGATCACCTTTCTCCTCACATACCAGCCGCTGCACCTTCTACTGATGCTGAACAAATAACCGCTGCCGCTGCCACTGAAGTACTATGGGCTCGTCTTGACGCCATCGTGCTGCAGTGGATCTACGCTACTATTACTCAGCCCCTTCTCCTTGTCATCATTCAACCTGGCCAATCTGCTTATAGTGCGTGGACCGCCATCAAAAACGAATTCAACGACAATCAAAACACCTGGGCCATATTCCTTGAACATGAATTTGCCAACCTTTCACTTGACAATTTTTCTTCTATGGATGAATATTGTCAACGTGCAAAGACACTGGTTACCCAGCTTGATTCTGTTGGTGCACCGGTCGATAACCGGATGTTAGTTATCAGGGTCCTCAAGGGATTGACGGAGCAGTATGATAGCATTTCAACAGTACTGCAAAATCGGGTCCCTCTTCCAGATTTTAAAGAGGTCCGCTCCCGCTTGAACATGGAGGAAGACAAGAAGAAACGGCAATCTACTCGTGCCGCAACTCAGTCTGCCACGGCCTTAACTACTTCCGTGACATCGGCTGCTTCCCAGCCACCCTTTTCTCCTTCTGATCATGGTCGAAGGGGCCGTGGACGAGGGGGCAGACGCGGCAGTACCGGATGCGGACGCAGCACCAGCACTCCTTCCTCTTCAGCCGCTCACCCCTACATCGTCTTCCCGAGCAACTGGACCGCCTCTCAATGGGCAAGTCTTCTGAACCGGGTACCACAGAACCAGCCACAGCAGTCTGCATCTCCTCCGTGTCCTTACCTTGCCAGACGCAACAACACCTCACGGGGCATACTCGGACCAAGACCTGATCAAGCATACACCACTGGGTATACACCTACTGATATAAAGCAAGCTCTTTACACCATGGCACTCAATCCTCCCGATCATGGAATCATGGACACCGGTGCCTCGTCTCACTCCGCCAATGAACAAGGTATATACTCCCCGTCTAACTTTAATAAGTGCACTAATTTAAATATTATTGTTGGTAATTGCACGAGTATCCCGGTTGTGGCAACTGGTAACCAAACTTTACCCCCACCATTTCCTCCTCTAAAATTAAACAATGTTCTTTTTGCCCCCAAAATTATCAAAAATTTGATTTCGGTCCGTCATCTAACCAAAGATAATTTAGTGTCCATTGAATTTAACCCTTTTGGTTTTGTTGTGAAGGACCTCCAAACACGGGCACCTATCCTACGATGCAATAGCACTGGCGATCTTTACCCACTCACACAACCTCTACCTCTTCATCTCAACAAATCATCCACATTTGCTGCCATAACTCAAGATCACTCGCATCAACGCTTGGGACATCTCGGTTACACTTTATTGCATTCGTTGAAAATGTCTTATTTCATTAATTATGATAAACTTAATAAGACTCTTTGTGAACCATGTGTTTTTGGTAAAGGTGTGCGTTTGCCATTTTATGATTCTCAAAATTGTACTCATTTACCGTTTGATATTGTCCATAGCGACCTTTGGACATCACCTGTTATTAGCACAGGTGGTCACCGCTACTATGTTCTCTTTTTAGATGACCATACTGATTTTCTATGGACTTTTCCCCTTTCAAATAAGTCACAAGTGTTTCAAGTTTTTATCCAGTTCTACCACTTAATTCACACCCAATTTGAAAAGAAAATCAAACAATTCCAATGTGATAACGGTAAAGAATATTCAAACCACCAATTCCTCAACTTTTGCAACCAAAATGGCATGCAATTCCGTTTCTCCTGTCTGTACACCTCCTCTCAAAACGGAAAGGCAGAACGGAAAATCCGAACCATTAATAACATGATCCGCACACTTTAGGCCCAACTCCTCTCCACTCCACCCCAAACAATGCTGCCCCGTCTCATACCAATCCACCTCGGCCCAACTCCTTTGTCCCAACTGGCCCATCTAGACATACTCACACACCTCTCCCTCACACTCATCCATCCACCCCAAACACCACCCGCAGCCCGCCTACTCTCAATCCAGCCCAACAGCCCACATCCCACAGCCACACACCGACACCCCTTGTCTCAACTCAAGCTCAATCGCCACCCCACCATACCCAGCACTCGTCACCCGGCCCATCGACCACCGGCATGTAACAATGCATATAATTGAAAACGATATGTTGTATAACAATCATAGTTGAAGTATAATAATGAGTAATGTAAGAATATGAGTCCGACATGTAACAATGCGTCTTTTGTACAATCAAACCTTGTGTCGACTGAGACCTAACTCACAAGTTAGTAAAAGTGTAACTGTTATCGATCATCCCTAAATTTATGCGAGGAGGGGGGGGTTGTTAGACCTATAGCGCTATAATCTAAACAGGCGGCTTGATCATTGTTAATGATTGTACTGTGTCTTTTTGTTACAGTCAAATTGAATCAATATGTTTCAACAATGTAAGAATGAGTAAATGAGAATACATAAGAAGTTTAAACATGTTTCACCCCAAAATGTAAAACAGAAAAAGGGGCTATGTAAACTCACTGGTTGCGAAGATTAGCTCCAAATGGAAACAAAATCTTGTATTACCCCAAAGGCAGGAGGTCGTTTTCTGATGACAGTTTACAAGAAAAATCATAAGAAAATATAGGTTTATCCAAATGATACAAAACCAGTGGGAAAATTTTAAGGGTTCAAAAAATTTTCTTCTGTAAAAATTTGAAAGCTTTTTGTGTAAAATTAGATGAGTTATGGATCTCGCATTACACCCTATTTTCTGCTATAAAACACAGTTTGACCCATAGTTACCTAAATCGCTAGGAATGATGCGTTTTTCGTATTGGAACGTGATGTACCAGATCGAAAATCGTACTGTACCAAATTGCTCCGGTACGGTGTACCAAATCGCTCCGATATGGTGTTCCAAATCAAATTCCAATCGATCCAATTGTTGAATGGTACGTGAACGGGATCGGATTTATAGGTGTGCGGATCGAATTGAAAACACGAATTATGGTGGCCGGATCGTTCCTTTTTTTACTTATTCTGAAATCTGGATCATTCATTCTTTTTTTTTTTAAAATATTATCCTGGCCCAGATTTTTGGGCTTATGACAGCTGGGCGGGAAAGTTTAGGCGGGAAACTTTAGGAGAGAAACAAAGTATCAGCTCTTTACCTTCCATGCACAATAACATTTATAAATATCTTATATTACACTCCCATTTTGATCACCGAATTCTACACTTCTGCTCTTTCATTTCTACACTTATACTCTCAATTTATGAAATGGCTTTTGGCAAAAATCGCAATACTCGAGATGATAGTGAGATCCATATCAGTGAGACACAAGGTTACATTCACCTTGATGATGATGATGATGAGGTTCAACAAACTTCTGCAGCAAGTGGAAACCATAAAGAAAAACAAACTGAAGAGAAAGATGCAAATAAGCCACTGCTTGAAGAAGTAACCTTTCATGGTGCAGGTATACATACATATTATCTTTTGTGTTTGTAATTTTGTATATTATATATTTGTTTGTCACAACATTAAGTTCAGTTTTGATAGTTAATCAGTCAAAGTTAATTGGAAACAAAATCTGCAATTGTTTATAAAACTGAATCAGCAAACTGTTTATAAAACAGAATCAACAAACTGTTTATAAAACATAATCAGCAAACTGTTTATAAAACAGAATCTGCAAACAGTTTATAAAACAGAATCTACAATTGTTTCTTGATTTGTTAATTCGTCAAAGTTAATTGGAAACAGCATCAGCAAACTGTTTAACAGATTATATATTTAAACTTGCAGGAAACAGCAAGAATCCTGGAGGATCTAAACAGTGGACTTGCAATCATTGTAAAAAAAAGTTTACTAGCACTTACACTAGAATTCATGTCCATTTTTTTGGGCCTCTTGTGGGGAAAAAAGCCGAGATTAAAAGATGTCAAGCCGTACTTAAAGAGCGCAATTTATTGGAAAGGCTTTCGAACAAGGTAAAAGAAGCAGAAAATTGTGGCGTTTCAAAGTCTTTAAGGAATTCGGTACTCTCAAAAAATGCATCTTCAAAGAAACGCATTGATGAAACTTTTGGTATATTAGAGAGAAACGCGGTGGATTTAAAGATCATTCGAGGATTGTGTGCAAATGGGATTCCGTTCAATGTATTACGCAACCCGCAATTTCTTGAAATGGTTAGTGCCATTAGGCATGCACCGGATGGATACAAACCTCCATCGTGTGAAAAAGGGAAAACCGTATTACTCGATGAATGTGTACGGGATATTGAGAAGGAGCTAACACCGGTTAAAGACACTTGGTACACACAAGGCGTCTCAATTGTCTCGGATGAGTGGTCTAATGTTAAGCATAGTCCACTTATCAATGTTCTTGCCGTAAATTATCGTGGTGCAATGTTTATGTACTCGGAAGACTTTTTAGGTGTGGAAAAAACGGGGATAGTGATATCTAAGTTTCTTATTAGAGCCATCGAGTTAATCGGACCAAGCAATGTGTTACAAGTTGTAACGGATAATGCGGCTAATTGCAAAAAGGTCGGTGAAGAGATTGAGAAGGTGTATAAACATATCTTTTGGGCCCCTTGTTGTGTGCACACTTTAAACCTTATTTTTAAAGATTTGGCAGCGGAATTTTATTGGCTAGAAGACACATATAACAAAGGTAAAACCATTGTCAAATATTTTCTTAACCACACCCATGCTTTGGCATTTTTTAGAGAAAACTCAAAGTTGGAGTTGTTGAAAGTTGCAAAGACACGTTTTGCTTCACATTATATACTTTGGAGAAGGTTAATGTAATGTAGGGACGCACTTGCTACAACTATAGCCCTTAATTCTTGGCGGGAATGGTTCAAAAGTGGGGATGAGAAAACTCGAACCGTTGGGGCAAACGTCACTGATACAATTAAAGATGACATGTTTTGGGAAGATGTTGAGAATATATTGGCTACTACAAAATCCCTTTTTTTGCTAGTTAAGTTTTGTGATGGTGATGGTCCGAAAATTGGAGAAATCTATGAAAGGATGGATAATATGGTTGGTGAAATTAAAGATGTTATGATAGAAAATAAATACTCAACCTATTTTTCTCGGGTTAAAGAAATTATTATGGCTAGGTGGGAAAAAATGACTACCCCACTTCATTGTTTGGGGTTTGCTTTAACTCCTAAATTTTATGATAAACACTATCTACAAACGTTGGCACCCTGGCGAGAAAAGAAGGCCTCCTAACAAAGATAAAGAAATTGTAGATGGTGTTACAGAAGCATTTGAAAGGATTACAGAAAATGAAGACGAACGAAAGGTACTACTAGAGCAATTCGCGGAGTTTCATATGAAGAAAGGAATTTATTCTAGGACCACAACTCAAGCCGATGCCGTGACAATGGATGCAATTGATTGGTGGGCTACATACGAAGCGGAGACTCCGGAATTGGCGGAAGTAGCAATGAAAGTACTCTCCCAACCGATTAGTAGCTCTTCGGCGGAGAGGAATTAGAGTACATACTCCTATATTCATAATGTCAAGCGTAACCGTTTAAATTTCAAAAGAGCGAATAAACTCGTCTTTGTTCACTCCAACATTAGACTTCAATCTCGCTTTTCAGATTCGTATAAATCCGGACCCAACAAAAAGTGGGACATGAACCCGGAAAGCGCATATATAGAAGGCTCAAGTGCTCGCTTAGAGGAAATGTTTTGGGAAGATCTTGATGATGATGATGAAAGCATTGACAGAGGCAAAGGGAAAAGGCAACGACTAGATTAGAATGCTATATTTTATGTTTTCTTTTTTTTTATTTGGAATGTTTTGTTTTGGAAATGGTAATTTGGATCAAGTATTTTGGATTAATGAATATGGTAATTTAAGTTTTAATTTGGGTACACCGAACCGTATTCCATGGTACACTGAACCGTATATCATGGTACACCGTACCGCTCCGTACCGAAATGAACCTACCCCCTCCGTATCGAATACGTCCCCTCTAACGAATTGCGTACCCGTACCGAAGCGAACCACGACTTAGGTAACTATGGTTTGACCTCTATTGATAAAAAAATCATAAAAACAATCTTAGAGTTCAAGAAAAATTATGAAAATTTTTGAACAACAACTACACATCATAATGATTATTTTGGTTCAAGAATGAGCCCAATTGATGTTTGTATCATCAAGTTATACTCAAAACAATTTCGTACTTTTCTGCAGTAATTTTCAGATATGCATGGTTTGCATGGTTTAACAAGTTTTTATGTTAAATCTTGCATGTTTCGATCTTAATCCAATTTATATTAACAAACACACATATTAACATGTTCATAACATTAGATCATTAGTTTTTAAAGAGTTAATTTGGAATAAAAGAATCTGATGCAAAGCAGAAATAAGAATAGGATTATACCGAAGACGAGTTTTGGGATAGTTGATGTTGTCGCTTGTTTGATTCGATTCACACTAACAAGATTCCTTGCTGGACGTTTTTGGATGATCACAACAGCAGGTTATGTTAGTTTTTTTTTATAAGTGAATGAGGGAGGAGTTGAAGGTTTTAAGGGATGGTGGCTAGGGTTATTGGTGTAAGAATGAGGATGAAGAAGGAGAAAGAGAGATTAAATAGGTAGGGTTTTGTGTGGGTTAAGTGAAGTGGTTTGGGCTAAGGGTTAGTGGGCTCCGAAAAATAAAGAAATTAAGGTGGGTTTGGATTGGTTTGGTTTGTTTATTTGTTTGTAAGGTTATAAAACAATGTTTATAATTTTTCTAACAAGATAAATTACTAACATTATTATTATTATTATTAAAATATTTGGAAATAAATAATAAAAATTAGACAAGGTTATTAAAGAAGTATGATATAGGTAAAGTGGTGATTTTACTAATTCAAAGATTGGGGAAAAATTCGCGATGTTACAACCACCGCCCCACCTCCGACTCGCTCTATGAGCGGCATAGCCAAACCCAAAACCCTATTTAATCTCAACACCACCACTATAGCACCTCTACCTAAAAACCCTCAGGTCGCCTTAGCCACTCCCGAGTGGTACGATGCCATGTCCAACGAATTTAGTACTCTTATTAAAAACAAGACCTTGGAGCGTGTACCTAGGCAACCTGGCATGAATATTATTCACTCTATGTGGTTGTTTAAACATAAATACAGGTCTGATGGCAGTTTAGAGAGATACCAAGCTCATCTGGTATGCGATGGCCGAAAACAACAGTCAGGTATTGATTGTGGTGAGACTTTTAGTCCAGTTGTCAAACCGGCTACAATATGGTTGGTACTATCTCTTGCACTATCCAAATCTTGGCAGACTTGATGTAATATATGCTTTTCTTCACGGAAATCCGGAAGAAACGGTATACATGTATCAACCAATGGGGTTTCGACATAAAGACTACCTAGATCATGTTTGTCTTCTAAAGAAATCTCTATACGGCCTCAAGCAAGCTCCTCGTGCCTGGTATCAACGATTTACTGATTTTGTCTCTATGCAGGGGTTTCAACAAAGAAAATCAGACAACTCCTTGTTTATCTATCATCATGGGGCCGACACTACGTATTTACTCATATACGTGGACGACATCATTCTTACTACAGCCTCTGATTCTCTTCGTCAACGTATTATGCGCAAGATGTCTAGGGAATTTGCTATGAAGGATCTGGGTCCCCTTTCGTACTTTCTAGGTATTCAGGTCACACGCAACGGTAACCACATGTTTTTGTCACAACAATCATATGTCAAAAACATCATACATCGGGCCTCCATGGATTCCTGCAAACCCGTTGCCACCCAATGGACACACAAGCAAAACTGTCTTCAGACTCTGGCCCTCTTTATCATGACCCGACCACTTATCGTAGCCTGGCTGGGGCTCTACAGTATCTCACCTTCACCAGACCTGACATCTCCTATGCCGTCCAACAGATTTGTATACATATGCACTCTCCGCGTGCAGACCACTGGAATGCGCTAAGGCGCATCATTCGGTATATACAGGGTACCTCAGATTATGGCCTGCATCTAGGCCCATCTAAGGACTTCTCACTCCTTGCTTACATCGATGCAGACTGGGCTGGATGCTCCGACACTCGTCGCTCTACTTCGGGTTACTACGTCTACCTTGGTGACAATCTCATCGCATGGTCATCCAAAAGACAGTCCACCATCTCCATTTCCAGTGCTGAAGCTGAATACAGAGGGGTTGCCAATGTGGTCGTCGAATGCTGCTGGCTTCGCAATCTTCTTTTAGAGTTACATCATCCACTGACTCGCGCCACTCTAGTCTATTGCGACAATGTTAGTGCCATCTCTCTCTCGGGCAACCCAGTGCAACACCAACGCACCAAACACATTGAACTCGACATCCATTTCGTCAGGGAGCAAGTTCAACGTGGCCATGTTCGCGTTCTTCACGTTTCATCCCGTCATCAGATAGTGGACATCTTCACGAAATGACTACCACGCGTTCTATTTGACGATTTCCAATCCAGTCTCAGCATTTGTCCTCCCTACGCTTCGACTGCGGGGGAGTAATAGATTAATTGTATATTCTTATTATTAGAATGATTGTATAGATTAAATATAGATTGATTGTAAATAGGAAAGTCGGTTGGCACTCTCCTATATATTCATATTGTATCATTATAACAAAGCAATCAATAAAAACATTCTTTCAGAAATGCCCAGGCAATTCTATCTTCATGTGACCAGGGGCTAAGCTTAGTTCTCGAATCTGGAGGTGGGGGGACTCAATTTTTTTGATCGGTAGTGGCAAATCAGCGGGGGCCGGACTCAATTTACCTACGAAAATCGTAAATTTTCCCTACTGTGCCAAAAAAACGGGAGGGGGGGGGGGGACCGCCCCTGGCCCTATAAAACCTTCGCCCCTACATGTGATAGGTTGGCTTGAACGTCCAAACATTCCTATCACGTCTAGGTTAACTTATAAACATATTCAGATTGTATTGTGCTAAATATAACAAATTATAAGAAGAAGAAAAAACTAATTATATCTTAAAAATATTCTTTCTTCAAGATGTGCCACTAATTTTCTATGGCTTAAAGGTGTGGGGACCGTCAAGCTCCCGTGAAAGAAGTGTGAAGGCCGTGACGCCATGGGCACAACGCCCACCCTCACGGCGTGACAACCCTGAGGGTTGTCATGTTTGTCATGGCCAATTGCCTTCAAACTTTTGGAATGTTATGGAGGGTAGCGGAGGATGGTGACCATACCATCGTGGGTAGTGATGGAGGGTAGAGTGAGTGACCGCACCGTATGGCCTAATGCTTTCATGATTACGTTTTTAGTCTTATTCTTTACTCAACCCTCACACTTTAGAACCTGAAATGTACATACTTTTGTTTTTTAGGTTAAATTTGTTATAATAAACATTTTACCTATTGATTTAAAAATCACCCTTCAGGTCACCACATTCACCTTGGTACATCCATGTTTGTGGATTTTGTTTATTGAATGTGTAGAGGGTATAATCATAGGTGTTTTATATGCATACACAACTAATGGAAACAACATGTGTGATAGAAGAAGGGGTTTTCTATACTGAAAAAGCTTTTATTAATAATTTAAGGGCAAATTACATAAGGAAAGGAAAGACAGAAGTTATGATATCTATATCTATACTATATTATAAAGCATTTGACAAGGACTTCTTAAAATTTAAGAGGTACAAGTTAATTTGCTTATGATACAACACACAATGCTTATAATAACTACATTTTAGGGGTAAATTTGTCTTTAAAGTATCATATTTAATATAAGTGAAGTCAAGAGTCATGTTTATGATAGGTCATGACATTTATTAAATAGAAAATATGTAAAAAAGGATTTTCATAATGCTACATGTTTATTATATTCTTTATATACAATTAAGTATTTTATAAAAGTTAGTAATCTATTATTATTCATGACATTGTTACTAAACTTTTAGGTATTTTTTTTAGGAAAATATCTACTACATGAATAACTTGACATATTGGGAGCTAAATCGAGCTTACTCTACTAAACAACAGAAAGTTTTATTATTCATAAAACAATGTGCTTTTATATTTTTTCTTAAATCATTTTATATGAAATAGGTCAAACTTATTGTTTTTGATAATATTATCTTGTGTTTAGAAGAAAGAGAAAGAAGAAATTCCTTTATTGGTTCTATTTTTATATATGTTTCAATGTAAGCTTCGTTTAAAACAAAATTGTTTGTGATAATGTACAAGTCATCTAAGCAGAGACGAAGAAGTCATTAAAGTTTTTGTATTTTTTTTTTTTACATTTTTATTTTGATTTGTTACGGTTTCGACTTAGCTTTTTCTATGATGATTTTTAGCTTTGTTTTTTTTTAATATGGCAAGTTAGCTCGCCTCCATGCATGTACGTGATTCAACGTTTTTTCGTCTATTTTTCATTCGGTTTAACTGTCCCGCCGCAACGCGCGGGTTTCCCACTAGTAATCACAAGAGTAGTAATCAATATTCATCAAATTCTTAGGGTGTTCTGAACTAAGTCAAAAAAAGATTATCAAGAATCATGGAGTTTACATTCTAATCATCATGATCACATCTCTAGTGGTTCTAGTACCATTAGTAACAGCCGTAGGAGCATCGACAATGGTAACCGTTAGGTTTCGACTCAGGTAACTAGTGGCAAAGATTAATAAGAGAACATCTGTGTAGTTTATATAAAATTAAAAAATGGTTTGGGCCAGGAATGGGCTGATAATTCTAGGCCCGTTTATATGGAGTTTAACACTTTAACAGGCTTTCTGAAACAATCTGGACATGGAAGAACAAAACAATTAGCGAAATCTAAATAAATATTCAACTCGTATGCATGTTTTTTTGAACGGTCAACGAATCAATTCTGAGCACTCTCGGGCACCCTTTTGGCGAATCAGATACTCGAGAGTACCCGGGCCACCAATTGCCACCAATTCCTAGGAAAACCCGACCACTCACCCGCCCGAAGGCACGACGGTGAAATAGTCGGTAAAACCGGTCGGGATCAGGACTCGAACCCAAGCCAATGGCCGTGTCATCCCTCATTTCCTCTCCACCAATGTCCTCCAAATATAGCTAGTGGGAATTGAATCCAAGCCTCCCATAAAAAACTTTAGACCCTCAACCAACTGGGCTACAAATGTTGAACAACTCATATGCATGTTAAATTAGGGAAGAGAAAAAGATAATTCATCAAAGCAAACTGAATCAACAAACAAAAAAATTCCCGCTGCACGGTACACAGACGGGGCACACCCCGTCCTCCACCTTTTTGCCCCGTCCTCCACTTCCACACCGCCCCCTGCCCCGTCCACCACTACCCCCGTCCCCTACGTCCCTTTTGTAACATTTGAAACGAGCCAAACAGTGAATTTCTTGATTTTTTTTTAACGTTGGAATGCAACGGGAATAGCCCAAATGGCTATAATATTAAATATTTTGTTTTTTCTATAAATTTAATCTATATATATACCAAATCAACCATTTTCAAAACCTCATCTCTACATTTTATACCTTTTATTTTATAAACTACCAACATTTTATAAAAAAAGTTCATGGATCCCTTCCACCAATTCAACCAAAACCCAAATCAACCTAACCCCACTCATCCTTTCACCACACCGGGTTACACGCCAGTAGTCGATCCACCCATCTCGCAAACCGTTCCACCAATGCCGGCGGTAGCCCAAATGCTTCAAAACCTGGTAGCCTTTGCACAATTAAACCTGATCCAATATATGCAAATGCAAAGCTATATGCAACAAATGCAAGCCTTTCAAAATACCCAACAATTTTCTCTACAACCACAACCCACTACACGTTTTGGAACATCCCAACCCACTACACCTCTTGGAGCATCTCAACCCGTAGACTCGGAGAATGAAACCGATGATGAGATAATTCCCGAAACCCAACCTACACCACCAACCAAAGGCAAACACAAAGGAAAACAAAGAGAAAAATGACCGGGACGTGGTAAACCACTAGAGGGAGTCACTAGACCATGGTCCGATGTTGAAGAGGAAACCTTAGCTAAGGCGTGGGTCGCGGCTTCAACACGCGCCACAATCGGTAAATTATTTAAATTTATATATATGTATTTTTTTCCGAAATATATGTTTATGTTATTACTTTTTTTTGCCGAAATATATATATATAGTTTTAGTATGTTAGTTTAATTTATTTTTAATCAAAGGTACCGCCCAATCATTAGATAACTTATGGGAGACGGCGAACGAATATTTTCACAAGTTCATGCAAAGCAAGCCGTATCGACAAAACGACGCTCTTAGCTCGAAGTGGAGAAAGATAAATACGGATTGTGGTAAATTCAATGGAATTTACAACCGTATTAAGTCAAAACCGCCTAGTGGTTGGAACGAGCAAAATATTTTCGAGGAAGCGTGGTTGAAGTATAAAAGTGAGGTGAATAGATCGTTCTCCATGATACGGGCTTGGCAGGTCTTGAAAGATGAACCAAAATGAGCGGGGGTTCAGAACGAGGTTGAACGGGCCAAACGAAAACTAAAGCTAAACAGGGAGGTCCGTCTGTTCCAATCGACATTGATATGAACGACGAGCCCGAGTTCGATGAACCAGTATTCGTGGAGGAGCCACGCCCCATAGGTTTATAAATTTATAGTTATTTTTATATATAATTCGTTGCGTTTTCTTTATAGTATAAAAATGGTTTAAATTTGTATTATGTAGGTCGGGACAAAGCTCGAAAAGAAGTGGTGGCGGGAAAGAAAGCGGCAACGGGTAGCTCGAGCTGGAGCGCTTCAAGGCTTGAAACTTTAAGCGCACAAATGGAAGCATTCAACCAAGCTAATGAAAAAAAAAAATCAAGGAAAACAAGCTTAAGTTGATTGACGAAGCGAAGGCGGTGGAAGGGTGGAAGATTATGTCCGCCGATATCTCGAGTTATCCCGAAAAACAACGCGCCGCGTTGAAGAATTTGCAAGACAAGTTGATTCAAAAGTGGAAATAGTTTTATATATTTTAGGATATCGTATGTTTTTTTTTCGGTGTGTTCGTTTTTTTTTTAAATTTATCATGGTTTGTAATTTTTATTTATAATATTTAGTTTTTAATTTAACATTATTTTATTTATTTATTACTTTTAAAACAAACTAAAATTAATATTTAAAAATAAATTAAAAAGTATTTAATGCTTGAGACATGGGTTTCTCATGTCTCCACACCCCACCCATGTCTCAAGAATATTGAGATATCACTTTGATGAGGTGGCATCTTAGGTGGTATGGAGACATGACCTTTTTTATGTCATGTCTCCACACCCCATAGCCTTAGGAGTTTCCATCATGGGGTAGGTCACAAGTTCAATACATGCATAGTACAAAAAAATTCTTCATAACGGTTTGAGCTTAGGAAAGGAGGACACCGGTGTGTGGGTAAGGATTCGAACTTGAGACCACTAGGTTAGGGTTGTATAAAGATTTCCACTGAACTAAAAAAACAAACAAAAATAAACCGACAAAATTGACTCAAACTAATAATTGACCGTTTTGTTTCCTTTAAAATACCTCGTTTCAAAACCGAACTTAATTGCACTGAACTTGTTAAAATGTTTGGTATTATAATTTTGAACCAAATGTTTCATGTACAAATTTATTAATAAGTGGTTAACAAAAAAAAATATGTCAAGGTTTCGGACTTTGGTTAAATTCTGGATACAAACATTTCAAGTCAAATGTAAAATCGATCTATTACCAAACTAAACCGATCAGTTAAATTGAAAACCAAAAAACCGAAATATATAACAGTTTTGCAAAACAACAAAACCGGAATTTGGGTTTTTGATTAAGTTTGCGTCTAAAACGATCCCATACATACCCTCATTGACTATCCACGTTAGATTATGTAGATTCTGCATTTAATATTCGTCTATCTAGACCAAAAACTCCATAACACTAATCATCTTCTAGACCAAAAACTATAGCATTATAAACATGCAAAGGGATGTCAAATGTGTCAGGATGGCAGGTTGACAAGTCTTTAATTGGCGGGTTATGTTGTTTAACCGAAACACAACCCATATAATTATACGTGTCAAAAAACCAATTTGAAGGTTTTGCAACGGTACAATGATTTAAACCGGTAGAACCAAATTTACCGGTGATACAAAACTCATACTATCACCTATTTTTACTAGCTATTGTTGTACTGGGACCGTGTCTGGTAGCCAGTAGTACCAGTATTACAAGGCAGTACATATCGGTATTTAAAACATTAGTTTAAATAATGAGTAAACTGTCATTTTCGTCCTTGAGGTTTGACACTTTTTGCCAGTCTCATCCAAAAGTTTATTTTTTCTCAACTGGATCCAATAGTTTTCAAATAGTTGCTCGTTTCATCCAACTCGTTAACACCGTTAGTTGAAGTCAGTTAACTAAGGGCAATTTTGTCATTTCGTCTTTTAAGTGAAGGGCATTTATGTCAATTCGTATATTTTTAATCCCAACCCTATTTAAAATACCCCAAGTCAAACAATCAACCCCAAATCCATCTACTTCATCTTCTTCATTCCAAAACCCAAAATTGAACAATGGTGTTGTGTTCTTGTGAATCAGAAATAATTATTTATATAACAGATTGAGAGGTTAGTTCCCTCAGTTTTTGCTCCAAAAGAGTACTTAAAGCATCAGCTCCAATAACATTACATGTCAAAGATGATGAGTTTGAATCAGTACTGCAGAGCTAAAGAAATTGACTTTTTCGGTTCTGAACTTTGTTGACTTTTAAGATTATTGGCATTTGAATCTAACGGTCTTCGAGCAGACTCATGAATCTTAGGTTTTCTTGTTGAATTCTATGCTCTTTCTCTAGAAACTTTCACCCTGAATGGAACAGTAGACGATGATGAGAGTGACGGTGATGGGGATGATGACCCGATAAGAGATATCCTTGTTGCAGCCTCCATTATACGAGCAGGATTATTGACACGAATCCTTAGCTTTTGATAGGAGATAGAAACTTGTTACGGGTAATAATTATTGCTGATCCACAAGAACAAGCACCATTGTTCAATTTTGGGTTTTGATTTTTAGGGTTTTGGAATGAAAAAGATGAAGTAGATGGATTTGGGGTTGATTGTCTGACTTGGGGTGTTTTAAATAGGGTTGGAATTAAAAACATACGAATTGACATAAATGTCCTTTACTTAAAAGACGAAATGACAAAATTGCCCTTAGTTAACTGACTTCAACTAACGGTGTTAACGAGTTTGATGAAACGAGCAACTATTTGAAAACTATTGGATCCAGTTGAGAAAAAATAAACTTTTGGATGAAACAGGCAAAAAGTGTCAAACCTCGGGGACGAAAATGGCAGTTTACTCTTTAAATAATGGTTAAACATCTCTTCAAAATGTGCTAGACACTAACTAACTATAGGATTAAAACTCAAAACTGAACAATTTGACAAAATATCTGCAAAATGATTTCACAACTGTCAAATGTAATAAAAACAAAGTCCAATACAATTCTAATAATAATAATAATAGGTTGTGTCTATTTCGACACCAAAAAATTTTGTTTCGACACTGATACGCCTCGTATTAGTCTATCAATATGAGGCGTATCATACCATAAATTTGCAGGTCTGACATTCTTTGAAGTGTCAGGTCTACAATACCGTACCGAGACACCTCTTATAGACCAATACAAGATGTATCAGTATTTTTTTTTTGTTGGTTTTGAAGAAGTTATGGGGTTGGTTTTATAAAAAGTTATGGTTTTCGATAAATGTCAGTTCTTTTTTTTGCCTCAGTTGATCGTTGTACGTCAATGCACTCGAAAAGTGTGTTTTTAAGTCGATTGATTGTTGTATTTTAATGCATTCTAAAAGTGTTTTTTTTTTAAATTGATTGATCGTTGTATTTCAATGCATTCGAAAAATGTTTGTTTTTTTAATAAATCGATTGATAGTTGTATTTCAATGCATTCGAAAAGTGTTCTTCTAAATCAATTGATCGTTGTATTTCAATATATTCAAAAATTGTGTTTTTATAACTAAACTGATCATTGTATTTCAATACGTTCAAAAATTGTTTTCTAATAAATCGATCGATCGTTGTATTTCAATGCATTCGAAAAGTGTGGCATTTCATCAAACACCTTTTAGGCGTTATTTTCCTAAAAATATTCTTTAGGACATTAGGACCTCATGGATCCATCATTAACCAAGTTTGTCGTTACTAGGAAACCGAATTATTTCCTAGCTCAAAGTTTCCTACTAAGCACTTAGTAAAAGTTATAATTTTGAGATTTTAGATGTGATACCTACCAAGTGGCAAAACCCCACTTTCACATAACATGTATTCATAAGAATCATAACCAAATACTTATGTGTGTTGTTGTTCTTAACCAATTTCACATGTATTGAGGTTTCCTAATGTTAAAAGCAACCTCTATTAACCACAAATTTCATGTTTTATAACTACCAATGATCATCACCATAATCAAGCATGAACACAATATAAAAATTAGCCAAATAAAAACTTTCCTACGATTAGTTTTAGGGCAATTACAAGAAAAATCCCTTTGATTTGGCCTTGAATTGAGCTTGGAATTGTGTTATTGGGTTAATGTATGTGTTTTTTTGTTGGAGGTCGATTTCCTACTCATTGAGGTGGCCTCCTGATGTATTTTATATATATATATATATATATATATATATATATATAGGGTAGGGTTCAATTGAGAACCAACCCTTAGTTAGGAACTTTAGGAACCAATCTCATCCATCCATCTTCAATGACATGATGGTAAATATGTTAAACATTAATTAACTTTTTAATTAAATCAAGGGGTAATATTGTCTTTTGGTATGTGAGTATTAATAGGTTATTTAGTATACATTGTAACTGACAAAAACCACAACTAAACATTATACTGTACGATAACATTAAACAACTATACGTCAGTGTATATTCATATTCCAACAATTATACATCAGTGTATAGTCCAATCATTGCTACAAAAACATTATACTGTACGATAACATTAAACAACTATACGTCAGTGTATATTCATATTCCAACAATTATACATCAGTGTATAGTCCAATCATTGCTACAAAAACATTATACTGTACGATAACATTAAACAACTATACGTCAGTGTATATTCATATTCCATACGTCAGTGTATATTCATATTCCATGCACTCTCACGAAACTGATAGGTTGGTCTTATCAAGAGTAACCTGAAACAAAGAAAAAGGTTGTTTAGCATATACATCAGTGTATACATACAATATACATCAGACCCCAATAAAAATTGATGCTATAGAACAGTGTTTAGTATCGTCATATTCAAACAATTATACATCGGTGTATAGTCCAATCATTGCTAAAAAAACATTATACTGTACGATAACATTAAACAACTATACGTCAGTGTATATTCATATTCCAACAATTATACATCAATGTATAGTCCAATTAGTACTACAAAAAGATTGTACTGTACCATAATATTCAACAAATATACGTCAGTGTATATTCATATTTCAATAATTATACATCAGTGTAAAGTCCAATTAGTGATACAAAAACATTCTATAGTACCATCAAATTCAACATATATACATCAGTGTATATTATGTTTAATTATATTACCAGAGAAGGAAGGAACCGGTGGGTTCCAAACCACCGTGTACGGCGGCGCTGCCGCCCCTTTTCATCTCGTACAGATGCGTGTTCCGTTTTATCAGGGATCGGATAAACGACGGTGGATGCCCTCTTCATTGTAGCGATGGTGAGCCAATATTAATATTATTATTGAGAGGAGCAGCGATTATAATTCAAAGAGGACATCACGTTGTACGGCCCATCATGGATCTCTACTTCAATCGTGTAACCACCGTTGTTAATCAGGAATATTATGGTTTTCTGCCCGCACCGGATCATCGTCGACACATCTTGTGCCGTAACCTGGAAACTGCCATCACCGATACAAGCAATCACTCGTTTATCTGTTGCAGCCTGTGCGTACCCAAGTGTAGCACCTACCGACCTGGAAACTGCCATCACCGATACAACCAACAGTATATACCGAACTCCGGCGAGATCTGTTCCTTTCGTTGCGAGTAAAGGTGATTCTGTTTTCATTTATTTTATTGCAAAACCTAACCCCAACCTCTTTCTATTCTTGTTTTCTTTCATTCCTAGGGTTTGGAATTGGGGTTTTTTTAGAGAGAGAAAGTATATGAGAGAAGAGTGGTGTGAGAATGGCTGAGAGAAAGAGATGGGGGATTTTATAACTTTTTTTTAAATTAAAATATAAAACATAATTGTTCAATTACCATCCTACCCTTAGATCAAGATTAAAAGATGAATGACTCAGATTGGTTCCTAAGTTCCTAACTAGTACCTTGGTTCCTAATTGATCTTTTCCCTATATATATATATATATATATATATATATACTAGCTGACTACCCAGGAGTGTCCCGGGGTTGAAATTTAATAATATTTAATGTCGCTTGTCGTTGAGCATTATGCGAAAGTGGTTGACGCTAATTTTACGTGTGCACATGTTGTATACAACATGCCATGGAATTAGTCGAGTTTATAATAATCAGTAATATATAATATGATACAAACCTAACTGTGAACAATGCTTAAAGACGACCAGTCATTAACGACAAATAATGTCATTTATTTGTAGCAGAACAACAAATATATAACCGCTAAAACATCAAATTACTATCCAAGTGATCAATAACAACTTAATTAAGCAAATGTTCTTTTAGAATCCTTATTGACAAAGTCAGTTTTTTCCGCAAAGCGTATAGAAAATCTCTGCAATAAGAATTCAGTAAACATTACAATTGATAATATAAAGTAAAGTATGGAAAAATGATATTTATTATAAAGTAATGTATGATTAAAAAAAGGAAATAAGCTTTCTTCATACTCATTTATACGCATATGTTTGAAGGAATAATCTTCACTACCAGACGTCACAGACACCCAAATCTCATTCAGTACTTGAGTGCCAAGCTCTGATCTGTGGCTAACTGATGGAATTGGATACTACAGAAAACAAAATCCAAAATATATGAAAATTGTGGAATACTTATTTTAAAAAGAAGATGAGAATGATGCAATGAACTCACGTCATCCAGAAGAAGCCTGTGAAGCCTGTAACTGGGAGTACAACGTTGACAATCAGAGAGGTCGAGTTCTTGGATAGATTTGGCCCAATATTTCTCTTTGTATTTGTCTCTCTCTTTTGCTGCATCAGTTTCATGCCGACTATGTTCCCTTTCTTTCTCTTCTGTTCTTTTTCTTTCAAGTGCCAGTGAATATCAAACATGGTTTAAAAAACCCGTAACATACCTATTCAACTTTCATGAATAACTTGTGGAAGAAATTTGTCTCTAGACGTGTAAGCGCCACGGATGCACGACGTTACTTGATAATTTTGTCTCAAGTTCCATTGCTGACCTGATTAAGAAAAAAAATGTAACAGGGGATTAAACACTTTTTTATTATGTTTGTGTATTAAACTTAGAGGTGGCCGTCTCAACCCGTTTACTTATAAATGGGCAATTCACGTCGTGCTTCATCTCTAATAGGTAGAATAAAACAAACATTACCTAAACTCTAAAAGGATAAGGTTAAAACTTTAAACAGTTCACATACTCACAGTCAATTTCACCAAAAGTGTAAAGTTACTCCATAAAACACACCAAATCATTTTAATGTTCATGTGAATCAATTGCATGTCATCTGGTACATGCTTCACAAGTTTTAATATCAATTGGGCATCTTTATATTATGTCATGCGATAAGAGTATTTTTTTTAAATGTAACCTAGTATTACATCACATGATAGAATGTATGATCATTGCTGTACACTTTGGGGATATATTGAATAACCAAAACAAAATTATATCTATGAATATTAAATACATATTGTATTTTCATAATTTAGTTTTCTTGTAACTAACATATCCTCTAGCCCAACAATATTACAATATACCCCCGAACCTTGCTCACCTGTAATGAGATATCCATATATACTAAAAATTAAAAGCGGAAATAGTACCTAAACAAATTGGGCATTGCATGTCATTGCGAATATTAGCCAACTTCACATAAACAAACCTGCAAACAGAATAAATATCTAAATATATACTATTGAAAGCATGATTGCTGACTGAACAACATGAATTTGCATATGTTTCCTAGATATGATACTTGAAACAATCTGTTGAAACTGTTACTGCTAATACACATCAACTATATGCATTTCAGACAACTCAAATAAGGTTTAAGTACTATAACTCTAATACTGTTCTTGAATCATTCATATGTGTGGCAAACAATTACAATATTAAAAAGCATATGTGCATGTAGGCATATGTCACACCCTCAAATTTCCACATGCGGGGTTTTACCGCGAGACGCGTGACACACCAGGATCCAAGTCAACGGTCACAATAAATGACATCTATATGATAAGAAAACAACGTAACTACCATTGCGTTTCGAAACCGTTCTAACACAGCGGAAGCAAAATGTATTATTACAACTTAAAAATAAAACTCAAAGTCTGAAATGTTTAACAAAACATGCATATGATCCCTAGACGCCGTGAGACTCCGTGCGCCTATACTCAATGCTGCTACCTTAGCGACCTGAGAAAACATGCCAAAAAGATGTCAACATATAATGCTGGTGAGTTCACAGGTTTTAAGTTCGTAAACGTTTTCATGTGTAAAGCGATTTCTCATAAAGTGCCAAGTGTGCAAAAGTTCCAAGTAAATAACAAACGTTCCCTTACTACTACGACTGTGTTGCTAAAACCATTACTGACAAACGTTGCTCGAGTTGCTGCCCATGTGCCAAGTGTCAAGTGTCAAGTAGAGACAATATGCACCCGCCCGGCTCCCAGCCGTCAGGTGGGGTTCGTCACACACCCGATAGATCTATCCACATTTCCCCCGTTGTGCCCCGCACATTCATGGTTTCAATAGGGACTTAGGTTTCGTCGTATAGTAAATAAGTGCCAAGCGCCAAGTGCCAAATGTCAAGTGCCAATGTTTAAATATGCCAAATGCCAATGTTTAAAAGTGTCAAGTGCAAATGTTAAATATGCCAAGTGCCAAACGTGTCACGTTTCTTAAAAGAGTTACATTCCCAAAAGGCGTCATGTTTCTAAAAGTGTTATGTTTCCAAAAGTGGTAAGTTTCATAAGAGTTGCGTTTTCAAATCATAAACGTTGCATTGTTAAAACGTGTGGCATGCTTCTCCCCCGAGAGAAAAGAGTATAAAAGAGGGGCCGTGAAACTCACCTTAGAGTGTGTCTTCTGAATACTAGAATTCCAACACGTGTATGATAATCCCAACTAATGACAACCTATCAATGAGTTTACATAAGTGTGATGACTATTAACCCGAAGGCTAACTAGTCCCCGATTGTCCAGATCTTGACTACGTGTGTTAAAAAGTGTGTTTAAATGTTAACCGGACATCTCAGACCGACCCGACATCCCGTTGGTGACCCATTACATCAATTAGTCATGCACATAAGTTTAACACATAAGTTTCAAGCATAAAACACTTAGTTTGCATCAAAAATCTCATTCCGGACATCAGATGGTCGAATGTGGTTTTTCCCATTTCCACGTTCGCCCGTTTGAGCCACGTTCTCCCGTTTTTCCCACGTTTTGTTCCACGTTCGCCCGTTTGAGCCACGTTCGCCCGTTTTTCCCACGTTCGCCCGTTTTTCCCATGTTTTGTTCCACGTTCGCCCGTTTGAGCCACGTTCGCCCGTTTTTCCCACGTTCGCCCGTTTTTCCCATGTTTTATTCCACGTTCGCCCATTCGAACCAATTTTTATTCCACGTTCGCCCGTTTTCATCAGCATTTTATAAAACGCACCAAAACGCATCTAAACGATCCGAAAACATCACGAAACATCACCAATCACAGCAGTCAACTATCATTAACATATTCCTACAAAACCCTACCAATTTTATCTCGAAATCCGTCCGTTTTACAAGTTACCCGAAATAGCAAATTATGGAGATGTCACATCAAACGCATGCAATCTTTACCCAATTAGGAAACTTTTTGAAATCAATCAATAATCTACTTAATATACTCAGATTATTATGAACAATAAACCCCCAATCATATCCTTATCACTATCATCATGAACAAGCCCTAGATCTAACCCAAAATCCCCAAAATGGACAAAACATCATCAATAATCAATTGTAACCTATCTCAATCATAAATCATCATCAATAACAGTCCTAGATCATTGTTATAACATCTATACAACAATCAATCATCAAACAATACCTAACATCACATAAAACACTATTAACACATGTTAATTTGTATGAAAACTCATTGTTTATGAATAGGTTTTGTTTAGAAAGACATTAGGAAGGTTTTTATACATGAAAACATGTTTGAATCAGATCTGGACTCTTGGGGTTTAATGAAAACAAATTGAAATGCTTTAAAAATGATTTAGAATGAAGAACACACCTTATATCTTTGTGTAGAAGATGTTTGTAGGTTAGATTATAGAAAACAAGGGCAAAAACTCCTTCCCCAATGTTTAAAGTTGCTAGAGAGTGTTTTGAGACGGTTAGGGTTTGTGAAATGGTGAAAAATGACAAAGTGTGGTATTTATACTATGTCCACATTCGCCCCTTTTACCTGGGCGAATGTACTCTCCTTCGACCCTTTCACAGGGTCGAACGTACCCTGACTTGGTCGAATGAAATTCTTTCAATTCCATATCCCAGGTTCGCCCCTTTACAAAGGGTCGAACCAAGACATAGTTCCAGGTTCGCCCACTCGAAGTGGTCGAACCAGAGCTTATGTTTTCTAGTTTTCCAGTTTGTCGTGTTTAACGCATTTTAACGCACCCTAACATACGAGCATGCAACCTTAGTCTATGTTTAACATATTTAAGCACGGATGATTATCTACACATCATTTAAACACATCTAAGCATATAATCCACCATACGACAATTAGTCTAAACATACACTTAATTAGTTTATGTAATTCACCAACAATGGGACTCGTATCGTGTGTGTGTGACTAACCCAATGATCTCCCGAATCATTAGACCCTGGACAATACGGACTGTGTTCCGACTCTACTGACCCCGTCAAGTATGTTTAATAAACGTTTTTCGCTAAGGTAGACTTATGTGTTTATAAAATGTTGACCCAAACATGCCGGGTGTCACAGCATATGCATATGTCACTATGCAAATTAGTTACCTGAATGGCTGAATATCAACAAGAAATAAAGATAAATTCGACAAAAAAAAATCTCCACTCCATAGTGCACATGTACAAACCCTTCACCAGCTTGGCATATACTTTTAGAAGACTATACAATGACTATAAATGAACTGAAGAAGAATGTAAGAGTCGTAGGCACAAAAAGTTTGGATTTTGACACTGTGATTACTAATGGAGTGATGGGAATGATAACATTTGAAAAAATTTCATCTCTTTTCATTGAAAAGAGCCTTTATCTGGATGGAGAACTTATAAACCTTGGTTCAACACAGACATGGTTAGTCCTTGTTATATTATCTAACATGGCACACTATTAGTCAGAAACAATAATAAAACACATACCAATTTATGATCATAAACCAACTAATTTGACCCACAAGACTCACAATATATAAACTAAAATGAATACAAAGCATACCCTTAGTGCTGAAACGGAACAGGATCGTTAAACTCAATTATACCATTGGCATCAAATGCTGGATGGAAATCTGTTTGGAATATTTTCCCAGTGTTCTTAGCAAATAGAATTTTGTTCGGGGACCTTCCGCCTATTTGTAGCATGAAAGATGTAAAACTTGAAAGTGCCAGTTGGATAGCAAACTGCTTCTTGAAAGCCCACATATGATTTCCACTCAATGACGTTTTGTACATGTACTGAGAGAATATATTGTCAAACACATAATCTTTTGTGATGTGGTTGTAAGCTTGTAGACGAAGATCTACTACAGAAAAGTATTGTATGTTAAGTCGCCTTCTACCATCCGAACCTGCAGAATGCACATACACCATTTAAAGTTTGAAAACTGGTAAATATAATTAAGTATTGATTTCTGAACAAATATATACAGATGTCATACCTGAGACCAAACAGGGATGATTATTCATGTGTGAATGTTGATGTGGCGACGTCTTGATTCTTTGTGCTTATCAAACATTCAATTCATCACACGGAAAAGTTGTAATATCCTTTCATCACTTCTTGCATTTGGGATCAAAGATGTTTGGACAATAAAATGGCATTGGGACCCATCAGAGCCTATGAGAGTCAACCGACAAAAACTGCTCCCATGCCTACTCACAATTGGGATATCGGCCCCCACCCTATCTAGCTTCACAGTGTGGTCAGAGGCAACTTCCTGCAGTCAAACCAAAAAAAGTTTAAAGTACTATAAAATAACAAACAGTAAGGATGAGTATATAATGCAGACGTCAAGTTTTTGACTTACTTGATCAGTAAAGTATTGTTCGGGAACCTCGAATTCAACCACATGGAAGTCACGTAACACTTGGTTTTCTTCCTCAAGTTTTAAAACAGCTGGGAAACGGTCTAAAACATTGCTTTGAAGATTGTTTTTCCAGTGTTTTAAGTTTTTCGGTCAGATCAGATAGGGTGGCTGGGAATGTAGAAGCACTTTTTGGATTAAGGTCACGTTCAAAATCCTATTTGTATTCTCTCAAAATCCTGATCCCATTCCCATTCGGTCTAACATTCACATCTGAAACTGCGGCTACTGCTGCTTTTGTTGCTGCAATTGTATTGATACTGGCATCATCATTTGTTGTGATGGAATACATATGTTTTTCATCATTTGCACATGCGCTTGAAGCTTCTTTAAGTAATCTATCACTTCATCCAACATTGAAGCTTTATCTGTGTGTATAAAACAAACATAAACCAACAAAACAACCATATTCTTAGAAACCATCATTGTTTATTAAATCAGACATCTTGTTTAAAAGAGAACTATATAATTAGAACCTTACCTCCCAAAGGGAACAACTGGAAAAAGGATGTAAACTGCACCGTCACTAAACAAAACAAAAAACCTGCAGAATCAAACATAATGAGTTAAGCAATCAGTATAAAAAAAAGCATATCAAAATTTAAGAATAATTAAAGTCAGCATACGCTAAAAGGTTAGGACATCATTGTTTTGTATATATATACTAAATAATACTATGAGTTTAAGGACATCTATAATGAGATAAGTGGGTTGAATTGTCTCTCGCAAACAATGAGATAAGTTGGTTGGATAAGCCAAAGAATGGTCAAACCTGTCATCACATATTCTGGTGCAGCATATTCATAAGTTCCCATGACCGGTTGGAATCGGTTTCCCTACTGTAAGCATCACAAAATGCTAACAAATGATGGCTACATAATATTATATGTTGATATATAACCTATTGTTCCACATTATGTGGATTTTGACGAAGAAGCACACTATTAGCTAGCTCCGGTCTTCTATCCGTAAGATTCTCTATTTTCGCCATCTGTAAATCAACATCCTTCTCATCACACAACCAAAACCGCTTAAGCTTATGTTCCGATAAATCAATTTCGCCACATTAAGCCGATAATCTTCTTCATCTTCATCACCACCGTTCTCTTCCTGTTCATGTTCCTCTTCATATTCGTCTTCATCCATCCCTTCCATTTTCAACGCAAGCACACTCTCCTCAAACTACGAATACACATCAAACACCACACTAAAATCCCTAACCGTAACAACCGTCGTCATCCCTTCCTCAAACACATCCCGCGCCTTCAACAACTTCCTCCTAATATAATAATTCGCCAACGACGTCCACAGCCTCCCCACCTCATCCGTAAACTTCCTACCCCACTCTAATAATCTCATCCACATTAAACCTCGATATTAGTAATGAAAATTTGAAAAACAAAAGTATTTATCAATCCAGATTAAAGATTTGATGCTACTACCCAACACCAACACCAGCATCGACAGCAACGATGCCACCCAACGCGACCATCGACTGATGAAATAATTCCGCCATTGCTTGCTTGTACCTTCCTGCTTTGTGTCTTGTATGGAACCACCACCATCGTTTCCTAACACCGAAAATCACAATAATCACAAATCAATTTAAATCACCAGCAAACTACTACTTTAATTGGATCCAAACAATTCAATTAACAAAAATAAACAATTCATAATTGATCTGAATATTATATATATATATATATATATATATATATATACAAATAGTAACTTAACTATGTTACTAACGGCGTTAATATAGGCTTAAATACAAATATAGGCTTAAATCATAACCGCTACATTCACAAATAGCCGGATATCTACACTCAACCATTAACCGTCGTAAAAACCACCATCGCATCCCCTTCGAACAAGAGATCAACCGGCGTATCCTTTTATACATGTATATAAACTTACAGAACCAAGAAACGTTACCGGCTACTTAACACCATCCTTTTAGAAACAGCGACTGTGGACTTCGAGTCAAGGGGCGGCACGGTTGGGTTTCCGTCAAATACAAGGCATACGACGAGACTGCATGTCTCGATCCGGCAGCGGGGATGACTCTGTCGTTGTTCGCGACGGTTAGGGTTTCCGCTGATGGTCGTTTCTGGTCCTGCGGTGAACATAGATGACTAAGGAGAAGAAAAAAAGAGAAGGTGATGTGATGAATCGTGGCGGAAGATGCGGGAGATCTCTATGGTGGCGTAGGCAGAGCCGGGTATGGCGATGCCATAGGTGAAGGGACAGATATGTCTGGGTGAACGAGAAATTGAAGGAGAGTTTTTTTTAGAGTGGGTTTTCGAAAGAAAATGACTTTTCGAACATGCCTTTTTATGTTTTTAGTTTTCTTTAAAAATAATGCCACTCATATATGAAATTACAATTATTAAAGGATTAGCATGAAAATGACGTATGAAATAAATACTAAATTATTGATTTATATCAAATAAAAATATATACTCATATTACATATACTATAATACGAGTATTAAATTTAAGTAATTCTAACTATTAACTATTGATCTTTACTGTCTTAACTAACGAAATGTGCACTGGCGGTCTCACGTTTTAACATATTGTCTACCAACGGTCCATGACTATAATACATTGTCTACCTTTTAACTATCATCTATTGGCTGACACCGGTTCAAACTGATGTGGCATGCTTGTGTGTCAAATTCTCTCTTGCGTGTCAATCCCCTCTTAGTATTCTGTTAGTCCGTTGGCGGATAATATGTTAAAAGGTGTGACTGCCAACACATATTTTGTTCGTTGGGAGCGGTAAAGACCAATAGCTAATAGTTAGGATTATTTAAATCCAATACTTCATAGTATAATTATAATTCAATTTTGTGAATAGTATTGCAAATGTACATTTATCTGTTTATGTTCGAAGTATGGTCCATTAATCCTAAGATATTTCCTTTAAAAACTCTTCATAATTTTGAGTATTATTTACGCAAACATTGCCTCCCTGTTGTTGGAGGGGTTTTTAAAACAAGATGTAACCTAATTTCGTGATGATGGTGGTCATCCACCGGATTAAAGGTATATAGAAAAAAAAATGAATATGACATTAAGATGTCATCGAATATGCCATTTAACATACGTTTACTATTATAATACACTAATACGGTAATTTAATTATGCCCGTTAAAAATGCTACATACATTCTTTTATAATTATTATTACTACTTAACAAACTATTCTGGTTATTTTTTAAGAACTATTGATCTTTCGTATTTTATGTTATTATTGTTTTGTTTTTGTTATACACTTTAGGTTTCACATCTCATATCATATTAAGAACATTAATAATCAACATCTCGCCGCAACGCGCGGGTTAGCGTTAACTTGTTAAAAACATAATTAAACAATCGATAATATTTATAAACTATTTCAAAAGACTGAAGAAATACCGATTAAATGGTTGAAGATGATAGTAGGAAGAAGACTGAAACCGATTAAACACTTGAAGACACCGATTAAACGGTTGAAGATGATAGACGAAGAAGAAAAACACCAAAAAGTTAGATGAAAATAATCAAAACAGGGAAAAAATAGAAGAAACATTAATGGAAGAAACGTTAATGACAACTTACACAAGATTGAAGAAGGAATCGATCAAATATTTTCTTGATTGAGAGAGTAAAGGAGAACGATTATTGTGAGATGAGAGAGACAGGATGAGATAATTGGAATGAGAAGAGGCAGATGAAATTTTAGGGTTTTTTAGTTATCGGGTTTTTTTTTGTTAAATCTATACATATAATAAACCAAAGCCATTTTAATGACATGGCACTCAAAGAGGGTATTCTCTTCATTGAGTGTGCCATGTGTCATTCCATGTGGCAAGGGCTTTATTATAGGAAAATAATAATTTAAAATTTAAAAACAAAATTGGATTTTTATCTCTAATGTTTTCTTCCATAGCTTTTAAACGTTAATATCTTTTATATACGAGATTTTTTAAAGAAAAAAAATTTCACCAAATTAACGAGCGTTTTATTATCTTTCCAACGGGTACCATAGTGCTATATAAAAACGGAGAAAAAAACGACTATTTTTTTGTGTGGTTTTGTTCATACAGGAAAAAAACACAAAGTGTTCAGGTTATTCATTAATCATGCATAGGCAAGTCATTAGTTATGTTCAAACCAGTAAATATGATTTTTATTTACAACATGTGTTAGTATTGGAGTTATACATTGTTTTAGGTTAGGTTTAATATTAGAGTTATACAGTGTTTAAGGTTATGCACTAACATTGAAGATACATTGTTAATTGTTTTAGGTTAAGTGTTACCCGAAGCTTTCCTGCATGTAACTGTAAAACGCATCAGTCTATTTCAGGTGTAAAATTGATATTTCAAATTAGATTTCTCGGGACGCTCCCGGGATATATTAGTTTAAAAAATTATGGGTTTGGGTCGGGCCTGGGATTAGGTGATACCCGACCCAATTACCCTTTTTTTTTATACTATGTTGTCATATTAGATATTTTATTATGTCATATTAGATATTTCAACCCGAGACGCTCTCCAACAGGTAATTGTTATGTTTTGTTTTTCTACCATATTCTGCAATAGCTCAAATCTTATTGTATGCAGTTAAAGACCTTTGACTGAATGTATTGGTGCTAAACAATCTTTGTCCTCTTGAAGTGCTTGGGATCTTAATATTCTGTTTTAGGTGTTGATGTTGTAAGGTGAAATGGATCTTTTTGTACATTTTTTTTAAATATCTAATGTAAGTTGATACATAGATGTCATTTTTATAGTTTAGATACTTCTAAATTTATTCACTTTACTTAGATTTCTCAACCCGGGACGCTCCGGGGTATAAGCTAGTAAGGAAAATACTTAGAAACACCAAAAACACTCAATTATTAAGCCACGTGGCACTCTCAAGGGGAGGTTGAGGCCTCCATTGCACGCCACGTCAGCATATACATTTTCTTTTATATATATTAATTAATAGATTTGCACCTAAGGCATTTTGGCAACTTTAGTCCCTCCATTAACCCACAAGTATTGTATCAAGTTAAACCACTAACTTAGTTAGTCCCATTTAAATGTTTAAGCCTTGTATTAACAAATAAGGCTAAGAGGATTAATTCCTAGATTAGGAATTCCGTAGTAGTCGTGTTTCATCTGGTTCAATTAAAAGCCATGTGTGCTTATATTATAAAAATATAAGATTTAGAAATTTTGGGTTGTTACACGTCTAAAGGTCACAATCTCTTCTTACCCTTCTCACAAAAAAAAACACCCTTTATAGAGAAACCCCAACATACATATACATACATAACTACGAATAGTATGGTGAGTGGTGGCACTAACATAGCACATGTAACACCAACTGATGGCGGAATCATCGAGGAGTCATGTAGTGACGATTGTTCAAAAGCACATGGTACTAAAATGTAAATATATTATTGAATAATTTAAATTGTCTTACATAGATGAAATGGGAAAAATACAAAAGTCTGAACGAAACATGAAAATTGAAATAATTTATTAAAAGCAAGCACTAAAATCCAATGCTATAGTACTAAGATCAAACTGCACCTGAAACATGTACAAAATAAGTTTTGTCAACATATGAAATGTTGGTGAGCATTCCTAGATTTAATACATATAATAAGTTGGAAAAAATGTTATACAATTCAAGTGCAAAGCTACAGTGAAATTATGTAAACGATGTATCATACAAATGAGCGAAATCAATCCTGTGACTGTATAATGTACTAAATGAATGGCGGTGTACTTATCCACTAAATGGATAATAACTTAACAATGACCACGGATTCTTCGATGAAAAGGGGGAGAATCAACCTAGGCGGGTTGTCAATCCAATAGCGCTATCCAATGTTAAGGTCGGCTTGTACATGGTTAATGATTTCACTAAGTACAAATGTATTCTACATGTAATGTCTAAGTATAAAGCACGTATGTAAGCAAATGCACAATGTACTAGAATTGTATTGTAAAAATGTGAACTTGTATGTGTATTTTGTATAAGTGTACATGTAACACCCCAAAAGTGAATAAAGACAAAAAAGGGATAGGAAATACTCACTTTGGTTGTGATGGATTTGTTCAAATTCAACTAGAATTGACGAATTTCGTTTGTACCTAATTAAGAGTGACGTTTTAGTGTCTATAGTTATAGGATACGTGGCTAGTAAGTATATAACTTTTGATGACACAAAGTTCACATATATTTAAATAGATTAAAATGTACGTATTATTATTATTAGTTTTTTTTTAACCAAGATCAAAAGTGGTAGTGTTTTTAGGAAATTGTTCATCCATGTATATCAAGATTTATAAATTCTATAATCTGTTTAGTGATGTTTTATAAGGCATTTTTATATTATAAAACAAAAGCTTATTATACATATTTTTTTATGAAAGAATGAAATACCAGCATGTTGATTGGGATCCAGATTTGGAATGAATAAGCATCCACGACACTTTTATTTCCTTCACAAAACTTAACATGTTCACTTGGAGATTGCATTAACGAAGTCAAAACCCACCCTAAACACTTTTCAAAGACGCAAACGGTGGTGGGTGTTTGGAGTTTTTGCGTGGGTTCCGAACCTCACGGGAGTGGCTGAAATTGCGGAGAAGGCCGAGAGGGATGTAAAGGTGGATGGTGTATGGTGGAAGGTGGTGGTGCTCGAACTTGTGGCGGTAGGCGGTAAGCCACTGGGATGGCAAAAACGAATCCGGTAAGGTGGACGTGAGGTGGTTGCTTGTTTGTTTGGACCGAAAGATGATGCGATCGGAGTTCGTCCGGTTTTGGCTGGGTCTGAAGTACAAGCAGGAGACGGGTGGGTGATATTAACTGAATGGTTATGGTCGTGTCTTCGTTGTGAACTTGATGCAGGGCTCTATTTATTATGTGATGAACGCTTCGAATAGGTGAGTCAGCAGCCCCCCTAATACGCGTGGGGTTGTTTTAGAAAGGTTTTAATCACGCCACGCGAGTTAACACGATTGAAACTTGCATTATAAATCTCGTATTATAAGGATAGATTGGCCCGAAATGTCAGCCGGTTATGTCTTCAATGAGGAAAGAGATAGGCCAGGAGAAGGGAAATGGAGTTTATTTATTTATTTATTTATTTTTTGGTGTTTTCCATAAATAGCCCCTCCCTTCACGGACCATTTTCAAAACCCTCTTATTTTGTTTCAAAAGATTCTAAAAAAAAACTTAATAAAGTTTTATTATTCTTATAACCCTCCTGAATTTGTTTTCAATCTAAAAACTTTCTCAAGTAAAACATTTAAAAAAAAATTATATATATATGATGAATATAACATGATAAAAAAATGTTACGGAAATTTTGAAATACGCTAAAACGTCGAGATTCGACGGGTTTTATTAACTAATTATTTGTCTAAGGCGTTTAAAACATACATTGTTTAAGACAAACTCATTTTTTTTTTATAAATTTAGGGAAAATATGCAATGTTACAGTCTCCCCTATTTTTGAAAACTTCGTCCCGAAGTTATTAAAAACACATGGTTGAGGGTGGTTGGGACATGAATTTATAGGTAATAGAATAATGTGTTTCGAATATTTTAGATAAAGATTTAATATATGTTGATTTTAAGGATTGGATTAGGTTCGTCTGAAATAGCAAGGAGAATGAGAATCTAGTAAAATACTAAACTTTAAGTTTTAGGAATCCTAAAAGAAATGTATGAGTTGATTTGACAAATTTTGAAGTAGGTGTTTAAAGCGAATATCTTTGACGTTTGACCCGAGGTTAGGAACTTGAGAGTGTAAATGAGAAAGGTTTTGGGAATGTGTAACTGGTGAAGGGCAGAAGTACTAATGAAGCAGTCTCCCCTACTTTTGAATGGTTTCTGACCAAACATTATTAAGGACATGCAACAGGATTTCGACTAGCAGAGAGTGTAAGAGTATACAAAGTTTAAGGTTTTCTGTAGAGGTGGTCAACAAGGAAGCCTCCAACAAAACTAATTGAAGCTTATGTAAAATGTTCTTTATCAAAAATGCTAGCTATTAGTCAACGACCTATTGAAGAGGTAGTAATGGGTAGGTTCTTGGTCAGACTCCTAGTCCGCTCCCGCAGTATCGTTTATGCTTATATATAGGGTGTACCACAGCTAACCCACCACACTCCGATACTTTGGACTCGTACTGATTGTCTACCAACAGCCTAAATAGAATTACACACCACCCTCATGTACCTGTAAACCCATGATTGCGTTCCGGACCGTAATCATCGATTTACCTTACACTAGGGTGCTATGATTTTCCATAACACTAACATAAGTAATACAAGAAACAATGTGTGCAACCAAAATGTGTTAAGTAGTAGATACTGCTCAAGTATAAGATGCGGTTAAAGGTTCTTCCCTTTTCAGGTTCACCCTTTAACCGTAATGAGATTAATGTGTAAGTATATGACATGATTAGGGGTTCTTCACCTTTCGGGTTCACCCTTAACCGGTAAATTTTCTGTTCACATCATTAGGCTCTAAACAACCATATCGATAAACTCTGAGGATTACACTGTTCCCCTCGGGTTAGAGGAATACTCTGAACCGAGTCGTACATGGAAATTGGCTTAGATCTCATACGAGCTATCAATTAGTATGTTCGTTGGCCATGATGATGAACAAAATAATGTAAAGTATAACAGGGTTTTGCTCACAACAAAACAAACAAAAAAAATATGCATACCAAATATGCGTTCATGTAAATATAAAATTTCGATTGAAAGAATAGCATAACGTAAATCGAGTAAATCGCACAATTTGCACAAAATGAAAGTAAACGAGTTAAATTAATGCTCAAAAAATAGTGTTGTAAGAATAACTACTAATAACTAGTGCGAGAATAGTTACGAATAACGCGTGAAAATAACTACCAACAAAAGAATAATACTAAAATAATAAGATAATGTACGAACGTAACTATAAATAGAATGGTGTAAAAAAATAATGAAATTTACTGTAAATGAAAGTGCGCAGAACAGACGTATAGTCTACTGGTATGAGGATAACCTTTTGGAAACCGAAGAATGTTTTAGGTTCAAAACAGGTTCACTTGAAAAGATTTCGTAGGTACACATTTTCATGTGTTTACGAGAAGTCGAGTTTGAAAAGTGTTATAAGGTATATTATTAGTTGCAAATTCCTCCCGAAAACATATATTGGATACGTTATATGAAAACATGCAGATTTACATTTGATTTGTAAAATATACAATGCAAGTTTATAAAATGCAAGATGAAACCATTTCATGAAGTGTGTGTAAATCTAATGTGTTTTAGAAGACCAAGATTTAAAATGATGTGAAGGTTGTGAATGATCGCAGATGCCTTGACGAATTTTGGAAAATAAAATTTTCTGTATTTAAACATTTATTTAACTTGTGGGTTGAAAAGTCGGAAATTTTTAATTGTTATGAAATGTTGAGAAAATCGAAGTGTTACACGTTAAGACTGGGTAAACTTGAAACCTTTTAAATTTTCAAACTTTTACGAAATTTATACATTGAAAGATCATTTATTTGCAGGATCGTTAAGGCATCTCTTTGGGCTCATAGCGGGCTATTTGTTTCAAGGCACAAGGTGTGAAAAGTGTGTTCTAATTTGGCGAATAGGCTTTGTGAAAAGATTTATAGAATAAGTTGTCAAATTAATCGTTTTAGAGAGTTGTGTACTAGTGCGTATCATGTAGGTAGGCATTTATGTATGAGTTTAGTCTGACTAAGAAGTGCTAGCTAATGGTAGTTGGCTATGGTTTAGACGACTGGGTGTGGCTATATTAGTATTAGATATATCAGAATATATTGTCTTGAAAGTATTGTGGCTGTATAAACGGATACAAAAGTCATAATTTAAGGATATACTGTGACTTCGATCAAGTAAGTTTGTAAACATGAAGATATAAGACAGGTTGAATAATAAGTTTTGGGAAAACTGTTTATTTTTAACTGTATGATGACGCAATATTTCTAAAATCAGGATGTGGTTGAAGTTAAACACAGAGTTTAAAACTTAAGTCGTGGGTAAAAATGTTTTAACTCAAAAAAGAGTAATACCTTATAGCGTAAAAGTCAAAAAGCATAAGTGGAATAGTGTAAGCTTTAATGCGATAATATAACGAACAAAAAGTTTTAATAATGATTATAAGGAATCCAAAAGCGAATGATCAATGACTAATAGCATATGAAACAACAAGTGATTAATTTGAGTCTTCAAATGATAAACAAACATAAATATCAATAATATAAAACATTGGAATTGTTTCCATAGGAAACTTTGGCCAACTCAAGTATTTGAAATTTTCTAGTTACTTCTGGGGGCGTACTTTAGCCTATAAGTGAATGCTCATCCCAAGAGTTCCCAGGTAGGTATACGGGTCCCTCGTCTGATTGGGATTTATACAAAATACCAGGCCTAGACAGAAAACACAGGATACATGCGCTCACCCTTCCAGATTGCACGTGCCCCATCACTAGTGAATTTCAAAACTTTAGCGAGATTAAAAACGAGATGCAAAAATAGATCCTTGAGATTTGGATTTCACTCCTAACTCAAAGATGTATTTCAAAATTGAAAATGATTGTGGAATGAAACCAATCACTAAGTTAAGGATATCACTCCTAGCTTAGTGGTTAAGTTCCTTTTTGAAAGAAATACTCTTTAAGGTGTGGATGTCACTCCTATCTCAAAGATATATTCCTAAGATAAATAACATATAGAGGAGTGAAACTAATCACCAAGGTATGGATGCCACTCCTAACTTGGTGATATCGTTTCGTTTGTGAAATACGAGTATCTTCTTCTTTAAACAACACACCGAAAGAATAACGAAAAAAAATCATAGCGAAAATATCTTTAAACAACACGAGAGGACTCGTGAATGTAAGCTTGGTTATAGACTAGGCTAAAAGGCATTCTAATAACCTAATTCCCTATAACCATGGCTCTGATACCAATCTGTAACACCCCAACCGATGGCGGAATCATTGAGGTGTCACGTAGTGACGATTGTTCAAAAGCACATGGTACTAAAATGTAAATATATTATTGAATAATTTAAATTGTCTTACATAGATGAAATGGAAAAAATACAAAAGTCTGAACGAAACATAAAAATTGAAATAATTTATTAAAAGCAAGCACTAAAATCCAATGCTATAGTACTAATATCAAACTGCATCTGAAACATGTACAAAATAAGTTTGGTCAACATATGAAATGTTGGAGAGCATTCCTAGATTTAATACATATAATAAGTTGGAAAAAGTGTTATACAATTCAAGTGCAAAGCTACAGTGCAATTATGTAAACGATGTATCATACAAATGAGCGAAATCAATCCTGTGACTGTATAATGTACTAAATGAATGGCGGTGTACTTATCCACTAAATGGATAATAACTTAACAATGACCACGGATTCTCCGATGAAAAAGGGGGAGAATCAACCTAGGCGGGTTGTCATTCCAATAGCGCTATCCAATGTTAAGGTCGGCTTGTACATGGTTAATGATTTCACTAAGTACAAATGTATTCTACATGTAATGTCTAAGCATAAAGCACGTATGTAAGCAAATGCACAATGTACTAGAATTGTATTGTAAAAATGTGAATTTGTATGTGTATTTTGTATAAGTGTACATGTAACACCCCAAAAGTGAATAAAGACAAAAAAGGGATAGGAAATACTCACTTTGGTTGTGATGGATTTGTTCAAATTCAACTAGAATTGACGAATTTCGCTTGTACCTAATTAAGAGTGACGTTTTAGTGTCTATAGTTATAGGATACGTGGCTAGTAAGTATATAACTTTTGATGACACAAAGTTCACATATATTTAAATAGATAAAAATGTACGTATTATTATTAGGTTTTTTTTAACCAAGATCAAAAGTGGTAGTGTTTTTAGGAAATTGTTCATCCATGTATATCAAGATTTATAAATTCTATAATCTGTTTAGTGATGTTTTATAAGGCATTTTTTATATTATAAAACAAAAGCTTATTATACATATTTTTTATGAAAGAATGAAATACCAGCATGTTGATTGGGATCCAGATTTGGGATGAATAAGCATCCACGACACTTTTATTTCCTTAACAAAACTTAACATGTTCACTTGGAGATTGCATTAACGAAGTCAAAACCCACCCTAAACACTTTTCAAAGACGCAAACGGTGGTGGGTGTTTGGAGTTGTTGCGTGGGTTCCGAACCTCACGAGAGTGGCTGAAATTGCGGAGAAGGCCGAGAGGGATGTAAAGGTGGATGGTGTATGGTGGAAGGTGGTGGTGCTCGAACTTGTAGCGGTAGGCGGTAAGCCACTGGGATGGCAAAAACGAATCCGGTAAGGTGGACGTGAGGTGGTTGCTTGTTTGTTTGGACCGAAAGATGATGCGATCGGAGTTCGTCCGGTTCTGGCTGGGTCTGAAGTACAAGCAGGAGACGGGTGGGTGATATTAACTGAATGGTTATGGTCGTGTCTTCGTTGTGAACTTGATGCAGGGCTCTATTGATTATGTGATGAACGCTTCGAATAGGTGAGTCAGCAGCCCCCCTAATACGCGTGGGGTTGTTTTAGAAAGGTTTTAATCACGCCACGCGAGTCAACACGATTGAAACTTGCATTATAAGGATAGATTGGCCTAAAATGTCTGCCGGTTATGTCTTCAATGAGGAAAGAGATAGGCCTAAATAGCTCCTCCATTCACGGACCATTTTCAAAACCCTCTTATTTTGTTTCAAATGATTCTAAAAAAACTTAATAAAGTTTTATTTTTCTTATAACCCTCCTGAATTTGTTTTCAATCTAAAAACTTTCTCAAGTAAAACATTTAAAGTTTTTTTAAATAAAATAATGTTATTTTATATATATATATATGATGAATATAACATGATAAAAAAAATGTTACGAAAATTTTGAAATATGCTAAAATGTCGAGATTCGACGGGTTTTATTAACTAATTATTTGTCTAAGGCGTTTAAAACATACATTATTTAAGACAAACTCATTTTTTTTATAAATTTAGGGAAAATATGCAATGTTACAGCACACAAAGAGACAAATATAATAAGATACGTAAAATATATACAGGCAATATCACAAACACGTACCAAGTCCACCTAACTACTTACAACTCCTAAAAATCTTTAATCTTAATCCTACGCCTCCATTACCTCCTATCTTAGATCATGTCCTCAAAAAAGTCTAACTCTAACAAATCCTACTAATACACTCATCCCAAATCAACTTGAGTCTACCTCTACCATCCCCCTCCCCCTTCAACATTGAGAGTTTCTACTACTCTAACCGGCTCAGATTTTAAAACCAATAAGCCCAATTCAGTGTCGATTTAAAACGATGTTTTAAAAACTGGTTCATACCGACGGGTTCAGCCGGTTGAACCGCCCAGTATAACTGGTTGAACCGCCCGATATGACCAGTTAAACTGTTTTTGAACCTAATCCGTATTGTATGAAAACCGGTTTTTAAAACATTGGATTTAAACCAAATCGATAATAGAATATCTAATTCGGTTTGGTTTTAAAACGATTTCAATTCGGTTTCTCTTGGTTTTCCTTTTTTATATAATAATCGGATTAAAATGGAATATTGAACACTAGTGGATGGTAATATCATGTCTTGTGTGGCGAGGACAGTGCCAAAAAGAATGGAGGTTGAGCTCTCATGTACAAAGGTGCTTCAATCAAGGGCTCCACTTCACGTGCCTACTTACCTCATCAACCAGACACGTGTCCTAATTGTGGATAACCTCAGCAGCCAACAGGTTTTCCCTTGATACCGACAAATTCTCGTAATTCCCCTGTTTCGTGCCGTAGGACCGAAAGTTAACAATACGACAATTTTTTATTTATAACAAATTATAATTAAATTTTATATTATAATGAATTTCGATTTTTAGCTATTTAAAAGTAGATATTAGAGGGGACTAGGCACAAAACCAGTGAATGACACTGGTACCTCATTACTAGCACGCCTTCACCGCCGTTGTGGTTATGGATAGTGAGATTATGATAGTTCCGTGGAGAGTTAATTTCTATAATCTATCTCACGGGTGCTAAAGAGGGAGGGAGGGAAACCAGGTGCTTCACGGTGGTGCTGCCGATAGGAAGTGTTCACGATTGGTGGTCCAGTTGGCAGGCTGCGATTGGTTCGTTACAGGTGCTCCACAGATGTTTCACGGTAAGCATCCGTCCACCCTTAAACTTTAGGGAGGGAGGGGTGCACCCGGGTACCCTCTGGTATAGGTACCAGATCGGGTACAACGCTATCGGCTATTTAGGTGTGGAAATCGGGTAGTTAAAACGCGTCTTGATTACTAAGTGAAGTGTGATGACTTTGACCTTTCGGTAACAGCTCTCTAGCTGTTCAGGTTCTTAAAAAAAATTCAGAAGTTATAACTCTATAAATATAATCACCAACCCTTTTTTTTTCACGTATCTCACCGGAAATCAAACACTAGGATGATTGTATGAAAGGATTGGGCAAAGTACCCATTGTATATGTGTATTTAGTTTTTGGCGGTTCTTGGTTTGAGAGCTAGCCGGTTTTTATGAAAGTTATTGTTAAAAAAAAATCGCCATAAATTCCATATTATTCTGTACACAATTATTTTTCTTTGGATTCATAAAAATTAAAGGTTTATTCAACTAGAGATGAAATTTACTGGTTTAATTGAATTCGACATGTAATACTTTTGATATCGGTATGGATACGGATAAAACATGGTAATGGTACTGATACTGTATTTTATATATAAAGAATTTGATATTATTCTTTTTTTCGTATTACTTTATTTATGGTACCCGTCTCATTTTTACTTATTTTGTACCTGTATCGTATTGGTACATGTATCGATTTTATTTATTTGGTACATGTACTTTGAGCTCTGCTTACGGCTGTGCGCATATAATGTATATATGTGTGGCCTTCAGGGGTAAAAGTAAAGTTGCACTAATTTTAACGTTACTTTACTATTTTCGTGAAAATAACGTTAAAAATGACGGACGGTTAATCATGCATCTGGTGGTGACGTAAATAGCCAAAAGACAAGGGGGTACATGCACTAGTCGGGTTTATCCCGATTGCTAAGTGTTATGTGTCTTATTGTCTAAGGCTTGATACAAAACCACTATTGAGCCGGGGGTCTCACTGGAAGCAGCCTCTCTATCCCTACAGGATAGAGGATAGAGGTAAGGTTGTTTACATCTTACTCTCCTCAGACCCTACCTTAGCTTTTGCTATTGGTGGGATTAACTGAGTATGTTTGATGATGATGATGATGATCATGATGATGGTACATGTACTTTATTGGCCGTCGTACCGGTTTACCAATTTGGTACCCGTACGAGTCCTAAAACACAATGCGGTACCAAAGCGGGTACCGTAACGAAATACCGGTACCGATACCGATACGCGTGTCCGTACCCATACCGCACCAATATATTCTGTATGGTATTTGGTACTAGTTTTTTTCAAATTCGGTATCGGTATTTTCGATACCGTATGGGTATTGTACCTGATCCCATCTCTAAAAGCAACCAAGAAATCTGTTAAATCGCAAGAGGAGCGGGTTCAAGTGTGAGATGAGCCGGTTTATGTGCCGGTTTAGAAGATCAACAACCATCCAAATTGTTTGTAATGAAGAGCCCAATTTTTTTGTCCTCACGTGACTATGAGGATCGACCACTTCCCGTTTTTTAAGGTCTTGAGGATGATGATATTGTGCCAGAAATAGAATTTAAACAAAATAATCAAGAATTAGATCTTGTAGAAATGCAAGTTCAATATGGCGAAGATGAAAATGATCAAGGTCATGAAAACGAAGGAAGCTTCGACGGATGTGCGAAGATCGGCTAAAGCATAATGCTATTGCTCCGAAAACAAGAAATTTGGAAATTAAAACTAGAAATAATTTCTGAAATGTGGTGCTAAAACATTACAACTCACATGCAGCAGAAGCGTTCGAATGGTTCATAAAATTTCTTAAAAATGGACCCTTTGAATACAAAAATAAATGAGCTCAACGGATATTGAATTCAAGCGGGGTTATCTCTATTTTTTTAGTTTACAATTGTATTAGTTTATATTTATATTTATTTTTATATTTATATTTATATTTTCATATAGGATCTTTTTTTTTTTTTTTTTTTTTTTTAATATAAACTAATACGTGCAACTATCTTGAAGTGATGAAAAAGGCATGTGGTGATTACCTACAAAGACACCCGACGGTCTTAAATATAATCATTGTATTTACCGCCAAATACGTGCTGTAAGTATATTCATAGGAAGTTTTATCTTTTCACAATATCGATCGGTTTTGTCCCGGTTGTTAAGTGTTCTATGCCTTATGTTCAAGGCTTGATAGTTGTTACCAAACCACATCGAGCCGGGGTCTCACTGGAAGCAGTCTCTCTATTCTTAGGGGTAGAGGAAGGCTGTCTACATCTTACCCTCCTCAGACCCTACCCTAGCTTTGCTATAGGTGGAATTAACTTAGTATGATAATGATGATGATTTACCTCCAAATACGTGCTGTAAGTATATTCATAGGAAGTTTTGTCTTTTCACAAATTTGGCTAATGGGTCGTATAGTCTTCACTCACTCATATTTTTATAGGTCGTCAACTTCTACCACAACCTCAAACACAAAGTAGTAATACGCTTTCGTGTTTGTTAATATAATTCGGTTTATTCAAAAAAAGCAAAAAGAAAAAACTTCAACTCAGACACAACATGTTTAATAAATGAGTTAAACTTGTTACCCATTTAAAATAGTTAAAAACAAGTTCTTTACATGTCAGATAATGCTATTTGAAAAATGCTTAAAATTGAAGTTTGATATCTTAAAAGTTAAATTAATTCCCATGTTGTAATCTCCAACAACTTAACTAAATAATCCATCGCAAATATGAATTATTGATAGTTTTTTTAAGGGTGACTTTCTATGTATTGGATCGAATTGGTCATCGGGTTTCGTCTAAGATATTACCCGTCAGCTCCGCTCGCGAACGCGATGTTCTATCGGGTCCCGGAAACTATACTACCCCCACACGAGAAACTCGCTAGGGTAACAACTGGGTAAACCCGGGTTGCCCTCCGGATCGAACCATGCATCGGTAGGAATTATCATCATTAGGTCTCCCCAAATGCAGACAACAAGAATCGAACTCAAGCCTCCCAAATAGAAGGTTGAGCCTCTCCGATCATTGGGTCTCCCCAAATGAATTAGACTGTGGGGTATGGTTCGGTGAATGGCATCGGGGAGATGAGGTGGACACCCTCCCCTCGGGGAACACCGCCCCCCCCCCTTTCCCTTCGGTGCCAAAGATGAATTCTTGTCGTTCTCCCCGATCTATATAATATTATTATTCTTTTTTTTTGTCTCTTCTAGTAATAATATATATATATATATATATATATATATATATATAGGGGGTGGTTATTCTACAAAGTAAAAGAAACGTACGAATGATGCGAAGGAACTTTGTACATGATAATTACGTAAAGATAATTACGTAATGTTTTTTATGTTCATGAAAGCATTACGTAATTATCATTCACTTTGTACATGATAATTACGTAATGATAATTACGTAATGTTTTTGTATGTTCATGAAGGCATTACATAATTATCATTACGTAATTATCATGTACAAAGTGATCATTCGCACGTTTGTATTACTTTGTATTTGATCATGCCCCTATATATATATATATATATATATATATATATATATATATATATATATATATATAGTGTAAGTATATGAAGAAAACCCATTTTATAGTGCAAACCATGAAAACCTATCTAATGGTTTAGAATTAGCCACATCACCCAAAGAAATAATCATTTTATATTCAATTCAAGGGTATTATAGTAAACTCCCCACCATGTCACCTCACTCATTTTTTCTTTTCTGCACAAAAGTACAATCATGTCTCCTCACACTCTCCCATATACATCATCATCCTTCCCTCCCATTTTTCATTTTCATCAAGATTCTTTCTCACCCTAAAAATATATTTCAATATCCCAACTGAACCACCGTTGATCATCATATCTCCTCCTCAAAGTGTTATTCATAATAATTTCTCAGTTCATGAAGTCCCACTTGATGCGTATCACCCTAAATTGGATTTCAATAACACTTCTAAATAACAAACGATCATCCTATCTCCTCCTCGAAGTATTATTTATAACAATTTTTCAGTTGATGAAGTTCCACCAGGTCTGTAACATGGTTCGATTCATGTATTTTCATTTTTTCTTACATTTTTCATTGTAAGAATTATCAGTATGTGTATGAAGTGTTAATATGTTTTTCTGCATTTTGACAAAGTTTAATGATGGAGAACCTTCATCATTCGTCGTTGATCGTGCTCGAGGTGTTGATGTTGAAGGTTAGGTTTTTTCCTCCCTTTTTCGAGTTGTGTTTTTTATTAGGGGTTTGTAATTGTGTTATGTTATTTGGCGTTGTGATGCTACAGGGTATTATTTTTTATGAAAGGTCTTTTGTGTTTTGATATATGAATGTCCATTTAAAGTTAATAGTGAATGTATGGAATGTAATTAAAATGTCTTTTGTGTTTTGGATATATGCACTCCATGTGTTTGATGAAATGCCTGACTGGGTTAACATGTGTTATTTCTGTTAGTATGCTTAGATGATGAGTTGGTCACACCGTTTAACATCTCATCTATTGTTTTGCAATAGATAACGAAGACCCCCAGCGGTTGTGTTAACATACAAAGTCCAAGGAAGCCGAGAAAAATATGTAGAAAAACTTTTGAATAACGTTTTCTTTTTGGTACTCAATGTATAGAATTACTAGATTTATTTTGTTAAAGCGGTCAATAGTTTGTAATGATATTTTGCAATAACGTATGTTAATACTTTATATGCTTTACTTCTCACTAAACTTATGAAGTGAAAACTATAGTGGTTAGCAAGACAAAAAAAAGGCTGACAATAAATACAAGTTTAACATATTTTACCAAATAACACGTGTTAACCTTTCATGCAACATTAACACATGTTACCTTTCCATGCAGTTCATTTGAATGCCTTGGGTAGGTTTATCTCTTGTTCAATAGTTTGTAATGATACTTTGTAATAACGCGTGTTAATAGTTTGTATGCTTTATTTCTCACTAAACTTATGAAGTGAAAACTATAGTGTTAAGCAAGGCAAAAAAAAGGCTAACAATAAATACAAGTTATTTTGTTAAAGTGGCTAATAGTTTGTAATGATACTTTGTAATAACGTGTGTTAATAGTTTGTATGCGTTATTTCTCAGTAAACTTATGATGTGAAAACTATAGTGGGAAGCAAGAGAAAAAAAGGCTGACAATAAATACAAGTTTAACTTTTGTTACTAAATAACACATGTTTGATGAAATGCCTGACTGGGTTAACATGTGTTATTTCTGTTAGTATGTTTAGATGATGAGTTGGTGACACCGTTTAACACCTCATCTATTGTTTTGCAGTTGATAACGAAGACCCCCCCACCGGTTATGTTAACATACGAAGTCCAAGGAAGCCGAGAAAAATATGTAGAAAAACTTTTAAATAACGTCTTCTTTTTGGTATTCAATTTATAAAATTACTAGATTTATTTTACTAAAGAGGTCAATAGTTTGTAATGATACTTTGTAATAACGTGTGTTAATAGTTTGTATCCTTTATTTCTCTGTAAACTTATTAAGTTAAAGTGGTCAATAGTTTGTAATAATGTGTGTTACCAAATAACACGTGTTAACATCTCATTAATAGTTTGTGATGATACTTTGTAATAACGTGTGTTAATAGTTTGTGTGCTTCAGTTCTCAGTAAACTTATGAAGTGAAAACTATAGGGGTAAGCAAGACAAAAAAAAGGCTGGCAAAATAAATACAAGTTTAACATATGTTACCAAATAACACATGTTAACCTCTTATGCAACATTAACACATGTTAACCTTCCATGCAGTTCATTTGAATGTCTTGGGTAGGTTTTTCTGTGGTTCAATAGTTTGTAATGATACTTTGTAATAACGTGTGTTAATAGTTTGTATATTTTATTCTCAATAAACTTATGAAGTAAAAACTATAGTGGTAAGCAAGACAAAAAAAGACTGATAATAAATACAAGTTTAACATATTTTACCAAATAACACGTGTTAACCTCTCATGCAACATTAACACATGTTACCTTTCCATGCAGTTCATTTGAATGCCCTGGGTAGTTTATCTCTTTGTTCAATAGTTTGTAATGATACTTTGTAATAACATGTGTTAATAGTTTGCATGCTTTATTTCTCAGTAAACTTATGAAGTAAAAACTATAGTGGTAAGCAAGACAAAAAAAGGGCTGACATTAAATACGAGTTCAATAAATGTTACCAAATAACACATGTTAACCTCTCACGCAACATTAACACATATTACGCTTCCATGCAGTTCATTTGAATTCATGGGTAGCTTTATCTCTTTTTTCAATAGTTTGTAATGATAGTTTATAATAACGTGTATTAACAACATGCAACTTATAGATACCTTTGATGCAATTTTTTTTCATAATTTTTTGATTCACCAACAAGATGGGAGGGCATGTAAGATGGGATAACACGTGTTACAAAAACTTTATTTGTGCCTATAGGTCTTGGGGTAAACTTTATGTATAAGTTAAAAACCAAGTCATGCTTGATCTTAACACATGCTAGAAATAACACATGTTAACACATGATGAAATCACATAGCACATGTTACCTTACTATTCATTTAGAAACACTCATGAATATGCACAATAGATAGCTAAGAACATAACAATGGAAAACATATGTCACGGATACTATCAACTACTATCCATTATAGAGTTATATAAATATTTGTTATATGTACATCACATGTTAAGGTCAATATTTTAGCAAAAGAGTATACAATATAAGATACATAACCCGCAGATAGTGTGTCAAACATCCTACCCTTCTGCGGTTTCCCAGCTTTGTTACACCGAAGGTATTTGTGTATGTAGATACCCTTCCATACCTTCGTCTGACCCTTTTTGGCTAAGAAACCGGCCTGGTCGGCATAATCTATGTACATTGCCAAAGCTGCGTCAAAGCTATCAAACGATTGACCAACTGTAGGTGTGTATTTCTGGACAATGTTTGGAATCAAAAACCTGGTTCCATTGGGAGTTTCAATCAAGTAATGCGGGGAGGGGGGTGTTCTTCGTTAACATCTGAAAAAAAATGTGTTAACATGTGTTACCAAACCATCATCTAGCATAGTGACTTAAAAAAAGTGATTTAAACGCATGTTAATTCGAAAAATCTAGTGGTATCAACTGTTTACTCAAATCATCATCTGTAGTGCTAACAGGAAACCATAGATGAGATGTTAACATGTGTTACTAACCCATCAGCTAAAATACTGACATATAAAAAATGTGTTAACATGTGTTACCAAACCATCATCTAGCAGAGTGACTTAAAAAAGTGATTTAACGCATGTTAATTCAAAAAATCTAGTGGTATCAGCTGTTTACTCAAATCATCATCTGTGGTGCTATCAATAAACTATGGATGAGATGTTAACATGTGTTACCAAACCATCATGTAGCATAGTGACTTAAAAAAAGGTATTTAACTCATGTTAATCCCAAAATCTAGTAGTATAAACTGTTACCAAATTCATCATCTGTGATAGAAAATAATAACTAAGTTTCCACCTTCCAATCCAAATCCAAATAAACCCATGAAGACTTGATAAATTAAAAGCAAACCATGATATTGTATAATTGTATTACTTTATTTTTGCTGGTAAAAAAAAGAGGAACCATACATGATGTGGACTGAAACAAATTAGAACAAACAAAACAGATCTATAAAGATTGATTAAAAATCAAACAGATCTATAACAAATTGAACAAGAGAGAGAGACGTGAACAAACAGAACAGATCTATAAAGATTGGTCATACTAGTCACCTTCATCGGTGAGTCTCCTTCCCCGCCGTGAACATTTGTCCTACCAAGTCACCTTCGCCGCGAGTCTCCTTCTCCTTCCATCACCGGCGACCAGCCACGGTTGCTCCGACAGCTAAAGGACCCCCTAAACATAACATGTCGCCTTCTTCTCTCCCGACGATTATCTTCTTGTTTGTAGAGCCAGAGGAACAGTGGTTTATGCTTTTGTTTGGGTAGAGAGAGGATGAAGATCAAGGATTAGAGAAAGATATGAGAGAGATAGAGAAGGTATGGGTTTTGTATATTGGGTGGGATGAGAGAAAGAGAGAGAAGGAGATGACACTTGATGTGATGGAGAGAGAATGTTTATAATAATATTATCTTTATTAACCAATTTTACTATAATACCCATGGATTGTACTACTTGTATTATAATATTATTATTTCAAACTCAAAAGTCTTCAATTTAATCTCATCCATTGATCACATGGAATGAATGGCTAGGATGGAGTTTTCATGGTTTACACTCTAAGAGTGGGTTTTCATAATATCCCTCCCATATATATATATATATATATATATTGTCTTTTTCCCCTTTAAAAAATATTAAAATAAGGAAAGGGGAAAAGGAAAGAAGGGGAAACCATTTCCCCTAAAAGGGGAAGATGATGTGGCGATGACATGAACAAGGGGGAAGGGTACCACACCCCATAGCCTTATTGTTAAGCTAGATATGATTATAGCTTTATCCCTATACAATCATTATTTCATTTCTCAATTATTACATCATCTCAAAATAATTGAGACACATACAGACAAAAAACTAATCTTTTAGAGTAGAAGACAAAACAATTTGAATGAGAGAGAGAGAGAGGTGTCTATAAAAAACACAAAAAAAAAAGGTAATCAATCAAGAGGAGACTTACACATACACACCTAAAGTCTAAAACCCAACCTAATTCTCCATAGAAAACCTCTAGTTGATATCAATGGCAGCATCAACAACATACTTCGGTAGAAAAAACCACCGTTACTTCTCCGTCGAAAACGAAATCCCTACTTCCACGGATTTGATGTTCGAATTCAACGAATTCGACCTATGGAACGAAGTCACATCGTCACCAGAATTCCACAAAACCTTATCAAATTCTCGGATCTCGAACAAACAAGTGTTGTCAACAACAAATCAAAAAGCGGTTAGAGGAACCGTGTTATCGCTACCTGTTGACGTTCCTGACTGGTCGATGATCCTAAAGAATGAGTTGATCCAAAACCATACAACAGGTATTAGAGATACCAAAGTTAGATATATGTATTTGTGTACAAATTGTAAATTGTTATTTGTCTAAGTTTAATGTCTCTAATATATATTTATCTTTTTTTTAACGGCCAATTTATGTAATATATATTTATCTAACTTTAGTATCTCTAATACAGAAAGTTAGATATATATATTTGTGCACAAATTGTAAATTATTACTTATCTAAGTTTAGTATTTTTAATATATATTTATCTAACTTTAGTATCTCTAATACAGGTAACGAAGAATGCGATGATGATTTTGATAACGATGACCTAATACCGCCACACGAGTATTTAGCGAGAGGGAGAACGATGTCGTTTTCCGTTCACGAAGGAATTGGGAGGACTTTGAAAGGAAGAGATCTAAGTAGAGTTCGTAACGCGGTATGGAAGCAGATCGGATTTGAAGATTGAAAGTTGAAACTAAGGATCATTGATAATTGATCCGAAATTTTGCCTACACGATGATTTAACACTAGTAGTAAATTCTCTTGTTCTTGTTATGATGTGACTTCATTTGTTCATCAATTTTGATTGTTTAAGCGGATTAATATGTAACTTTAATTGCAATTTGCAAATTTTGAGACTAGAATGATGAGTTTATTTTGATGAATTTCATGTTTGAATTTTTTATTTATTTATTTATTTTTTTTGGAGAATTGGGTGAAAACATTGCGAAGAAACTTTCAAAACCCAACATGTTGACCATTGACCAGTTCAGTTACACGTAGTTGACTATTGACTAATTCTATATTTCTATTTCAACTTGGATGCCCTTCATATAAGATATTTTATTTTTGATGATTTTTGAATTCAAATAAAATTAAAATAAACAACTTGAATGAGTATGAAAGAGACGTAAATAATTTATTATCATGAAATGAAATGTCTTTTTAATCTGGGTTGCGTGGATTAAAATATAAGTGGTAATGATTGATATAAATAGTTGATTGTTTTTTAATTGATAATTAAGTAATATGAATTAAATAATGACGTAAACAACTTAATTTTTTTATCGGCGAATAACTGTGTGGTAACCACCCATGCGGGGCGCCATACCCAAGAATCGACTACTCGACCTCCAGCAGTCCCCGCCTTCTCCCGATGCGCGGAAACCCGAGCCCTACCCGCCTGAAGGCACGACAGTGTTATAGAACTCGGTAAAACATCGCCGCCCGTCAGATTCGAACCGGCGCCATCCGTATTCGATCTTCACCCGGATACCAAACCATAAATGATGGAAGTGAGGATCGAACCTGATCACATAGGTGAAACAAAAGCCACTACACCACTATGGATGAATACGTAAACAAGTTATTTAAACGTGAAATTTATTTTTGTTTCATTCCAGAAACTTTATTTTTGCCTACCACCCCGTCTAGTTTCGTTTTATAATTAGTAGTTCATTAATCCCTAAGACAAATTCACCGCTATATTGTGTTGTTAAATTAGAAATTTCAGTGACAAAATTTACGAATGACAAAATGGTTACAAATTTGGCGTCCGAATGAAAGTAGTTGTAAAAATAGATACCAACAATTATTCGGTTGCCAATGTGGGGTAGCACACTTAGTGGAGGCACAAACCTCTTTTTTTTTTACACCTTAATTTCATCTCACCTTGCACTTGCAAATATTTGAAGCTACAAACTGACACCATACCACTGCACCAAAAGATTATGGGTAGGCACAAGCCTCTCAAGTTGATATAATAAGTATGCATAGTTGATTACAAAATATATACAACAATATTCAAGAGATAATATATTTGAAAGACTTATATATCATGCAGAGTTTTTATTATTAAGTTGATAAATCGATAAATATGATGTTATTGATAGAAATTGTATAGAATTAGAGAGAAATTTGAGAGTGTTTTTGTGAATTCTTATATTCAATTATGTTCAATACAAAGTATATATATACATGTAGATATAACTGTAAATCAGTTATATGGAAAAGAGGGCAGTTATATATATCTGATTTTATAACACTCCCCCTCAGATATACATTAGTATTCATTATACACTATTAATAACATACTTCATGATGATATTAAATTAGTACTTCAGGACCTATAATATAAACTGATACTACTGGATCAGTCATGCTGCCTCGTTAAAAACCTTACTAAGAAAACCCAATGGAACAAAACTTAGTCAAGGAAAAGAGTACAACGTGTATAATGCTCCCCCTCAATTTAACTAAAGTCTTTCAATCTTCGGAGCCCGATCTTTTGTGTCAACTGCTCAAAACTGCTTCTAGGTAAAGATTTTGTGAACAAGTCGGCTAGATTTTCACTTGACTTGATTTGACGAACATCAATTTCCCCTTCCTTTTGCAAGTCATATGTCGAGAAGAACTTTGGTGTGATATGCTTTGTTCTGTCACCCTTGATGTAGCCTTCCTTGATTTGTGATATGCAAGCAGCATTGTCTTCCTAAATAATCGTTGGGTCCTTCTTGATTTGTTCTAATCCACATGCTTCTTGTATATGATTGATCATTGATCTCAACCATACGCATTCTCTACCAATATCATACAGTGCTATTAATTCAGCATGATTTGATGATGTCGCTGTAAGTGTTTGCTTAGTTGACTTCCAAGAAATTGTCGTGCCACCGTATGTGAATACGTAACCTGTTTGAGATTTTGCTTTATGAGGATCTGATAGATATCCGACGTCAGCATACCCAACAAGCGGGGACTTGTTATCTTTTTTATAGAAAAGACCCAAGTCTTTTGTCCCGCAAAGATACCGAAATATGTGTTTTATTCCGTTCCAATGTCTACGTGTTGGATTTGAGCTATATCTCGCTAGTACATGTACTGCGAATACAATATCAGGTCTAGTGTTATTTGCGAGATACATAAGAGCACCGATCGCGCTTAAGTACGGTACTTCTGGACCGAGTACTTCCTCGCCTTCTTCTTGAGGTCGATAAGGATCCTTATGTGGATCTAGCGGTCGGATAACCATAGGTACGCTGAACGGATGAGCTTTATCCATATTAAAACATATTAACATCTCCTGGATGTAGTTTGACTAATGGACAAATGTGCCATTGCATAAATGCTCGAATTGTAAGCCGAGACATAGTTTTGTTATTCCAAGGTCTTTCATTTCAAATTCGTTCTTTAATAATTGAGCAGCTTTCTCTATCTCTTCAGGAGATCCGATGATGTTGATATCATCAACATAAACTGCTATTATTGTAAACTTTAAGTTTGATCTTTTTATAAAGACACATGGGCTGATTACATCAGACTTGTATCCTTCCTTTTCGAGATATTTACTTAGTCGATTGTACCACATTCGACCAGATTGTTTGAGACCATATAAAGATCTCTGGAGTTTTATAGCACACATATCTCGAGGTGTTGATTTTAGTGCTTTAGGCAATTTTAATCCTTTAGGGATTTTCATGTAGATGTCATTTTCAAGTGTCCCGTATAAGTATGCGGTGACGACATCCATAAGTCTCATATGAAGTCCTTCAGAGATTGTAAGACCGACTAGAAACCTAAGGGTTATCGCATCCACTACAGGGGAATACGTTTCCTCATAATCAACTCCTGGGATTTGGGAAAACCCTTGTGATACAAGTCGTGCTTTATATCGTACAATCTCATTCTTTTCATTTCTCTTTATTGCAAACACCCATCTATAACCTACTGGTTTGACGTCTATGGGTGTTCGGACTACAGGTCCGAAAACATGTCGCTTTTCGAGCGAATTTAATTCGGCATTTATGGCTTCTTGCCATCTTGGCCAATCATTTCTGTGCATGCACTCTTCTAGAGTTTTAGGTACGTAATCATTTTCATTTATTACACCCGTTGCTATAGCATATGCGAATATATCGTCAACACGTGTTTTATTTCGGTTCCACATTGTACTATTTTGTACATAATTGATAGAGATCTCATTTTCATTCGGTACCGTTGTTTCTTCAACAATTTCATTTTTCTCTGGAATCATATTTGTCTCTTCCGGGACATTTACCTCTACTGGGGTTTCATTTATAATATTTTGTGCGTTTTCACCAACTGCGTTATTTTGCTTGTTAGGATCTGAGTTTGATTGTTTTGATTGTTTAACTAAATATGATAATAATGAAATGAATATAGAATGAAAGTGCAGCGGAATAATAAACTGTTAATCAAAACAAGAGAGTAAATGTTTTCAGATCGAAAGCTTTCATTTATCTAAAAGATTACAATCGTACAATTACTCCCCCTCAGCCTGATCACACAGTGTTTGTTTGAGAGAATGTTTGTGTGTGTGATGCAATAGAACAGTACAAGCACTGTTCTATTTATAGACAGACTTAAACCACTGATGACCTAGGCTGACGTCACCTAAGACAGTGACCTCTAACAGAATAACAAACATAAAACATCTGCCTATTACAAACTACTGTTACATTGAAAGCACTGATAGTAAATAGCTGTTGTAGATAAACTCTGATGGTCTTGTATCCACTGCTGAAGCCTAAGTGTTGTTGGCTCCAGCAGTGCTTTGGTCTTCAGTACTTGAATCAGCAGTTGTTCTTCATCAGACCTTTGGTCAGCAGTTGTTCTTCATCAGTTGTTCATTCAGCAGTCCTTGTATCAGCAGTTGTTAAGCAGTTGTTTGGATAGAACAGTTGTTAGAGTCAGCAGTCTTTTGGGAGAAGTAAGTTGTAAAGACTGTTTATTCAAAGGATCAAACTGTTAGCATATTTTGGCTTTCTAATCATCTGTTCTTCTCCAGGTCAGCAGACCCAACAATCTCCCCCTAGAACAGATGATGCCAAAACTCAGCTTTATTTATTGATCTTTATTCCTCATCAGACTTTCTCTGATTTGACCTTTGAATTGTAATTCAAAGTTCAGAGCAAACAAGTCTTCTTCGTCTCTTTCTAGTTCCAGATTTAGCAGTGTATGGTGATCCTCTGCACATAAACTGTAAGCATCATCCATGCTGATCTTCTGAACCCTTCCATCTGACCTGAGCAATGTCAATTCATGGTTGTCCTTGTTGACTTTCCATTTTAGAATCTTTGAGTAAGTGGATTTGCTGAGTTGAATTTTTATTCTTGATGAGTTGGGTGAAGGTGGTCTTCCAATGAGTTCTCTGAGCTTCTCTGTTGTAGGATCAGAGAAGAAATGTACTTGATTGAAGAGCCCTTCCTTGATGAATGTATCAGCAAACTTCCTCTAATCTTCCTCTGACATTTCCTTCTGTTTCTTGAACTGTCTTCTTGCAGCAGTTGTTAGATCAGAGGTGTCAAGTAAGCTGTCCAAGGTAAAGGTCTGTTGGGGTCTCTTCATCATTGGCTCATCAGTGTAAACTGGTTTTCTTGGTAGGCTGGGATCCTTCTTTCTGTTTTCTTCCAGACTTTTGTATGTTTCAACCAACCTTAGCTCAGACCATCTGGAAACTGACCTCATTTCCCCATAGTTGGCAGCTACTATCTCTTGCCTCATCCTTTTAAACTTTAAGGCTCTGACTGGGTCTCTGCCTTTGCCAAAATTAGGAGTAGAGACTTTAGCCTTGGGGTCTTTGGCCATTTCTTCAATTCTGAGTAGCTCTTCTCTCAAGGCATGTATGGTCCAACCATTGAACTGCTTCTTGGTTGCTTTGTAAGGCTTGGTTGCCATAATCTGTTCCAGAAGAGAATCCCTTACCTCCTTTTCCAAGTCAACACTGAGAGGCATGGAGGACATGGAGTTGCTCAGGGTCTTAGCAAAGTCTTCAATCCTTCTGAGTTTGCTAAGCTCTGCTGAATGGATGCCCTGAGCAGTCCTATCATCCTTCCCTTTGCATTTCTCCTTAATGATGGCATCCACCTGTTCACCCTTGTATTTCAGATATTTATCAAGGTTGAGGGGAACAGGGAAGTTTGGGAGAGATGGAAGGATCTTTCTGATGGCTGTTCAGTATTGTAGAAGGATTGTAATTCCCCCTTGAGTAGATCAAGTTCAAGGGGATACTGTGTAACACCCCGCCCCTCTCATCACCAATATTGTCCGCTTTGCCCATCCAGAGCTCACGGATTTGTTTTTGGTTGCCCAAGTGGAGACTTCCCAGGAGGTCACCCATCCTGAAATTTCTCCCACCTGAGCACGCTTAACTGTGGAGTTCTCCTCTCATCCACTAACATTAAGCCCCAAAACGCGTTGGTGATTTAAGAGGCTTTGGATTACTTATGAACCAATGATCTCTCCTGGCCACGGCCGATGTGGGATTTTCCTAGGGTGTCACATTCACCCCCTGTTAGAGTCTCATCGTCCCTGATGAGGTGTGTTCCTGGGGTGTCACATTCACCCCCTGTTAGAGTCTCATCGTCCTTGATGAGGTGTGCACCCACCATCCCGAACGGCACAGGAGTGGCTCTGATACCATCTGTAACACCCCGCCCCTCTCATCACCAATATTGTCCGCTTTGCCCATCCAGAGCTCACGGATTTGTTTTTGGTTGCCCAAGTGGAGACTTCCCAGGAGGTCACCCATCCTGAAATTTCTCCCACCTGAGCACGCTTAACTGTGGAGTTCTCCTCTCATCCACTAACATTAAGCCCCAAAACGCGTTGGTGATTTAAGAGGCTTTGGATTACTTATGAACCAATGATCTCTCCTGGCCACGGCCGATGTGGGATTTTCCTAGGGTGTCACATACTGAACAACCAATGGTGTAATGGTTGGTGGTAGTCTGTGGGATCTGAACTTGGATGTGTGTGGTGAGAATGATGTGATTGGAATAGCTGTGATAGGAGGAGTGGATTGTGCAGTTGAGGTGGTGTTTGGTGATGTGTGTATGTTTTCATCATGTACAACAAAGGTTGATTTTCTCTTCCTTGTGTACATGATTTTAGGGGATGGTGATTTGGTAGCAGTGGTTGGATTAACATCTGTTGGCCTTTTAGTAGAACCAGCAGATGTTGGGGATTTGGTTGGTGATGTAGGTTTGGTGGTTGTTTGTTCAGGTGTGCATGTTGGTTTGGGTACAGTGGTTTGGGAGGCAGTGTTTTGGGTGGTTTCAGTGTTTTGGGTGGCAGTGGTTTCAGTAGCAGTGGTTTTGTCAACAGAGGTGTTTAACTTGGATGGTGGTTTTCTGACATGCTTAGCAGGCCTTTTCATCCTTTTAGAGGATCCCACATCTTCAGTTTCCTGTTGTTGTTTCTTCTTGAGTTCAACTAATGACTCTGCTTTAACTTCCAAGGTGTCAGCTCTTTTCTGTTTTTCTTGAGCAGCCTTTTCAGCTTCTATGTTTGCAGAGTCATCAACCGCTTTGTTCTTATCAGTGGATTGTTGTGGTGCTGTTGGTGTTGCTTGTTGTTGTTGTGGAGCTGATTTGGTAGACTCTGGTTTGTTGGCAGACTTGGCTTGGCCTTTTTGAGAAGGAGGACAACCAAAGGGATCCAGCTTTGGTAGCCTATCTCTGCCACTCTCCCCCTTTTTGGCATCATCAGCCGTGAAAGCATCATCATTTTCATCCCTGAGGATGGTGGTAGGGGCAGAGCCAGTAGTCTTCAGCAGGTGGTCCTTGATGGCTTTAATATCAGCATGGGTATACTTGTACCTTGCATCTACCATATTTCTGATCTCAGCCATATAAGTCTCATGTGTCTGATCAGCCAGTTTTCTGTGAGCTATGATGATGGGGGAAACTGATTTCCATAACTCACTGGCTATATCAGCTGTTGATGGTTGACTCTTGGAAAGGTCTACAATGGAGCTCAGTATAAGCTTGACATCAGATTTGATGTCAGCTACAGAGGTTTCAATTACAGAAACTCTGTCCGTCAATTCTTGGTATTTTGACCCATCTCCTAAGTTAATAGGATCATCTGAGTCCCTACCAGTGGTAGTTCTACCTGATTCAGTCCTAATAGGTGAATCAGATGCCCCTTTTTCTTGGTACTGGGGACTTCCAACTGTTTTTGGAGACACTATAGTGGCTTCAACAGTTGTTGCCTTCAAGGGAGTCTTAGCTATGTAATCACTGTCCTGATGTGAGACAGTGGTCTCTACATCAGTAGTGGCTGCTCCACTTGAAAACTCACCTAGAGTTGCATTGAACTCAGGTGGTGTAACCTCCTCTTCTGTTTGTTGGATAGCAGATTGAATATTCTCAGGACCAGTCACATGTGGGAGTATACTCTCAGTGACAGGTGGAAGAGAGGAACTGGGATCTTCCTGAGATTTATCAATTGCCTCAAACAGAGGTTGCATGGTTTGTGGGACATGATGTGATGGTGAGGGTGGAGGAGTAACAAGAGAATTAGCCCTGGGAGAGGGGCTTGTGAACATTTGGCCAAGTGACTCAAATGTATCATGATGTGTGTCCCCTTGGCTTACAACATGATCCTTTTGAGAGGATTCATGAGGAGTTTGGTCAGGTGGAGGTATATCCAACTGTTGTGAGGAAGTAACAACAGTGGTTTCAGGTTGCTTTTGTTGTGCAACAGAGGTTTCTTCTGGTACCTCAACATCCAGAAGCCTCATTTGTGGTGAGTGGTGGTTTTTGTGGATGGATGTTTCTTTTTGGAAGTGGCTGGTGTGGGTTTCACAGCACTGGATGTAGTGCCATGATCACCAGGAGCAGTGGGCTCAACAACAGAGGTTTTGACAACAGTTGTTGTCTTTGTCCTCTTTGTTTGTGTTTTAGAAACTTTTGACACTTTAGACACTTTTTCTTGGGTGCTTCCACCCAGCATTCTAGTGAAAGTTTCATCAGTTAAGCTTTTCATTTGCATTGCCTCACCCTTTTTGAAAACTTTTTCTGGTAAGACTTTTTGTAAGATTACACTAAGAATTCTTGGGTAAATAAGAAAAGCATTGTTAGACCCAGACTTGACTGCTTTCACATTTGATACTAAGTCCATGAACAATCCCTGGGAAAGATTGAAGTCAGAGTTTGACAACATGGCATAACCCAGATATTGCATCCTTAATGGAATTTCATTAAAGGATGTGGACTTAGCAGAGACACATAGAAGAAGAGTATGGAAGAAAAATTTCATGACTGGAGGGAAAAACTTTTTGAAAAGAGTTGATCTAGTCATCTGACCATCATACCCTCTTTCTTGGAACTCAGTGTGAAGCTCTGTTTTAGTAAAGGAGTCCTTACCTGCCAGGTCATTCAGTGTGAAGGTTGTGGATATGGTTTCAGGGGTAATTACGATACTGGTTTCTCCAATTTTGGAAATAATGGAAGTAGGCTTTTTGTCTTGGAGTAGAAACTCAGCATTCAACCAAAATTCTTGGAGAGTATCGAGATAAATGGGGGCGTCAGCGTTAAGATGGGTAAATATTTGGAGTTAAGGAGAATGTCGATGGTGGAATGAAATGAAACGTTGTCATCTGTTTTAACCAGATATGGGAGACAATTGTGGGTAGCTTTGGCTTGAAGATCCATTATAATGGATTTCGAAGGTGAAGATGATTGAAATTTGATGGAGGGTTTGAGAATGAAGAAGGCGGTTTTCAGTATTTTGAATACAATGAGACAGTGTAACGTCTGTTGTGGTAAAACATGGTTTTTATAGGCTCAATGAAACCGCTGATGTGGCCAAACCTCTGCTTATATGAGCAGACGTGGCAATCATCTGATGGATGAAACATCTGGTGGAGAACAGCTGTTTTTGGCAAACAACTGATACAAACAGCTGATGGAACCAACTGTTGTTTTTTTTTGTATAGATATAGTATAAATATATAAGGAAACAGTTGTTTTATCTGAACAGAGGTTCTGAAACAGATTTTTCAACTAACAGTTGTTTTATCTGATCAGATGTTTTGAAACAGATTTTTCAACCAACAGTGGATATGAATGAAACAGTGGTTGTTTTATCTGATCAGATGTTACAAACAGATTTTTCAACCAAAACAGCTATAAATTTTTTTTTTGATTTTCTGAAACATTTTATTATGATTTATTGAAAATTTATTTGTTTAGTCCATGTTTAACATACCAATTCTGGAAATCAGATTTGTAAAGGTAGATGTTTCTAAAGCTTTTGTTAACACATCTCCCAACTGATCCTCTGTTGGAACATGGTGCAAGGAAATCAAACCTTTTTCATAGCTGTCTCTGACAAAATGATGTCTTATGTCAATGTGTTTGGTAGTGGAATGAGAGACTGGATTCTTGATGATATTTTCAGCAGCTTGACTGTCCAACATGAGTGGAGTCTGAAGTGCAGTTATCCCAAAATCCAGTAGTTGATTTTGAAGCCACATGAGTTGGGCTGTACAGCTTGCAGCAACAATGTATTCAGCTTCAGCTGTTGAGGTTGAAACAGCTGCCTGCTTTTTGCTTTGCCAGGAGACTAAGGCATTCCTAGAAATTGGCACCCTCCTGATGTGGATTTTCTTGTGGTGTGACAGCCAGCAAAGTCACTATCTGAATAACCTGAAAGCTCAATGTTTCCATTAGCAGGATACCAGATACCAAGTGTGGGAGCACCTTTGAGGTATCTGAATATCCTTTTCACAGCAATAAGGTTTGACTTTCTAGGTGAAGCCTGGGATCTGGCACAGACACAGGTAGCAAACATAATGTCTGGCCTAGATGCAGTTAAGTACAGTAAAGACCCAATCATGCATCTATAATGTGTTTGATCAACCAGTTCATCCTTGTCATCAATAGTGAGCAGCTTGACTGTACTCATGGGTGTACTACATGGCTTACAATCATTCATCTCAAATCTGGTTAATAAATTCTTTACATATTTGTTTTGGTGAATGAATGTGCCATTTTGCAGTTGTTTCACTTGAAGACCAAGGAAACACTGAAGCTCACCCATGGCACTCATCTCAAACTCTGCTGTCATGAGTTTTCTGAACTTTTCACACATTTGGTTACATGTGGATCCAAAAATGATGTCATCCACATATATTTGAACAATCATTAAGTGTTTCCCTTTCCATTTAAGAAATAAAGTTTTGTCTATTTTACCTCTTGTGAAGCCAATGGATAAGAGAAATGTGGAAAGAGTTTCATACCAGGCCCTTGGTACTTGTTTGAGTCCATACAAAGCTTTGTTGAGCTTGTAGACATAGTCAGGATGGAATGTGTCTTCAAAAACCAGGTGGCTGACATACATAGACCTCCTCCTAAATTTTGCCATAAAGGAAAGCACATTTGATGTCCATCTGATACACCTTTATGTTGTGGTTGACAGCAAAGGCTAAAAAGAGTCTGATGGCTTCTAGTCTTGCTACAGGAGCAAAAGTCTCATCATAATCTATTCCTTCTTCTTGTCTGAAGCCTTGAACCACAAGCCTGGCTTTATTTTTTACAACAATACCCCTTTCATCAGTCTTGTTTTTGAAGACCCACTTTGTTCCTATAGGACAAACATCCTTAGGAAGTGGTACAAGCTCCCATACTTGTTGTCTTTTGAATTGAAGGAGTTCTTCCTGCATGGCTTCTACCCAACTGTTGTCTTTCAGTGCCTCTTGGTACTTGACAGGTTGTGTGAGGGATAAGAAACCTGCAAAAAGACAGATATTTGAGGATTGGCTTCTTGTGAGCACACCCTCTCTGATGTTGCCAATGATCTGGTCTGGTGGATGAGCTCTTAAGTAAATAAGATCTCCCTGATATGGAACAATGGCATTTTGAGGTGATGGACAGAGGTTTGGTGACTCTGTTGGTGTAACATCTGTTGGTACTTCTGTAGTGCCATCAGATGTTTGGAATGGTAATGGAGGGATGGGTCCAAGTGGTGTGAAACTTGACTGACTTTTGTCAACAGATGATTGACTTTTGTCAACAGATGATTGGTTAGTGATTGTGAGGGGTGAAGCAGTGGTTTGAGGATAAGACTGGCCAACAGTGGTTGACACAGCTGTGGCAGAGTTTTGACAATTGTTTTGAACAGCTGATTCCTCTGAGGCAGAATAGACTTTGTAGTGACTGGGGATCACAACATCTGTTCTGTAATCTTGTTGTGGAGACTGTGGAATACCTGCATAGTTAGTTTTAACAGTGATATCTTCAAATTTGAATTTATCTAAATCAAATAATTCAGCAGGGTTTGCAGGGATTTTTAGGGATGAAAGTTCATTGAACTTTACATTCAGAGTTTCTTCGATTGTCTTGGTCCTTGTGTTAAACACTTTATAGGCCTTAGCCGTAGAAGAATATCCCAGAAAATAACCACAGTCTACTTTGGCTGCAAATTTTGAAATGGAATCTTTGAGGTTTAAGATGAAACATGGGCAGCCAAAGATTTTGAAGAATGAAATTAATGGTTTGATTTTGAACAAAATTTCATAAGCAGTTTTTTGATGTCTGGGGTTGATCAAAACTCTGTTTTGAACATAGCAAGCAGTGTTTACAGCCTCTGCCCAAAAGGACAGTGGCAAACCAGAATCTGCTAACATGGTTCTTGCAGCTTCTATAAGAGTTCTGTTTTTCCTTCCAACCACCCCATTTTGCTCTGGTGTTCTTGGGATGCTGTACTGCCTCACAATCCCTTTTGACACACAGAAGTCATCCAACTCCTTATTCTTAAACTCTGTTCCATTGTCACTCCTGAAGACTTTTACTGGCAAGTCATATTGTTTTTCAACTTTGGTGACAAAGTCCTTCAATATACATGCAGTCTCATCCTTAGAATGTAAAAAGTAAGTCCATGTAAACCTAGAAAAATCATCAACTATGACAAGACAAAATCTTTTTCTTCTTAGACTCATGATTTTAACAGGGCCAAACAAGTCCATGTGCAACAATTGTAGACACTGACTGGTTTTGGACTCATCAATGGATTTGTAAGAGCTTTTATGTTGTTTCCCTTTTAAACAAGAAACACAATGCTCATCACATTTAAATTCTTTTGATGGTAAACCTCTGACAAGGCTTTGTTTGGAGAGTGTGTTGATAGTATTAAGGTTGGTGTGACCCAATCTCCTATGCCACAATTCTGTCTCCTTAGTGGAGGCAGCAGAAAATAGACAGACATTTGCCATAGGATTGTCCTTTAACATATCAACAACATACACATTGCCACTTCTATGAGCAACAAATTGTGCTTTGCTCTCAGCAATAATGGTATCAATCTTTTTCACCACTTCTGGCCCAATAATCTTACAAGTTTTCTTTGTGAAAAATGAGCCATAACCTTTGTCACTCATTTGTGAAACACTCAGAAGATTAAACTTGAGATTATCAATAAGATTGACATTTTCAAACTTGAGTTTTCCAGCTTGTACAGTCCCTGAACCCAACACCTTACCTTTTGAATCATTACCAAAGGATATATCACCCGCTCCATGAGCCAAGAAGTCTAGAAGAAGGGCTCTACATCCTGTCATGTGACTGGAGCCTCCACTATCTACATACCAAAGACTATCTAAACAAGCAGAAGCTCCCTGCACATCGGTAAATGATTAGTTTTGGTGAGTGTCCAAAGCCAGTTTGGCTTTGGATGGGTCCTCAGACCTTTCAGACTCAAGCTTTGGAAGGTGATCAGTGGTTTGGACCAATTTTTGAATTAAGTTCAACAACTGCTGCTGACCATTTGCCAGTGCTTGGATGTCAACACTTGGGGCAGCAGTTGTTTGATCACTTCCTGACAGATGATAATACCCATATGGATTTCTGTTCACTCTTGGTTTAGAGGGTCTTTTTGGCTCCTCATAAACATGTGGCAGACTGTGACATGGAGGTTGACCATAACCTCTTGGGTATTTGCTTGAGGGTGGAGCATCTGTTACTTGGACATCTCTAGAAGCAGATGTTTCAAGCCTTTTAGTAACAGGTGTTTGGACAGGGGTGAAAGTCTGTTTGGGCTTTCCTTTTGAAGTACTAACCACAGGATTTGCAAGAGTTTTGGCTTTGTATTCTTGTATTTTAACATCAAAATTTTTGAGATACAAGCACTCTTTGGTCTTGTGATTCTTTTTCCCACATATTGAGCATGTGGCTTTAGAATCACATTCACTTGTTCCTTTGTTAATGTCATATGCTTTTAGAAGAAAACAGTTTTTAGTGACGTGATTCTTCTTTTCACAGAAATCACAGAACAAGTTGACAGTCTTTTCTTTCTTCTTCCCCTTTTCAGCCTTCTTTTCAGCAGATGTTTGAGCATCTGCTGGAAGATTTTTCAGGGGAATGACTTTTGCCAAGGGAATGATCTTTGCCTGAGGAGCTGTCTTTCCCTCAGGTGTTTTAAAATCAACAGGTTTAAAATTCTCAAGAGTATCACACTCATCAGACCAAGTAGGTTTAAATTCATACTTTTCAAGTTCAGTAAAAGATGAGGAACCTTCTGGTTTTTCAAGAACAATTTTCTTACCATTTGGTTCAGTGATTTTAATCTCTTGACCCTGCAGGTTTGTTGGTATTACCTCAACAGACTTTTGACTCTTTTTATCAGTGGTTTCAAAAGCTGGAGCAGTGGTTTCAAAACCAAAGCCAAACTTCACATGACTTTTAGTTTGTTTGTTGAGTAACATTTCAAAACCTCTACATGATTCCACCCATTTCTCACATTCAACTTGGGTGGACTCAAGCTCACTTTTACAACTTTGATATTTTGCTATCATAGTTTGGAGCTGGTCTTTGGTTATGGTTGCTTCATGTTTTAAGCTGCTTATTTCAGATTCTTTTGCAGTTAAACTTGTTTTTAAATCTTTTGTAAGTTTTTCAAATTTAACTTCATCATCCAAAATTTTCTTTCTAAGGTTTTCATTCACCTCTTTGATGTTAGCAAATGCTATTACACATTTGTCAGAACACAACTCTTTAAGAATTTGAGGAGATACCTTAGCAATGACTTCATCATCCAAAATTTTCTTTCTAAGTAATATCCGTTCAAAATCAACCTTATGTAAAGAAAAGCAGATATATATATATATATATATATATATAGTATGCGCTAGTAGTAATGTAATACATAGCAATGACGAGGACTCTCAACAGAGTCACAAGGGTATATACCATAATACTATTCATTGAAATGCCAGGCCCTCAAAGGTTAATGATTTTGACAAGTCATAGACACACAAATTAACATAAAGCAAACACACATGAGAATTGCATTTAGTGAAAGAATGACATTTAGTCATAGTGTACATGAATAGCCCCAAAAGAGTAAAACATGAAAAAGGGGAAAGATATACTCACATTGATTGTGAAGATGAACCTGCATGTAGTAGATAGTAATCAACGAGTTAAGCTTACACCTAATTAATTAAGGGTATTGCTTTAGTATTTATAATGTTCATAGGTAGCATATAACTTATAATTTATTTGTTTTAATTCTTATAATACGAACTCCATTTAATTAACACTATAACTAAATTCATTCATGGAGTGTTCATATATATTTAAAGACAATGCTTTGTATATGTGTCAAGAAAACCAACGCATGCTATGCATGAAAGTAACACTTATGTTCTTTCCCATTGGTTTAAAGAAGGTTAACAAAAAAAACCGTATCATATTTCAATCCATCTTTTAGAAATATATAATTAATAAATAAAAGTATAGAAAGGATAGGTGGCCCATTGACTCGTCTGACACGAGTTGGGCAAAAAAAATATATGAAAAAGATTAATAGAATTTCCTAAAAAGAATCACCATCCACCTAAACTCAATGACATATTATGTGTGTATATATATGTCAAGACTCTACGTCATTCCACCCTTGTTAATATGTTAACCAGAACCCAACAACCAACTATAAAGACTTGACATAATACCTCCATAGAAGGAGAAGGAAGATTAATCGACGGTTGCAACCGGGTCTTGACTGAGAAACTCTGGATGGTAGTGGTTTGTGCGACGAACAGGGCTGCTGGTGGCGAGAGAGTCGCTAGTGACTGGTCGAAGTCTGTCGGGAGGCAGAGGCAACAGCGACACCGTCGGAGATTGTTAGTTTCAAACCCGGCATCGGTCATGGTTAGGATGCGTAGGTGTTTGGCGATGGCTAAGGTAAATGGCGGTGTTTTGTTTGTGACACGGTGAGGACGTACAGCGTTAGTGGCTAGCGACGGTGGTAAGGTATTGTTGTCGAAAAAAAACCGAAGAGGGTGATCCGTGAGAGTGTGGGAGATGGAAAGGTGTGAGTTTTATACTAAACATTCATTCGGTTACAGAGAGCTATTAAATGAGTGTTGATGATGATTGAAGCGAATGATTGTAGCGGTTACGAGAGAGATAAAAGAAAACGGTTGTCGACTAGCATTTCGTTTGACTGTTTCTATTTTAAATTCGCAAGAAGATTGGTGATGTTTTAATTTTATCATCTATCGCTATAATTTAGTTTTTATTTTTAGGAATGCTTAAATAATATTTAAAGTTTATAAAACTTTAAATATGTTTTACAAAATCTGGAAATCGATTGTTAAGCTTGGAGAAAAAAGAATCTTTAACGGTTTTCCTCTTCAGAGTTATTTCACTTGCTTGGTCGGTAAAGGAGATTTGGTGTCTTTCTGGTGTGATGCTTGGCTGAAGGACATCCCCCTTCGGTTGGTGTATCCTAATTTATTCAGAATTGAGTCTCATAAGTGGGCGTTAGTGTATGATCGGCTTAAGGTTATTAATGGCTCGAAAGTGGTTACATGGAATTGGAAACAGAATCCTCAATCTAATGAGGAAATATCGGAACTTTTTCTACTGTTACAAGACTTGTATGACTTTAATTTTCGAGGCGATAAGGATGAGTGGTCGTGGAAAGCGGACAGCAGGGGAGTTTTTTCGGTTCGGTCTACTAAACGGCTTCTTTATGCGAATTATCCGGCTGCTTCTGGACCCACTATTGATTGGAAGAATTGGACGCCTCTTAAATGCAAGATTATGGTTTGGAGAGCCGCTAGGGATCGTCTGCCAACGCGTTTAGAGTTGTCCAAGAGGGGAATGCATCTGCAGAGCTTAGACTGTGTTTTGTGCCAATCGGAAAATGAATCGGCTCTCCACTTATTCACAGGATGTATGTTTTCTATGGAGGTTTGGAGTAGGGTATCCCTCTGGTGCAGGTTAAGTCCGTTTTTCGCTTTTGATGTGCAGGATGTGATTCGGTACGTTGAAGGTCAAAGACTGTCCAAGCATAACTCCCGTATCCTCAAAGGTATTTGTTTCACGACCTTTTGGATGATTTGGCTTGAACGAAACAATCGCGTTTTCAACAACAAAACTAGAAGACCGGCTGAGCTCTTGGAAAACATTAAGATGACCTTTTTTTTTTGGTTCCGACATAGAAGTAGAATTAAATGTATTGATTGGAATTTATGGTGTAATAATCCGTTGGACATGGTGTAATCGTTTTTGTTGCCCGCGAGTCCTTGATTTGAGGACTCTCGTGGCCTTGTGAATGAAGTTATCTTTTCAAAAAAAAAAAAAAAAAAAAAAAACAAGGTTGTATTGTAACAAGGTTGTGTAATGTGTATATTTATACCTATTTATATATGTTTTAAAAGGAAAAAAAATCCAATACTAGCGAAGGACTAAAATTGTAATAACTTAGAAATATAAGGTGCGGTTGTTACAGTGTTCAACAATGGTTTCTTGTCCATTTTTGTTGAAAATAATTTGAAGATATTCAATATTATTTTCATCTTTAGTTTTTAGATGGTAACCATTTTTCCGAATATCTTTAAAACTAAGTAAATTTCTTCTGGATTTACTAGAATATAATGCATTTTCAATAGTTAGTTGGGTACCCGAAGGTAGTATTATGTGTGCTCTGCCAGAGCCTTCAATAAGGTTACAAACACCAGAGATAGTACCAATAGGCGTCTCTGGTGGAGACAACTTAGAGAAAAATTTCTTATGCTTGAGAACAGTGTTAGTACTAGACATTCATCACCAATAATAGCTCTGCTGGAGCTAGCATACATATTTCTTCAGGAAATAAAAGTAATAAAGATTAATACAAATTAGGAATTTAAACCATTTACACGAATTTAAATAAAACATTACAATAGTTTATACTAAACCAAGTAAAAAGGTCATAGTTTGAAAGTAAAAACCATAAAATATACATAACATAATGTTTAAACATCACAAACATTTTCGATGAAATCACATGCATCCAAATGAATGTCTGATATAGTAGATGCCAAATTAGATGTATCCTCAACCAGATTAGTTTCAACTTTCTTTCCTTGTTCTTTCATCACACATTGATATGCTTCAACGAGGTGTTTGGGGGTGCGACATGTGCGAGACCAGTGATTTGACATACCACATTTATAACAAATGTTATTTTGGTTCCCGCTAGTTTTTCCCTTCGGGGGTCGCCTCGTATTTTGTCGACTTGATTCGCCACCATTATTTTTAGAGTTGTGAGACTCCCGACGCCATGTATATCCCCGTCCACGGCCACGACCTCTGCTGGGGCCACGACCTCTACTGGAGCCGCGATCTCTGCCTCTCTCACGCCCGCTATGATAATTTGCCACATTCGCTTCAGGGAATGGGCTTGCACCTGTAGGTCGCGATTGATGATTTTGTAGTAGGAGCTTGTTGTTTTGCTCCGCGACCAAAAGACATGATATTAGTTCAGAATATTTAGTAAATTTACGTTCCCTATATTGTTGCGACAGGAGCATGTTTGAGGCATGGAACGTTGAGAAAGTCTTTTCGAGCATGTCTTCATCAGTTATATTTTCACCGCATAGTTTAAGTTCAGAAGTAATGCGGAACAAGGCAGAGTTATATTCACTGACAGTTTTAAAATCTTGTAGTCTTAGATGAAGCCATTCGTAACGGGCTTTTGGGAGTAAGACCAACTTCTGGTGGTCAAAGCGTTCTTGAATGCTTATCCACAATTCAAGGGGGTCCTCAACAGTTAAATATTCCCTTTTTAGATCTTCGTGAAGATGGTGACGAAGAAATATCATAGCTTTCGCTTTGTTTTGAGGTGAAGTCTGATTACCATCAACAATTGTCTCCCCCAAATTATTTGCTGTCAAGTGAATTTTAGCATCAAGTGTCCATGAGAGGTAGTTGTTACCCGAGATATCAAGGGCGGCGAATTCAAGTTTTGATAAATTTGACATTTTATCTACAAAAGAAAAAATCATTTATTTTAAAATGAACATATGTATAAAAAATGTCTACTGTATGAGAACTTCGAGTTCTTCGTAGTTAGAACTACAGGTTCTAAATATATGGCTATTTTATATTTATATGATTTTGATTTTGAAGAACAGAATCTTACGAAAAGAAATTACTTATTAAAAAAAATCTATGTTACCATGATAACACCATTTATACAAATATATATGTGTGTAATCTCAATAAAATTACATAAAAATAATGAAATATTTAATATTTGATGGACAACAGTAGTGACAAATATGTATTGGGTTACTCTTGTATTGGGCCAAATATATTTGAAAAAGGCCGTAAATAAGAAAAGAAAGAAAAAAAATAATAATTTTGGACTATAAATTTAAGGGATGTAAGTAGGGTTCTTTTAGAAAAATTTCATTTGTCTACTCCAATCTCCCGCACCCACAAAAATTTGAAGTGGTTCATTCGTCGACATAAATAAAAAAATCTAGTTCTTCCTTAACATCCGCCGCATCAATAAAAATACAAATCAACAGATTTCTGTTTCGATGAGTGGTAGGGAGGAGTTACTGATATCGCAACTAATCAACCCGTCGTACATCGATTGAAGATTAACTAGACGCCGGTTGACAGTTGAGTATCCGAAATAATATTTTGTGGTGGCAGTGACCACCGGTGTTCTTAGATGAAGCATAAAATTATCGTTTGTGTTTCCATTCAAGTAAGATCTTAGATCCCTATTTGCATTCTAAAACTTAAAAAAAAAAAAGTTGTCATCCTTTCTGTAAAAAAAAAAAAATCCATCGTGTTTAAAAGAAATTTCATTTTCTGATTACCATTTTATAAAGTCAAAGTTTATGTGATCCTTTGGATATAATTACATATATAAACACTGTTAAAAAAAATTGAAAAACATATTCAATATAGTGCGAAGATTTTGATGATATGTACCCGGATTGATGAATGCGTGATTTTGGTAACAGGATGCGAAAACAACTTGAAGATCGATAAGTATTTCCGGTGAAGAGAGCGATTCGTGCTGATAACGTGATAGAAATTGTATAGAATTAGAGAGTGTTTTTGTGAATTCTTATATTCAATTCTGTTCAATACAAAGTATATATATACATGTAGATATAACTGTAAATCAGTTATAAGGAAAAGAGGGCAGTTATGTATATCTGATTTTATAACAGTTATTAACTTTTATATTATATATAAACTTTATGAATTTTGTATAAGGACAAATTCGAGCACTTGAGTCTTTGAGGATATTTTGCATAAAGGAGCCCATGATGTTGACCCAAAATTAGGCTTGTAAACGAATCAAATGAACACGAACAAAGACATGTTTGTGTTTGTTAATTTAACTTTAACCGAACATGAACACATTTTTGTGTTCGTGTTCGCTCATTAAGAAATTTGTCATGTTCGTGTTCGTTTATGTTCGTTCGTTTAAAACCTAAACGAACAGTTTATGAACGAACATAAACGAACATAAAAAATGTAAACGATTTTGTATTACTAAAAAACCAAATTATTAATTGGTTATATTTATACAAGTAGCTAAACCGCAATCTATGTTTATATTTATATACATATAACTTCTTATGTACTTTACAAAACTTAAACGAACATAAATGGACATATATAAACGAACGTTCATGAACATAAATGAACGAACACACTGTTTGTTCATGTTCGTACGTTTAACTAAACGAATATAAACGAACTTCCCGCCGAGCAAGTTCTCGAACAGTTCATAAACGTTCGGTTGCCTGCCCCAAATTGTAAAAAGTTAAAACCATGAATTTTGCTTTTGCTTATTTGTAGTTTTCTTTTGTTACACAAAAACTGGGAACCTCTCTATGTGAAGCATTTCCAAAATAAAAACAAAAACAAAAACACAAGACCTACTTTAATAAAACATGCCACTAAATTTAGTCTCACACAAGATGAAGAGACTATTGAACTAAATCATGAACAAACATTAGTCTGTTTTTAAGTTTTAATATTTGAACTCAAAGCTTTCTAATCAACCATGGTTACTCCCTTCTGTCTCATCTCTATCACCTTCCTGTGAGAGTTCGGGTGCGATTATGGTATGAACGTTAGGCGGTACTATGGGAACAGCCGAACCGGATCTCACAATGCCTCATTAAAATCATGTTGAGAGAGATTTCCTCTCTTTTTATTCACCTTTTGAAGTGGAACAAGTAGGAGCGACTTTGACCATGGACTTGAAGTTGAACCCAAACATGACCTGATGACCGCTTGGTACGAGGTCTAACAGGAATGGTTATTTCGGTTCCAAGGGTTGAGTCAGGGCTTGGGCTTCCAAGAATTTCTTTAGGTTGAAACTTTGGTTCACAAGTTCCTACATTCTGAAAAGAAAACTCCCAACAAATATGTAGAATATAAGAACATGAATAATCGATATTCTACGTACAAAACTATGGTCGTGTTCAATTCAAAACCAATTTTAAATAGGGATATGAGGAAACTATATAACCAAGGGCGGACCCAAGTGAAGGGGTAGGTAAAAATCCTGATCGCTCCCATTGAAAGTTTGGTTAAGTCCCTTGTTTGCCCCCCAAAAAATAAATCCTAGGACAACTTGTACGTAGTGCTAATAGGATATAGTGGGACGGTGGTAGAGAAAAAGAGACAGTTATGCAATTACATAAATGTGAGTTTCAGCTAACGACGTTAGTGTGAGTTAACGGGTGGTACATTGAGAGTAAAATGTCTGAAATGTGGGACTGGTGAGAAGAATAAATTCAGATGGGATTATTATCGGCCAACTGCAAAAAGATGGGATTAATAAAAGACGTCGTAACAGTGGTCTAGAGATTTTGCCCTAATAAAAATAAAAAAACCAAGAAATTAATAGATTAAAAATGTAGGGCAAATATTAGAAAGGTGCCTACTTACCTGTGAGGGCATGCGATCTTTTTGCACCATTTTTGTTCCGAAAATTTTACAGCAACAAAAATTTTAGGTTGGAGGCAAATTGTGATGATGGGGTAAACTAAAAGAAGGTTAATGGACTTGTGGTAAATGGGCTTAAAGTTTAAGTGAAAGTCATGGTAAATGGGCATTAAAGTTTAAAACACAAAAGACTTTTATCGGAGAAAAAATAGGAAAGAATTTGGGTTTTTTTTTTTTTTTTTTAATTCAATTGAAAAATTCAATTGTTAATGAAAATATGCATCGACCAATTGAAGAAGCCACAAAGTATTTAGGAACCATGCATCTTTTGATTAGGAATGATACACCTTGACCTACATCAGACACCAATAAAAGTAGAGATTGATAAAACACGTATAAGCTACAATTTTTTATTTCTTTTCTATGTTTTACTCTCATTTATTAAACGTCCATATTTTTTTATACTGCATTTTTTTTTTCAAACTACATCTTAAAAACAAGGATTTTATTCCTTTTATTTTTTATATTATACTGCTATACTTTAAAAATAAGCAATGGGTTTATAATGTGCGTAATTATCATCCTTAATTTGCGTGTTTATGTAACTTTTGTGTCCGAATGAAATTTCACTACCAATTTAGAGTTAAGTGAATACATACAACTTATCATATATCATTTGATGACTCATTAGGATTATCATAGTTATTCTAACTATAGTATATTGAGGCAGAGTATATCTCATTTGTCTAAAAACCCATAGACAAATGTCCTAAATGTCTTCGTTACACGGATAATAAATTTTGCTTCAGTATTTTCGAAAACCAGTTTTTTAATATTCTTAGTCCGGCCATTTCTCTTTAAGAACACACAAATGTTATTTTCTTCCTTGCGATGCATAATCATCAAGTTTTTTTTATCTACACATCTATATTGTTAGTATTTATAAAAAGGTGTTTCCAAAAACAAAAACCTCTTGTTACAACATTGACAAGTATGTATAATGTATCAAATGGCTCATTTTCTTCACATGTGCTTTATGTGAGCTCAAATCAATGAAAAAAATTATAGCATAAATTAGCATATAAATATAATAAAGGACCAAATTCACCTACAACTTGCATTCTAGAATCTCATGTAAAGGAATATATTAGTGAAATAAAATCAGGAATAAGGAAACAAAACAATACAATACAAAGTTTTAATCTGTCTCTCTAACTCATACAAAGGAAACTTCTAAAATCACATATCAAGGATTGTCTTACATATTACAGACTTGATTATAGTATCTGGCATTCTTGTTTGATAATCTAATCTAGCCCGCCTCGTGAAATAGTAGTCATTCGAGTGTGTTATGTGTATAAATTATTGACGTTTGTACGCCATACAATGCCTATATATGTGTCTATATACTACTATATAAAACATATATGCATATGGACATGATTTGAACTTCGAACCACCTTTCTACGCCAAATGATGGGTTAAGCAAACGAAAAAATAGTAACAAAAAAAAAGAGTTAGGGTTTAGCCCTCTCCTGTAAAGTAAACTCTATACGCGTTGGCAAGCCGATCTTGAAATACGGCCCACTCACTTTTGCATCTATCTTTAACCTATGGAATTAACATAATCTTTAGTATAATCATACAACCTTGAGTGTATCCCTTGTGGGCTCAAGATGTAAATGGTAAATATTACCTCTTGCCATCCGTGATCCGCATTCGTTACTTGACCCTAAATCAAATACGCAAACCATGAGATTACAAGCCATTGTTATTTCCATGGTAATATATAAGAAAGGAATTTGAACCCAGGACTTATAGGTGTCCTTAAAGGTAGAAAAATGGACGGGTTGAGTAACATGTTAAAAACATGTAACTTCTTTGGTATGGATTGAAAGTTGAAACTAACTGGGTTGGGATCGGGTTGACCTGAATTTTTTTTGTCCAGATCATTGAACTTTCTTTTAAGTTTAATTAGTATCAAATATATTTACAAAGTTTTTATCAGTTTAGTTATAACATGTAACTTTTTATTAAACTGATTCAAGAGGTTTTGTGAATTAAATATGCAATTTGGAGAGATTAGACCCATTTTCTAGCTAAGATAATTATATTTTAAGTTTATCTATTAGGCCCGTTAGAGATATAACATAACTTGCATTATATGAACTATGGTAGGATTGAACACAATACGAGTTATGATGGCTTACTTGAGTCGTCAGTGAAGGAATGAGTTGATGAACAATCCACTGCGAATCTACTACACCGATTTTCTCATGTGCGGGCTGTGAAAAAAAAAAACACACGATATGTTCAAATATTTACCGGATTAAGATTTGACACACTACCCTCATGATACGTGGTCCAACCGATGTGGGATGTTACAGAAAATCATTTGACATGTTAACTAGGATGCACCATAGGTTTAGTTATTTCCTATGAACAGATAAAAAAAGTATTTGCATAATCAACTAAAAAGATAAATTTTACTATGTATTTAAGAAAAATAGCTCATCAGGGTGAAATTATACATCGAAAAGAAAGGGGGGGGGGGGTAACAAACCTCGACGCATCTTCTAAAAGCAAAATCCAAACCCCATCCATGCACCAAATCATTCTCCAAGTGCACAAGAAACCCAAAATTACGATCAGTATAAATAATATAACCAGTGGAAAAATCGCACTACACTAGAGGTGGTATAGTGGCAGGTCAGGCAAGTTGGTTAATGGGTCAAAATGGTATTATTTAGTTGAAACGGGCCAGCTTGAACCACAAAACTAGTGTTGTATGCCTTAAAAAATAAAAATACACTTTGGGCAACTTTCAACCGGCTCTCAATAATGTTTTTGTGTTATGCATTAGACCCGTTATCACAAATCGAGCCGTTAACAAGTAAATTGGTTGAAAATGTCACATCTAAAGTAGACTAAAGACACTGAAAACTTATTTAAAGAGTTTTAATTTATCTAACTTACACATGCATGTATGGACATCTAACAATAACTTAACAAATCCTTACCTGAATCATATACCACACACACCGCCAAGCTTCCCGCGAAAACACAGGGGCCATAATCTCTACAAATCTAGAAAGCAACAAATTTGATACTAATAATAATATTTAGAGGTTAACTGAACATGTAATCTGAGAAACATGGAACATAAATTTTAGCATATAATTTGACACACACACATAGGGACAAAGATTATACCCTGCACATGGAGGTAAATGAGGATCACTACACACTCCTGGTTTCTCTTCTGTTACCCTGTTAACAGATAAGACATATATTATCTTTTATTTTATTTTTTTTATTATTTTTTTTTATTTTATTTTTTTGTAAATAATTAGTGTGTCAAAAAATGATATAAGGTTTTATCTTGGGCAAGTTTACTTGTTTTCTATAAAGTTGATTGTAACAAATCTATACATTTGACCCGTTAGAGTTTAAACATAACCTAAATCCTCGAAAGTAAACGGGTCAAAACATGCACATCTATATCAAGCTTCGTCAAAGACACATTGTAGCAATATCACAATATTTACGGTTAAACTTTTAAAATGCGATAAAAATGATAACCTACTTGTGGACTTCTTTATCGCCTCTTCTCTTTGTAATTTGCCATGTTAATCCATCATACGGTTCAAGGCCAGGCTGAGAAATCTCCAAACCATGTTTCTTAACTAACTTCATATACCTGCAACATCGTTAATAAAACAAACTTGACGTCGTAATAATGCATGATTCATAAAGCGAAAACAAAAAAGAAAATGAAACTACTTGTCCCCGTTGAAGTGTTTGACGCCAAGATCTTCGTCCCATATGAATATATACTCATATGCTGCCACAATATCCGGATGCAGGAATCTCTTTGCATACCACCTATAAGAAATGTCAAAAAATTAAAAAGTAAATAAATAAAAAAATTTAAAAAAAAAATAAAAAAAAAATAAAGAGAAAACAGAGAAGAAAAGTCATTTTAGTAATAGTAAACATGCAAAATATTTACCTCAGACATACCATTTGGTTTGTCTCTTTACACTGATGTGAATCGACTTCTTTGACCACTCATATCGATCCCATTCTGTTGTTCGGCCATCATAGTGGAAAAGCAAGATTTGGAAGTCCTCAGAAAACTATAAGAATCATAACTACACTTCAGTATTCGCGAATTACCATCAAGCGATTAAATCCAATAAACATAATAAGTCACCATCTTGTAACAAGAACCTTTTTTACTGCTGCATCAATGTTGTGTCTTTGATCCCAACCAACAGTGAAAGTTACCAAGTACTTCGGCTTCTTCTTTAGATCCTGAAAAGTAAACACAAGTAAACCATAATTCGGTTCAATATGACTAACAGAATTTTCCTAACATATGTTGCGAGATTCGGTCAACTAAAATTTTTTTGCACTTTAACCACTAAACTCACTCTTAACTGTATAAAATATTGTTTCTTCATAAACATATCAAATACATACCTCACTAGGTTTTCCCCATAATCTTCTCAAGTATAAATCTGTTTCCGAAACTACAATCTCTGGAGGTAATGATTCGGCACCACGGGGATTTGTTGGAACATAAATCTGGGACAAGACAGTAATAAGGCACAACCAAAAACCAGATATTACTTAGCCACATGTAGCGGTACAGCAAAAAAAAAAAAAAAAAACCCCGCCCCCTTCGCTTGTGACTGGCTCCCAAAAAAAGTTGCAGGTTCACGCCCTATTTGGGCGTTAGTTTTTTCACTCCAAAAGCAAAAAATGGTTCGTAACGCCCTTGGGGGTGGTGTGCACTGGCGTTTTGGGGCGTTTTTTGCCCAATCCACGCCCAAAAGTTTTACCACTACGGGTGGTCTTAATAATAAGATCATACTGATTTTATAAACTAATATACCTGAGATGTTACTTGTGTATTAACCGAACCATGATCATGATTTTCACGGAAGTTTCGTTCAAAAGCCTTTAATTGATCTTTGTTATTTGTTTTTCCAGATGATGAATAAACACTTGATGGTATGTCAATCTGCAAGATATCAAGTCAAATCAAATGCATGATGTTCCTTCCTTTTTTTTTTTTTTTTGAACCAAGTACACTACCTTAGTAAGAGCAACATAAGGAAAATTAATCCCAATTATGTATCCAACGATTAATCCGGCGGTTGCAGACATAATAAGTCTTGCACCATCATTTTGCTTCTTTACATTGCCACTATATGTATAAAAACATGGACAGTTAACATTTAACAATGTACAATCCACTAAACTAAAATAACCAACAAGATTAGATCCTATACTTACCCTCGATATGCAATTTTCATCGTGCGAAAGAAATCCCAATATTAAAGGAGTAAACAGTTGCATGAACAAGTTAAGATGAACATACAGCCAAGATATAAGGAAGTGTAACAAATGTAGTTACCTGAAAACACATGGTTAGGTATATATCCAATGTTTTATAAAAGAAGTAGTCTATAACATAAACTGAATGTTTCCTCTTTAGGTGCATAACATCTATTCAATATAAGTTAGAAAAATCAGGAATGTTGATATTAAGGAAAAAGTAAAACAAATAACATTACACTGACTCATAGTTAGGCACATGTGCAAGAATATTAAGCAAACAACTAGGTTTACTAAACATAGTTGTTAATGCGACCATAGCGCCCGCTATAGCAAATAGCGTAGCGTAGCGTAGCGCTCATGTGTCGTTATATGGTTGATAGCGACAAATAACGAGATTTTGTATTATTTTTTTTTTAAATTTCTTTTAGTTTTTTTTTTTTTTTTTGTTAAAATATACTTGTAAAATATCTCTAAAATTTACTTCTAGTGTATCGCCAAACATGAAATAGCGCCTCGCCATCGCTACATAGCGTATCGGTAGCTTGTCGCTATCGTCCGGTATTCGTTATTGACAACTATGTTACTAAATACATTAAGATTGGCTTGTTTTTGTATAGAGATTAAAACCATTTTGCAAGGTGTGGGACGGAATGTAGACAGTTGATTATCTGATTCCATAGAGCAGTTCTTTATAGGCATGTAAACGGTCCCACGATAGTGGTAAGAAGGTGGGAATCTATTGTGGAGGTATCGAGATCAAACCCTGGAACCACGGGATATATTCTATGCCACGTGATTTACATCCCTCATGTTGGCTGTGGGACCGGTTGGTGGGGGACGCCTAGTTGTGGCATACACTATTCATAGAGTTGTAAGTGAACGAAACGTTTGACAAGAAGTTCGTTCATGCTCAATTTTTAATTAAATAAACAAACATGAACATAAGTATTGTTCATGCTCAATTTTTTAATAAATAAACACATACACACGAATGTACATGAACATTCGTGTATATGTGTTTGTTCACTAATATTATTTTAAAACCTACTTGATTGTATATCTTAGAACTTTGTTTAACCATGCCCATTTTTACTAATCATTCATTTATGTTTAGTTACATTTATTCATTTATGTTTATTTGTTTATGTTCATGAACTGTTAACATAAACAAATGCAAACATATTTATTTTTTTAGCGAACAAACACAAACAAGAACACCACCCTGTTCGTTTAACTGTTTGTGTTCAATCATTTGTTCGGTTAGCAACATGCATTTGTGATGTGATAGATATAAATGTTTGACGTAAAATTATTGAAATTATCGAATAATAAATGAAATTTAATAGAAATTTTTAGGCTTACGTGATGAGAGGGAGAGATGACGTCGTCTTCTTGAGGTATGAGTATGAATTTAGAAGAAAAATTGCAAAGATTTTGCAATTAAATATCATGATTTGCAATTTTGCATTGATCGCTAACTTTTTTTAGGACAGATGATGATGAGCAACGGCCGATGAGCAGTCGGCATTTTGAGTTTCATAATTATTTTATGTTATTATTTTTTTTCTATTTAATAATAAAGTAGTTTTTTTTACTGCTTGTTATTTTAGCGAGAAAACTCATGTGAGGGTGGTACAGTTTTCGGAGAGATGTCGTAACCAAGTCTGAACATCAGCGCGGGCCTGGTTAAGACAACGTAGTCTGGGGCAGACCTTGGCTAGGGCTGCCGATTAGGCAGTATGACATTGGGTCACTCAGTGGCAAAGCTTGGTTTCGGAATCGGCGGGGGCCGAACTCAATTTTTTTGATCGGTAGTGGAAAATCGGCGGGGGCCGGACTCAACCCGGACTCAATTTACCTTTGAAAATCGCAAATTTCCACAAATGCGCAAAAAAAACAGGGGGGCCAGGGCCACCCCTGGCCCCATATATACTTCGCCCTTGGGGTCACTCATATGAAAGTCATTGTTCAAAGGAAAAATGTAGACTACCTAAACGTATGATATATGACCAAAGTCATACGAACAAAACGTAAAAAATAAAACACGAAAACGAACACCTAATTTATGTGGAAGCATAGACAAACAAAAAAATTTACAAAAAAAAATATATCAAAATGTAGACGAATTTGAATGTACATCGATTATGTGGTATGATTATGTATAGATTATTATTGTTATTGACCCTTCCATCGAAAAGTAGACCAATTTGGATTTAATCATGTATCAAAACGTATTATATGACCCGAATTGTTTTCAAGCAAACTTAACTCAACATTATACCAATGAATTCATAACAATAAAGATGTAAGATCTTAGTTTTACAGTAAGCTCGAAACTTTAGAAATTTGAGGGGGTCAAAATGGGCATTTGCAAAGGTAGAGGGTTACTTTTGATATATAATTATATTTATAGTTATTCGCCCAGTCAACCCAATGATAACTTAACACTAAGGGGGTGTTTGAGATTGAATTCCAAAAAGCCAATAAGTTGTTTGTGTAACCCAAAAGTACTTTCTGTTTTGACTTTTGGCTTTTGATTTTAAGGGTGGAAAAATGGTTTTTGAGAATTTAAAAATCCCGGCTTTTGGAAAAAAAAATTACAAATCTGCCACCCATACAACCAATATTCACAATAAGTTAAACGAAACACTTAAAAAAGACAATCTATTGACTTTTTAACGTTTCTCATCCCAAAAGCTAATCCAAACACTTTTTTTAAAACTTCTTTTCAAAAATTCATAAGCCAATAAACCCTTCTGACCAAAAGCACTTTTACATTTCCAAACTCAATCTAAGTTTAATTGTAATAAACAGGAACTAGTTTTTTTGTGCCTGATTTTTTAAACCAATCTTTATACAAGTATGTGAATAACATAAACAAACAAAAGTAGATACAAAGAGAAGTCAAAAAATATTGTTCATGATCTCAAAATTTTCCACCATATACTCTTCCCTGAAACAAATTAAGCTACATATAATACACACTGAATTTATTTATTTTATATTTTTTGTTCAAAAATGAGATGTAAATAGCTTTGATGTTCAAATGTTACAATGTGAATAAAAAAATGGTCAACCGCCTACAGAAGTCTTGGCTGCGAGATGGGTGAGAGCCCGTTTATGGTAAACAACGCGTAGCTTTTTGTACTTCTGAACAAATGTCGCGAGATCAATCTCCTTATCGAGAAGCTGCTGGTGCAGGGTTTCAGATTCCTCATCGGTTTTATCCATCGACTCTGAACAAAAGACAGGATTAGTTAATAACGGGTCAAATGGCATTAAACTCTTCAAAATTTATTCAAGGTTACAATTGTAATACTATAGTTCTTTGGATGTGATCTGAAAATCAAACAAATGGTAAATTTACAAAAAAGACAACTTTTTATAGGCTGCCGCAAAACATTGCACGCTCTGAAGATGACCGTTGTAAACCCATTAACCAACTGTCCCTCGTATCACCTTGACGATAAAACAATGCAAATTTTTTAATGATCTTATGAAAGAACACGTTTACCTTGTAGCTTGTGAAGCAAGGAACCAGGGGAGTAAGATTTAAGGATCTCGGCTTTTTGCTTGGTAAGATCATTCAGCTTTTCTTGAGCAGATGCTAATTCACTTGTTCTTATGATCATACACTGTACCACAAGAATCACCAATTATATCATCGTTACCATTTTTTAAAAGATTTTTAAATCACATATATGATGGTAAATTTGGCGGTTGTTATAAGTTTGATCACGTGAAAATCTCACCTGGTTCCTCAATTCGGTTATCTGGGGTTCTTTTTCCAAGTTTGCTCCTGCATAACAAGCATATAATATAAAATCCATATTTTACTCCTATCCGGCTATCCCAGAAAGTACTCCTATTTTTATTTGGACAGACAACTTTCACATATTACTTAACGATTTAACAAATTAGTCATAACTTTTGGCTCTCTGGCCCCGAAAGCTATTCGGTTCCTTAGCAGAGTCCAACGGGTCAATCACAACAATATTTTGACCTCCAGGGCCAAGGTTTTGTTTTTAGTAGGTTAAGTTTCGCTATTCAGAAAGGGGTGACGGAGCAGCTTGTTGCCCGTTTACCTGTCATCCTAATGTAAATTGCTCTTTATGAGATAATTTTGATTGTTATAACTACAAAAAACAATATTATTAACACAATAATTTAAAACTTTGAATAAAACAATATTGTCCATTTGAATTTTAAACCGTTTGACCCTTTGGAGATAAAAGTATAAAACAAAACCCAAATCTACCCCTTGGTTTTAAAAAGCGTGCTTGAGGTGCGCCTAGGCGGGAGGTGCAACAAGGCCCGACCTCAGGGATCTACGCCTTGGCAAATTCCAGGAAGCCTGGAAATGCGCATTTTTTTATTTGATTTTATTTTATTTTTTTGGTTTTTTTGGCCCTGAGGCGCCTCTCGTACCCCATGAGTTTTTATGCAGTAACATGTTGTACCTTGGGTTTTTTGGCTTGTACATATAGGTAAAATTATATAAAAACCTTACTTATAACTAAATTATGGGTAAAGGAAGCTAAAAACCTATGGGATATATAAATAATTAGTGTGCGCCTCGGGTACCAAAAGCCCACTGCTTTTGCGCTTGGCGCTTCGCGCCTCACGCTTAGACCTTGCTGCTTTTGTGCGCCTATCGCTTTTTGAAACCAAGATCTACCCATTGATAACTTAATGGTAAAAGGCTCGAATCGCCACCGCCCACCGCTAGTATCTATTACAACTAACTTTGCATTTCACTTTCCCTTCTTACCCCCTTGTTTACAACTTTTTCAGGTGAAGTAGAAAACGGATACATGTACACAAAGTTTACGCATGAACGAAGAAACTTACTAGCAAGCTGCAGAGTTTCCTTCCTAAGTTCATCTCTTACCTGATTTACAAAAAAACAGACGTATAAGGATTAAAAAAAATGCTAAAGATTAAACTAAAATGCTGAAGATTGTAAAAGCTTGTGTCTGAACAATTAGTGTGCTGCTTACATTGTTCTGAGTTCTCACGGGATCAATTGAAAGCAAGAATTGTTGGTAGGCCACCGGGTCTGATAAAAGCTTCCGTAGCTCATCAATACTAAGTCAATCAAATAATGCAAGACACAATGAATACATAATAAAACCACCAATGACGACAGATTAACAAAAACAACAACAACAACCAAGCCCAGTAAATCCCACCTATAGCAAAGCTATTGGTAGGGTCTGGGAAGGGTGATATGTAGACAACCTTTCCCCTATCCCTCGGGATAGAGAGGCTGCTTCCAGAGAGACTCTCAACTCGAAAATACACAATAAACAAACACACAATATAGAAAACCACCAACCAAGGAAGAGACGCGAAAGTGAGTAGAAAAGCCATATAACACCATATAGACACATATATAGATAATAAAGTGACATGCGAAGTCTACCTATATTATGGGACAACCTAAGCCTCTAGATTCACATGGACAGTGTTAGGGTTGATGATCAACAATTCAACACACGATGGTAGTTGAAACAAAAATCAAATACACAGTAATTACATGGCTCAACAATACATCTACATGGCTACATCCATGTAAAGACTAAAGATTATATGTTAACAACCGAAGTTCAACTCAAGCAATTTTCATAGACACATAAATCTTGATAGAAATGCTGATTAATATGGCTGCCATGGTTAAAGAAAAGGTTAATGATAAAATACGTAACTATGAGTTTATACTTAATCCGATCGTACACACAGTGTAAGTGTGAAACCACAAGAGACAAAAGCAGGTGCATAAACAATTTGCCTAGATCCATGGATGTTACCATGATTCTAACGTATGTAATATGTTGTGAATTTGTAGTACAATCTGATAAGGTTGATTGCCTCCTTTATAAGAATAAAAGTTAGGTAAGGAAATAATTGTTATAGACCCGATTCAGCATAATCAAATCAAATCAAATTGTGGGTAATCCATGAGACCATGACCCGCTAATTACGTGGGTCGTGTGGAACCCATCACATGCAGCCGAGTCATCCCACTAGGCCACTATGTTGACCCACCTTGACCACAACCCACTGTCGTAGCTGCTTCCCTTAGACACGTTTACTTTAAAATTCGTTCGAGTCCATGTCTGTTTCAGTTGCATAGATTTCGCATGTGTCTTTGTTTCCAGCTCACGTCTAGAGTTTATGGAATAGCGGGTCGGTTATTTCTTTCCTTATTCGTTTAAAAGCAGAAATCAAATGAAAGAGGGGAGCAGTGAAGTTGTTTTAAAGTATTCAGTTAACACTCCTTGATTGAGTTAAAAATCCACAGCCTACGCTAATTCGATATTGGTACATCGAATTTGAGGCACCATTGTTCTAACTGTTGGTAGTGCAACTGTAGCCACCAATTAGATACGTGGCCTTACCGTTGGCATAGGTGGCGAATCTGTAACCTGACTTAGTTGTGGTTTATTAACCGTTTCACTCTTGGTTTTAAAAAGCGCTAGGCGCACAAAGGCGACGAGGTCTAAGCGCAGCGCGCGAAGTGCAAAGCGCAAAAGCGGTGGGCTTTTCGTACCCAAAGTGCGCACTAATTATATAATTTTTTTATATATCCCATAGGTTTTTAGCTTCATTTACCTAAAATATAGCTATCAATGAGGTTTTTATATGATTTTACCTATATGTACAAGCCAAAAACACCCAGGTACAACATTTTTATGCATAAAAATACATTGTGTATGAGAGGCGTGCGCCTCAGGGCCAAAAAGGTCCAAACAAAAAGTCAAAACTTGCGCTTTCGGGAAAATGGGTAAGCGCAAATCCCTTAGGCGCCCTAGGCAGCGCCTCGCGCCTAGGCACGCCTCTTTAAAAAACCCAGGTTTCCCTTAAATCCAGGGTTGTTTTGGGCTTTCCTATAGTAGACATAAACTACCATCCTTACTTGCCTAACTATTATAATTCCTACAAATCAAGTTATATACCCTCTAGATGATTCAGATACTTTCTGCATACCTTAACATGTTTCATAGCAAAATCTAATAAATTAATACAATTAGATACAAATATACAATATATTTATTCAGGCATCATGAGGGCATATATGTAAACCAAACACGACTAAAATTTCTAAACGAGACACTGTCGCACGAAGCTTTGCATATCGACTCTGTTTGATCCTAGAAAAACTAGCTAACCGTGACAAACATCAAAGATATAGAAAAGAAAATGAAGTATTTAACAAACATTTGGCTGATTAAAAGAAAGTCCACCTTTTATCTTTTAAATATACAATAATGCCAGTAGCCTCTGAGGGAGAAACATGAGCCCGTTCTCCAACCCTTTGTGCGTAAGCGTTAGAGTTGGTCCTATTAGGAGTGCCAGGACGAGACGAACTTGGTGAGCTAACAACAGACGGAGGATACCATGAGTTTGTAGTAACTTCCTGTGGCCTTGGATCACCTTGTTCTTGAGAACCCCTGAAAGTTAACAGCGCGTATTACTTTTTAACCGTAAGTATCATTAGTTTATCGTTGGATACATTACGGATATATGTAATGACATGGATGCAATGAGGCATGGTTTGATGATTTAATATCATTCAGGTTCAAGTTAAGAAGCTATTACAATCAATAAAAATATAAGATTATAAGCTAAGCATGACTGAATCGTAAAATATCTCCAACAATCTAGTTGATGTTATCGAACTAATCCAAACCTACTCGTAGATCTAACCATGGTTGTAAAAAATCATTGGGCGCTGGTCGGACAATGGGGTTCCGACTAGCGCAGTGGCGAAGCTTGACCCGAAACATCGGGGGGTCGGAAATCACTAGTTTCGGGGGGTCGAAACCATATATACCAAAAAAATTTCTATACGAATACTATATAATCGAAACTTCTGAGCGAAAAATTCGGGGGGGGGGGGGGGGGGGGGGGGGAGCAGCCGCCCCTCCCCGCCCCTTAAGAGCTGTGCCAATGGACTAGCGACTAATCTGGATCAATCGGATTGGGATTTTTATATGTAATTTTCAGTTATATAAAGTTATAAAACACATTTTTATAGTAAAATATTTTAAGTAGACAAGGTTTAACCCCACCTCGACCCATTATTTGAAGCATACAGGCTTAGTCGCCGGAATCTACATGGTTTGGTTGGAACTAACCAGAATTTACAGGTTTTGGCAGGAATAGCCGATTTTTGGCCAGCCGACTACTGATTAACAAAAAATTATTCAGTAACCGGCCGACTAGCGATTAATCGCCGACTAGTCCCAATATTTACAACACTGAACGTCTGGATCTAACAAGTGAGCAACATCATTACCCCCACCCTTACACCGACCAAATGTCATCTTATACAAGATCCTAGAACAAGCAAGTTCATTGCAAATAAGAAGCATAGGTTCGCTAACTCCAATTACACGGCTTAAAACCGCATTCTGAGCAAAATCAATCAAACGTCTCACTAAACGAACTTGATAACATCATAACAAAAACCCTAAATCAGAAACAAATGTTGGCGAACTCTAATTACACGGTTTTAACATTGCAAATCAGAACAAAATCAATCAAAGTTCTCAACTAAACACATAAACCGGCAACAAGCTGCGCCGCAATTACACGGTTTAATCACTCAACCCTATCACCTAAATGAACTTGAACACAGAAACCCTAAATTAAAAATTATGTTGGCCAGCTCCTATTATTTATTTATTTATTTTATATATTTTTAGCAGAAATAAGAATCTAATTACAGTAAAGTGTCAGGTAGCGTAATTACACAAATATAAAACTGAAATAAGAAACATTAAAATGAATCTTAACAACAAAAAGGACAAAGAAGGATTACCAGAACTTAAACATGTTTGTCAGAGGCCGTTGATCTTCCAATCTGTTTTGGTTAGGATCTGTTTCTGCAACCGTTGTACGGAAAGGATTAATATAGGGTTACCGGAAACGTGTGCTTCGATGCTACTCAGGTTTTTAACTGTTTAATGTTTTATTTATTATTGTACGAAGGAAGTGTAATGTTATGGAAAATATGTTTTTCTTAACTTTGACTTTGCTTTTATCTCTTGAACAAGTCTTTTTAATTTTTTATCTTTAAAGTTTAATTAATCATTTTTTAAGAAAATGTTAATTTCAAAAGAAAATTTAAAATTGGTAAGTCAGATACCCACTTGTCATAATTATAAATCTATCCGTTTGTTTATAGATGTCCCTGATCAAGTTTCACTTTGTGCACTCTCTTTTGGCGAGTCAGGGGTTTTAAAACAGTAGACTTTTGGGCAGTGCGTTTTCTATGGAATGATAAGTGGGCAGGTTCATTGGTTATGTCTGTGTTCACACGACGTGGTGGCCTTTCATCAATGAGTTTGGCCAGGTGACCAGGCTTGTATAGCATTTGGTAGTGAGAAGTTCACGAATTGACACTTTTGGTAGTGAGAAGTTCAAGAAATGACTTTTGGAACCGATCAACAAAATTGGAATGAATAGAACCGTATATCAAAGGGGGTTTGGCTCTTGGTCGATACAATTTGAGCTAATCGGGTCTTGTATACAACTGGAGACGTGACTCATATGAGTAAATATTCAATGAATCCACTTCCTACGTGCGATTATCAAAACCTAAGATGCTTAGAGTAATAACCAGTTAATGCAAAATTAAGAAAATAACCGTCAATTAGGTTAACCGAACCGATTAGGGAAAATAACCAATTTGTGCACCTCTATGTTCAAGCACAAGCCAATTCCTAGCCTAAGAGCAGTAATTAAAGACACAACCCATAAGCCTCAAAATAATCGAGAACATGATCCAAATTTTACACTCGCCTAAACTGCTGGGAGTAGCGATGAACAAAAAACACCGGTTCGAGAACTGAAACTGGTAAAACCGACCTAAGCTAAAACCGATGCAAACTGGTTCTACGTAGAACCAGCACCAAAAATCCCAAACCGAAAAGGAACCGAAAACCGAGCTTTAACTAGCCAAATGAACCGGAACCGAACTGAAAACCAAGCTAAAATCGGCCAAACGAAGAAGAACCTGAATCAAAAACAGCATACAAACCGGACCTGGACCGAAACAAGTACCACTAAAAACCTGTTGGAACCGAAAAAAATCCGAAAACCAAGCTAAAACTAGTCAAACGAACAAGAATCTGAATCAAAATCGGCACACAAACAAGAACCGAACCGAAACCTGTATCTCTAAAAACGGGCTGGAACAAAAAAAATCAAAACCGAACCAAAACAACTTTAGGAAAAAAAAAATTGTCCAAAAACACAAATAAATTTATGTTTTCTTTTTATTGATTATCAATTTTCTTGTTTTAAAAAATATCTAAAGGTTAATAGAAGTAAAATTTATATAGTTTATATAATTTTAAAAGGTGCCTACATGAACCGGCGTGGAGCCAAAAGTGGGTAAAAAAACCAATTTGCATCTAACCAAACTGAGACAAAACTGAACCGGCTTCGAACCGAAACTCGTTTGACATGAAACCGGTCAAAGTCAAAACTGGTTCTAAGCCAAACTGGTTTGTGAAAGAAAAAAAACCCAATATGTTCACCTTTCGTTTGGAATCGATTCGAATATAATGTGTTGAAACATTGTTCAAGAGGTGGGGGAGTCTGACAATTGACAGGGTTGGTGGTTTTTTTTTTTTTTTTTTTCTAAATCAAGTTTGAGTAACTTACATAAAGCATTATTGTAGTTTAATTCTCGTTTGTTTTAACTTTTAATTCTTTTCAAAAATTTGTTATATGTATATTACAATTAACAGCTAGCGTTTTTTAGAGCAATGTAAATATAGCAGTTTGTACTCTTTCATTAGCCTATAGTACTCTTTGATGTTGCATTGTATTGTATCTTACTTTATTGTCACGTTTTTTGTAGTTTCCAGTTGTTGTTGGAGTGTGTTTTATTTTCTTGCCACATTTTCTGCAACTTTACAGCTAGCATATCATCAAAGGCACATAGCACGAACTTTCAGTTTGTGGTTTAAACCATTGCACTTTCCCAAAATATCATTCACACACACCATTTAGTAGACATCTATAAACACAAAGTCAGTGAAAGCCGCGGGTTCAGGCCATGTTTGGCTCTCCTTCTGCTTATCTCCTTATCTCCTTCTACCTCCTTATCTACTTAATCAAAAAGTTACAAATTCTAACTTATAACTTATCTCCTTTTCAACCCACAAAAAACCTCATTTTCAACCCATTACACAAACAATATTTTCTCCTTATCTCCTTTTTTATTAAGTCAATAAGTCATAAGGAGGCCAAATAAGGAGAGCCAAACATGCACTCAGACGAAGATGGTTCAAGTTTGTGAATTTATTAACACCTAGATGGGAAAACTAAAAATTTGTTGTAATTTCTTGATATCCAAATGGAAAATTAATGAGTGGGGTTTTACTAGATTGAAACACATATTTGGTTTTGGGTTTTTAGATAAGAGAGCTAGAGTCACCCTAAAACTACTATGTTTTGTTTGCCTTTATATTATTAATAACCAAGTTATAGTATGCCACATTAGTTTCCTTAGCTATATTTTTTAATTATATTGGTTTGCTACGCAGCAAAGCACGGGTTAGAATACTAGTTACATATAAAGTCCACACTCTTAACTACTTAGTAATGTGTTCGGTGTCTGGGGTAGAACATTTCCCAAATGAAAAGTCACACCGCATGACTTCCTCATGAGGGTTCTCGTGTCCTTTTGACATTCCTATAAATAGCTTTCTCCTTATTCTCTCTTTCCTCATCCGCCAATTATAATTCTTTTTCACTGGATCTAAAATGGTCATTTGTTACTTGTAAGATTTCCTATAGTGGTGAGAAAATATTCACACCCCTCTCCAATGTTATTAGCTCAAAAAAGGGTCTCACATTCACGCCCAAATATGGCATTTTAAAAAAACACCCAAGCCCAATTTTAAATAAAAACACCCTGGGGCAGTGTTGGTTGTTTTGGGGCATTTCCATGCACATTCCACTCATCACTCCGGTTTGGTCTAAAAACACCCTTATTTTCACTTTTACGCTTGCCCTCATTTGGTAAGTTGATAAATACTCTGTAACGAACACGACTTTCGTAGTCCCCACAACCTCTTCTTCTACAATTTGGTGTCAAGAAACCCCAAATCTATGTTATCACGTTTAAAATCATGTTTTCTCTTTTTTTTTACTCGTTGTGACTTTGTGTTTGATGAAATCCTAGATCCGGCCACATATATTGATTTTCTTAAACAGGTTGGCTCAGCTTGTAAAAGTCAAGGTTTGAGCCAAAGTTTTCTGCTCGATTGAGTATTTCAAGCTGAGCTAAGCTTGCTTATTTAAAATCCGTGTCAATCTCAAGTTGACCTCCCTTATCTTAGTTAATCCCCTAAACAACCTTATTCAATATTTAGAAAACCATAACAAAAAAGCCAAGGTTTTTTTGCATTATCTTATATCATACAAGTAGTGGCACGTTCAATACATGCTGGAATCAGTACATGAAAAATAATTACTTGTATACTCTGTTCCAGAGTTTCATTAAAGGATGGAAGAAAAATGATTGGGAAGGAAGTGAGGAAAAAAATGTGTTCCAGAGTTTTTTGTAGGAGAGAAAGGGAGGGAATGAGAGGGATAATAAAGAGGTTTTTAGAGTGATTTTCAATCTTTCCAATTTGGAAAGAATTGAAGAGAAAGGAAGAGGGGGGAGATCATTTCTCTTCCATCCTTTAATGAAACTCGAGAAGCGAGTGTACCAGTGAGAGGGGGGTAGGTAGGTAAAAAATTGTTTCATGTATCTATCTATATATATAAAAGAAAACGTATATGCTGACGTGGCGTGCAATGGAGGCCTCAACCTTCTCTTGAGAGTGCCACGTGGCATCATAATGAAGAGTTTTTTGTGTTTTTGAATTGTTTCCTTTTTTAATTAAATAGAGTTATTTTAGGAAAAAAGAATTTAAAAATAAATTTAAAATTTTCTCTCTCATATTTCTTCCCATAATTTTTAAACGTTTATATCTTTTATATACGGGATTTTTTAAAGAAAAAAATTACACCAAATTAACGAGCGTTTTATTATCTTTCCAACGAGTACCATAGTGCTATATAAAAAACGGAGAAAAAATCGACTATTTTTTGTGGGGTTTCGTTCATACAGAAAAAAAAAAACACACAAAGTGTTCATGTTATCACGTAAAATTAGATTTTGTGGGGAATATGAGTTATTACTGATTAGAATACAATGAACATACAATGATTGAGAGATTTTGTGGTTAGTTAACTTGAGCCATTTGCAATAGGTTATCACGTAAAATTAGATTTTTCAACCCCGGGACCCTCCCGGGGTAATCAGCTAGTTAAACATATAACTCTATTCTTAAATGTTTACAATTCAAAGAAATGTTGCATGATATATATAGAAGCTTCATATGACTTTTATTTTAACATTTCTCATATACAAAGAGTCTTCCAAACATTATATAATAATACAAATAGTAACTTGACGATTTATAACTTAACGTCCCCGCCGTTAACATAACCGCTCTGACAAGCAGTTTCCGTCCCAACTCTAATACCCACCGCTTCCGTTCCCACCGTCGTTATCACCACAACTTTCTTTCAATCTGCAACTTAAAGTTCCATTTAACACCTTCTTCTCTTTCGTCTACCGTCTTCGTTTCACGTTTAACTATTCCGGCCAATCATCGCATCTACAAAGAACAACATTACTCAATAACCGCTTCTTACCAAATTCAAGTTAACGGAAATTGAACACCGTCCTTTTTCGTCAATCTTCTTCTCCATCTCCGTGCCACCGTTCCTACCGTCATGACTTTACATTTAAAACCAAACCAGAGCGTCTCTTCTAACCGTCGTTTCCCCCGTTGTTTCCCAGAAAACCAATCAATCAATTTCCAACCGATAACTCCAGCAGCCAAAACACAAGTTGCCTCAAAACACCATATCGGTGCTGGTTCAATAAGAAGAAACGAATGATTATGGGTGTAGCGGTGCAGGGGGGTTGGGATGCATTATGAGTGAACGATGGATGATAAAACGAGGATGGCCCAATGATGTTGCATCTACAAAGGAGAATAGATTTTGGAGAGGTTGGAGTTTATTCAGAAATAGAGAATATACGGTCTATGGTTTTGTTATTATAGTGTGGGCAATTTGTGTGTTTCATGTGGCAGACATTGTAACTGCTTCTTGAATAAAAGAACAATTTTTTTGAAAGGTTAGTTTTTTTTAATACTTAATCATGTTAAAAGACATTTAGCAACATCTCGATAAAAGTATGTCCAATGTTTAGACCAAAAGTTTTGCGACTACAAGAGTGTAAGTGTAAAAGATAAATTATTGTTTATAAAACAAAATGTAGTTTTACTCGAACTTTGTGATATAGTTGAAAGTATAGTAGTGATGCATGAGAATAACTTTTTAGAAATCGAAGTGTGTTTTAGGTTTGAAACAGGTTCATTTGCAAAATCTTCGTAATTACGCATTTTCATGTGTTTACGAAAAGTCGAGTTTAAAAAAAATGTTATAAGGTATCTTATTAGTTGTAAATTTCTCCCGAAAATATATATTGGATACGTCATATGAAAACAAAAGATTTACATTTAATCTTTAAAATATGCAGTACAAGTTTGTAAAATGCAAAATGAAACCATTTCATGAAGTATGTATAATTCTAGTGTGTGTTAAAAGACCATGATTTAAATGACGTGAATAATAAGATTAACGTATGTAATAGATTACCAATATTTAAGAAAATTCATAATCAACGAGATGTAGAAATAGATCCTTGAGATGTGGATTTCACTCCTAACTCAAAGATGTATTTCAAAATTGAAAACGATTGCGGAATGAAACCAATCACTAAGTTAAGGATATCACTCCCAGCTTAGTGGTTAAGTTTCTTTTTGAAGGAATCATTCTTTGAGGTGTGGATGTCACTCCTATCTCAAAGATATATTCCTAAGATAAATAACATATAGAGGAGTGAAACTAATCACCAAGGTATGGATGTCACTCCTAACTTGGCGCTATCGTTTCGTTTGTGAAATACGAGTGTATTCTTCACCGAGCAAAATATCAAAAGAATAACGAGAGATAATCATAACGAAAATATCTTGAAAGAAAATAATAGGAAATAAGAGAAATATAAACGAGAGGACTCGTGAAAGTAAGCTTAGTTATAGACTAGGCTAAAAGGCATTCTAATAACCTAATTCCCTATAACCATGGCTCTGATACCAATCTGTAACACCCCAACCGATGGCGGAAACATCGAGGTGTCACGTAGTGACGATTGTTCAATAGCTCATGGACTAAAAGTGTAAATATTTATACATTGATTAAATAGTTTATTACATTGAAATGAAATACAATGATTCTAAATGCCAACTAATCTGAAATACAATGAGTCAAAATCTAAATATAAATCCGAAAGCTTAAAGAATGCATCGCAAAATAACCTGAAACATGTACAAAATAATTTGGTCAATACAAAAAAATTGTATTGGTGAGCATACCCTGTTTGAATAAATATAGTAGGAAAAATGTTTAGCAATTCATGTGCGGTACCATTTGCAATTATGTAATAAGTAATATCCGTTCAAAACCAAACCTGAGAATAATGACTAACACATGACTAACCAACTGAATAATGAATTAACAAGACAATGACCAAGATTCTCTCAACAGAGTCTCAAGGGGGTATACCATAGTACTATTCATTGAAATGCTAGGCCGCCCAGCGGTTAATGATTTTGACAAGTCATAGACACACCAATTAACATAAAGCAAACACACATGAGAATTGCATTTAGTAAAAGAAATAGAAACTTGATAGTAAGTACATGAGTCACCCCAAAATAGTAAAACAGTAAAAAGGGGAAAGATATACTCACAGTTTGCAAAAGCGATCAAAATCCAACTTAAGCGGTCGTGAGCCGAAGGATTAAACCTATAATGTGTAAGCATACTAATAAGGAAATGTCTAAAAAGTCTAAGGTAACTAGGGTCTAAGGCATTAGGGTTTGCTAAGTCGATTTGGGGAATTAGAGTTTTAATGATAAGTCGCGTTAATGTAAAAGTTGTATATCACAAATAATATATGAAAGATTGTAAGTGTGATTTAAATAATATAATTATTACCAATTGAGTATTTAGTTAAAAATATGTTTAAATAATTAAGACAAAATAATTTAGTTAATTACTTTAACTAATTATTGTAAATAAATACAATAATCATAAATATTGAAATAACTAATTATGAGTTACACAATGATCCACAAATGATAATACAGATTTTTAAAACATAGAACTATTTCTATTTTATAGGAAAAGTATTTATAAAATAGATATTTAATAGTATAAATAAATAAATGATTAATTATGTCTAATTAAACATAAATAAGACTAATAATTCAAGACATGATCCAAAAATTCTAATTTCATAGAAAATGGATTATTTCTGATGTAAATTAAAGAAATTAAGTTTCCCATAATTTGTATAAACTTATTTATATTTAAAATTGATTTTATGAGATTAAATTATGTTTAAATGATTAAAAATAGGAAAATCAATAAAATTAAATGTTTTCTGAACCAATAATTTTTATATAAGTTCATGATGATGAGAAATAATTACCCAAAAATTTTGAGATTAAAATCATTAAAAATGAATTTTTAATCAATTAAATATGATTAAAACAAATAAATTCAATAAAAATATAAAAATAATACATTTTCCAGAAAATAAAAGTATGATAATTTTCTTTATGGTTACAAGATGCTATGCCTAAATTTTCATAATTTTTGGAGTAAAAATGAATTTATTATGAATATTCTAAGTTTAAATGAATTATAAATATTTATAGTAATAATAAAAGAAAAGAAAGTAAAAAGGAAAGGAAAAAAAAAATATCTAAAAAGAATGGCAATGCCTAGGTTCGAACCTGGCTTGCCTTGTTCCAACACATTCACACAAACCACTAGACCAAATATCCTTTTGTTAATATTAATTGAAACCTTATATATTTATAATATGTTTAGTGTTCACCATCTTCTTCCCCAATTCAACCTAAGAACCCTAACCCTAAAGAATTTCAATAACCCGATTACAGAGATGTTTCACTTCTAAATTCATGGGGCTAATGATTCACGACTGTTAAGAAGTAAAACGGCATAATTAAAAGTGACTTACAAGCTTGATTATAAGTCGAACACGAAGAACATAAAGTCGATGCTTAGTATCAATTTGCAGGTTTCGTAGGTCTTGATTTGGATGTTTTGAAAGTGGGTTTGAGAAGTATAAACGTGCAGCAACCGAATGATGCGAGTATTTATAGGATTTACGTTCAACGGTCGAGTTTTGATAAGTTTTAATAAGTTCGACGGTTACTACTTTAATTCGGTTTAAAACGATCATTATGACTCGTTTATGGTCGCTATTATGATGGGAAAACGAAGCGAATGCGAGGAGAAACATACGGGGTACAATAATGGACGTTAATAGCATTAAATCTAGAAGTTTGAAGTCGCCGGAATCTGCTCCGGTGGCCGGAGATCTGATCGGAAAAAGGAGCCAGAGAGGAGAGGTGGGAATTGAGTTTTTAAAATTTTTGTATTTTGGCAAAAATGGTCCCTGTAGTTAGAAGTGTTAGTTTTATTAATATTTTGGTTAGATTTTCTCATACAAAACTTAACTAAACTTAAAACTTTAAATGTTTAAACAAGACTAACATAAACTTTTAAATAAAACAAGGTTTACAACTGTCAAGATGTATTACGTTTAAACATTGTTTCTATTTTTCGTGTTTGGTTAGAATGTAGGCTTTTTTTTTCCAAGTAAAAATATGATGATCGAATGAAACCCAACATTTATTAAATTTTGAAAAACAATAGAAAGTACAAGGACTTTAAATGACATTTTGATGAAAAACGAGGGTGACGGTTGTCACAAAACATGAGAGAGAAAATAATAAAGGTTTAATATTTACATTTAGTAGATTAGGTATTTAATAGATTAGGTTAAACCATATTTAAACCATATTTATTCTTTTTTTTAATTGGTCTAGAGTTGCCACATCACATCCTATGTGGCATCTCTCAAAGGAGAGATTGCATAATATTATAACATGTAGGATTATTAGCTTTTCAATATATATATATATATATATATATATATAGATTTAGACTTGTATGCATTAAAATTAATGGTTGATTTTAATAATTATTTTATTAGATGTGTAAGATTAAATTTTAAAAAAAAAAAAACTATATTAATGTCTTTTTGTGGTGATGACCTCCTCCCATGTAATATTTTTCTATCATTCAATCAATTCACTTTGGTTTATCAGAGAAAAATTAAAAGAAAACATGATTAAACTTTATGTTTTCCTTATAAACCTCTAACTTGATATTAAAGTAGTCACATTACTTGATATATAAACTTGAGAGAGGCTAACGTACAAAGTTTCTTAACGTACAAAGTGTAAGAAGCATTCTCAGCCATTAGATTTAGGTGGTGGCAAGATGGTAATTAACAATCCTAATCATATTTGGGTTAATCTAACCAAGGGTAAATTAGGAAAAACACGTTTGAATTTTTGTGAAATCATAACAACAGATATTGTCGATGCAAAAATTTTCAACGATTGAACCTGATTTTTCATTGTTTTCAACTCGATTAAACGTTCAGAATGATTAAACAATCAAAAACATTCGATTACAAACAAAATCAAAACGTATTTGCAAAAATAGAAAAAAACAGAGTATGATTATTCAATCGATAAAATTAGTCGAATCACATTCAAAAATCACTATCAACGCATGTATTATTCACAGAAACGAACGTCGTTGATAATAGAAGAAGAATTAAAGGAAAAAAAATGGCTTTCAAAAAAGTTTCTGACGATGAAGATCAGAAACTGTTAAACAGAAAATCATAAAACGCACTTGGTTTTTTTATAAAACGCATTTGGTTTTTTGAACACTATTTTGTAACACCCCAAAAACGTTAAAGTAATAATAAGGGTGGTGAAAAATAATATACATATTATTTGTGTATAAGTATGAGTATGTATGTATGCGTGTATAAGTATATATGTGTATATGTTGTACCCCTAGTTGTAAGTAGTGCATTGGTAGTTGTACATGTAACAAAAAAATAAAACTAACCAAGTTAGCTACTTGGTTAATTGGTAGAAACTTAGTTGGTAAAAGGGGAGGGGCTAAACATGAACCAACACTCATCTTGAGGGGTGGGTCTTGGGAAAATATGAAAGGCTAACTAAATAAAGGGGGTTAGAAGGAAAAATTGGGGGTTTTTAGAAAAAGAAAAGAATAGAGAACGCAGAGAGAGGGAGGGAGGAGAAAAAGAGGAAGCTTCACCTCATCCATCCATAGCTGGAAATTAGAGCAAGGAATCATCCCCAAATCCCTGCATGTTTATGAATTCATAACCATCTAGTGGCCCTAATACTATTGGTAAGTTGTAGAACTAGTAATTGTAAGGTTTGAAAGTAGTATGGTGGGTTTCATGATTATGTTGTGATAATTACTTCTTGTGGTTAGGAAAGTATGCTTGTTATGTGTAGTAGTGTGAAATTGAAGAGATTGTATGTTAATTACTTGTAATAGGGTTGAATTGAGAATGTGTTAAGTGGGTATTGGAATGAAGGTTTCTGTTGACTTTTTAAAAGTCAAACAGGACCTTAATCTCATGAGAGCTCAATTGATTATGCTTATTGTTAAGAAATTCATGAAGATTGTAAGTATAAGTATAGAATTGGGAATGTTGTGTCATGGAATGTTATGACCACTTGAATGTATGGATATGCACACCAATTGTATGATGAAATGCCTAGTATGTTAGAATAGGTGAAATTGTGGAAAAATACATGATGAATATGATGGTAGATGTTGTAGCTATGTGATTACGCTAGTTTATCTACCTTGAACCAAGAATGGTAAAGGGTAAAGTACGAAAAGCTAAAGTATGAATTCCTTCACTATGTAGGTGTGAAGGTGGAAGGTACAAGCGGTTACAAGGAGCAAGGCGCACACGACAAAGGTAAGTTGGTTACTACCAACTATGTAGTTTAATGAGTATGTTAGTCATAATTGTTATGTATGCATTTTGTGAATGAATTTGGTAGAATGGAAGTAACATGAAGTATCCTTGTGGCTAAGAAGGATATAAATTGGTAGAATGATTTAGATGGTGGAAACACCCTTAACGGGTCAAAATAGTAGGAACACCCTCGATGGGTCAATACGGTGGAAGTACCCTTAAGGGGTCAAAATAGTAGGAACACCCTTAACGGGTCAAAACGGTGGGAATACCCTTAACGGGTCAAAACGGTGGGAATACCCTTAACGGGTCAAAATGGTGGAATACCCTTAACGGGTCAAAATGGTAGGAGTAAGGATTTCATTGTGATTCCATGGACTTCTTGGGTTCCTTGGGCAAGATGATCATCTGGTTTATAACCTACTAAATGTTTGCTTTGTTGATTTGAAATAGGTAAAGCACACGAATGAAGATCAAGTCTCAAGTAAGGACGGGTTATGCACGCTCGCGTTCTTTTGGGTTGGGTACCATGGTTGTGTTAGGATCTTTGAGTCTTTTGAATAATTGTCAATGTTTTGTACATGGTTTTGAATATGGGTCAAAGATTCACATGGTAGCCAACTTGGGCATTGTCTTTTGTAAACTTAACTAGTATCGCCAAGGTTGTTAGTATGTAGTTGGACAAGACGTTATGGGGTATGTATATAAAATGAATGTTTTATATTATCCTTATGTTTAAAAAAAAACGAGTCTTACAAGTTGGTATCAGAGCCAAGGTTTGAGCGAACCGAGCACCTTAGGTGCTTGGACTCAAACCGGAAGCTCGTGGGGGCGTGCAATCAATCCGAGACTTGATCAAGGTATGTGGTGGGAATTATGGGTGGGAGAGTTAGTTAACGAACTCACAAATGTTGGAAAATCCTGGTTACGAAGTAACCAAAAGGATGGCAAAGTAGAATAGTGGAAAGAAGTGGGAAAAAAAAAAATCTGCAGGGGCCACCGTAACCTTACGGTGGCTACCGTAAGGTACGGTAGCCTCAGGAAGTTGACGGTGGTTTGCTGCTGCCATACGGTGGAAATTGAGCCATCAGGCCACCGTAACCTTACGGTGGTACCGTAAGGTTACGGTAGGCCTGGGAGGTTTCAATGTTGCTTTCCTTTTATACATGGATTAAAATCACCTCTTATTCGGGAACGTATTGGGGGCGTGATAATGTATGAAAACATGAAATTACAACCCTTGTATGTGCATGATAGAGAATGTGGTAGCCCAAAGTAATGGGAGTGGAAAGATCTATTCTTGATAAGAATGGATAATGATTGGAAACACTATGATGTAGTTTGCATGTTGAATGTTTGTTGTTATTTCAGAAATATGGTAGAAGAAGGGGATAACTCCGCTAGAGAGCATGAACACCAAGAGTTGATAAAAGAACTGATTGCCACGGAGATGGGTAAGGCATGGACTGTTAACCTTGCCAAGATAACACAAGAGGTGGAATCAAATGTAATGGGGGTAATGGAGGGAATGATGACGAGTAGGTTTGACGAACTAAAGAAGTTGATTGAAGAGGGGTCGTTTGGCTCCAAGAATGCTAAGAGATGTACGTATCGTAACTTTATGTCATGCAACCCCACGGTGTTCAACGGAGAAATAGATCCACTTGAATGTCTAAGGTGGATCTCGGATATGGAAGGGGTGTTTGCACGAAGCCATTGTGAAGGAGAAGATGAGGTGATGTTTGCCACGGGTCAGTTACGACTCCGTGCAAAGGATTGGTGGGATAGTTATAGTAAGGAGGTGGGGCAAGAACAAGTGAGAAGCATGACATGGGCGGAGTTCAAGGAGCCCTTCCTGAAGCATCATTGTCCCCAAACTGCAATTGATCGCATTCAGGAGGAGTTTCTACACCTCCGCCAGAAGAATGAAACCATAGATGAGATCACAAACGTATTTCTTGACAAGATGAAGTTTTGTCCAGAATTGGTGGGAACGGAACGAATGAAGATTAACAGGTATCATGCCATGTTGAGGGCTGAATACAGGGAGTTTATCACTCCATCAAAATGCAATACATTGGGCGAACTTATTGATTGGGCTCGTTAACGAGAAACAGAACTGAAACGCCAGGAACAAAGGGGCGAGAAGAGGAAGGTTGAAAGAACTTGGGAGCCACAAAAGAAAGGGAAGGGGCATGATCATGGCAAGAAGGATTCCAAAAAGGGTGAAGTACCAAGCTGTAATACATGTGGGAAACCACATACGGGAGAATGCCGCCTAGGGCAGAAGGCGTGCTATAATTGTGGGAAGACGGGACACCCGTTTTACAAATGCCCCAGTCCGGTTTAGTTATGTTATCATTGCTATGAACCCGGACACTTTAAAGCGGATTGTCCCAAGCTCAAGAAGGAGGCACCAAAAGAAGGGAAGAAGAATGAGACTTCGAAGGCTCGTGAAAGAATGTTCCAAATCACCGCGGAAGAAGCAAAGAACCACCCCGAGGTGGTGTCGGGTATGTTATTAGTCAACAATACTTTTATGTACGTGTTGTTTGATACGGGAACAAGTAGGTCTTTTGTGTCTACCAAAGTGATCTACCATCCCACTTTTGTTATAGAAAAGATGCCAAGCCCATTAGAAGTAGAAATTGCGGATAGTAAGAATTACTTGTTACACAACATATGTAGAAATTGTACTCTCACGATAGAAGGGGAGGATTTTGGGGTAGATTTGGTACCCATGCCTATGGGGGAGTTCCAAGTGGTGATAGGCATGGATTGGTTGTCTAAACACCACGCGGAATTTCAATGTAAAAACAAAACCGTATACGTCACCACACCTAGCGGGCGGCAGGTAAGTTTTATAGGGGATAGAAAGGTCGAAGCCAAGTTATGCACCTTGGTGGAGACCATGAAACATGTGCGTAATGGGGGAAGGGCATTCATGGCCTATGTGGTTGATACCACTATCACCACCCCAAGATTGAAGAAGTACCGATTGTTAGGGAGTTTCGGGATGTATTTCCGGGCGATCTTCCGGGGCTTCCTCCCGAACGTGAAGTGGAGTTTAAAATTGAATTGGTGCCCGGGGCTCAACCCGTTGCAAAAACACCATATAGGTTGGCACCCACCGAACTCCGAGAGTTGATGACACAACTTCAAGAGTTACTCGATAAGGGCTTCATTCGCCCGAGTGTGTCCCCGTGGGGAGCCCCTATATTGTTTGTGAAAAAGAAGGATGGGTCTATGCGAATGTGCATAGACTACCGGGAGTTGAATAAATTAACAATAAAGAACCGCTACCCCTTACCCGTATTGATGATTTATTTGATCAACTTCAAGGGGCGAGTTGGTTCTCAAAGATTGACCTTTGCTCCGGGTACCATCAATTGAAGGTAAGGGAAGAAGATGTGGCCAAAACGGCGTTTAGGACCCGGTATGGGCATTACGAGTTCCTAGTAATGTCCTTTGGGTTGACAAATGCTCCGGCCGCATTCATGGATTTAATGAATCGGGTATGTCGTTCGATGTTGGATCGTTTTGTGATAGTGTTTATAGACGACATTTTGATTTACTCCCGAAGTGAATCAGATCACGCGGACCACTTACGGGAAGTCCTCGAGACGCTTAGAAAGGAAAAGCTTTATGCTAAATTTTCTAAGTGTGCCTTTTGGTTGAGGGAAGTCCAGTTTTTGGGGCATGTAGTGAATGAGAAGGGCATTTCTGTAGACCCTTCGAAAGTGAAGGCGGTGGTGGAATGGGTTTCTTCTAAGAACCCGAGTGAAATTCGAAGTTTTCTGGGCCTAGCCGGTTATTACAGAAGATTCATCCAAGATTTTTCAAAGGTGGCACTACCTTTGACCCGGATGACAAAGAAGAGTGAAAAGTTTGTGTGGGGCGAAGACCAAGAAAGAGCCTTTCGAATGCTAAAAGAGAAGTTGACCAGTTCGCCTGCTCTGACCTTGCCTGAAGGGTCGGATGATTTTGTAGTTTATACGGATGCCTCGCATCAAAGGTTGGGATGTGTTCTGATGCAACGGGGGAAAGTCATCGCCTACGCATCAAGACAACTCAAACCCCATGAATGTAATTACCCAACCCATGATTTGGAATTGGGGGCCGTAGTGTTTGCGTTGAAAATCTGGAGGCATTACCTGTATGGGACAAAATATACCATATATTCCGATCACAAAAGCCTCAAGTATTTCTTCGAACAGAAAGATCTCAACATAAGGCAACGGAGATGGCTAGAGTTGATCAAGGATTATGATTGTGACATCGTGTACCACCCGGGCAAGGCTAATGTGGTGGCCGATGCTCTAAGTAGGAAGGAATACCCACCCCCGATTCAAGTTAAGGCCTTGGGTGTTGTAATTACACCTACCCTTTTGGGTGAGATACGAAAGGCCCAAGTCGAGGCTTTGCAAGCCAATGACCCAAAGAAGATAAGAATGAAAGGGATGATAGACAAGTTGGAAGAGAATGCGGATGGGATGAAGACCCGATATGGGCGGGTATGGGTCCCTTGGACATGTGAAGTCAAGGCTTCACTACTTGACAAAGCCCACAAGTCCCGGTTCTCAATCCACCCGGGGGCGACCAAGATGTGTCGGGATTTAAAGAAAGACTATTGGTGGCTGGGAATGAAGCGCGACATCGCTAAGTACGTGGAGAAATGTTTGACCTGCTCTCAAGTCAAAGCCGAACACCAAAAGCCTTACGGAAGTTACAATCACTTGAGGTCCCGGTGTGGAAGTGGGAGGAGATCACTATGGATCTCGTGACAAAATTACCAAAGACAAGGAAGGGTTATGATGCGATTTGGGTAGTGGTGGACCGACTCACTAAAAGCGCTCACTTTTTGGCTATCCGGGAGGCCTACACCTCCGAACGGATGGCGGAAATTTATGTGAATGAGATTGTATCCCGGCATGGTGTACCCGTGTCTATTGTGTCGGATCGGGACACTCGATTCACATCCCGGTATTGGAGGAGGTTCCAAGAAGAAATGGGTACAAAGTTGTTGGTTAGTACCACCTACCACCCCAAACTGACGGACAAACCGAAAGAACCATTCAAACCCTCGTAGATATGTTGAGGGCATGTGTCCTAGATTTTGGGGGAAGTTGGGATGAACACTTACTATTAGTGGAATTCTCTTATAATAACAGTTACCATAGTAGCATCCAAATGGCACCATTTGAGATGTTATACGGAAGAAAATGTAGAACCCCGGTGTGTTGGGGAGAAGTGGGTCAGCGGGAGTTAGCTCCAAGTGATTTAGTGGCCCTCACTAACGAGAAAATTAGCCTAATACGGGCTGGAATTCAAGCCGCTCAAGACCGACAAAAGGCTTATGCGGATCGTAGAAGACGCCCGATCGAATTTCAAGTAGAAGATTTTGTGTTATTAAAAGTCTCCCCTTGGAAGGGCATCATCAGATTTCGTAAGCGCGGGAAGTTAGGCCCGCGTTATATAGGACCTTTCAAAATTTTGGCACGGGTCGGGCAAGTGGCTTACCGGTTGGAGCTACCACCATCATTGAGTGGGATCCATGACACCTTTCATGTGTCCTAGTTACGGAAGTGTCTCACGGATGAAACCGCGTACGTGCCGCTTGACGACATAGAGGTTGACGACAAGTTGAATTATGTAGAAAAACCGGTGGCTATAAGAGACTTCAAGGTGAAGCGGTTGCGAAATAAGACCATAAACCAAGTCTTGGTTCAATGGCAACATCGGAAGGGTTCAAATCTTACATGGGAATCCGAGGAAGAAATGCGAAAACACTACCCCGCTCTTTTCGGTACGTATCTAGGTTTCGGGGTCGAAACCTCTTTTAAGGGGGGTAGACTTGTAACACCCCAAAAACGTTAAAGTAATAATAAGGGTGGTGAAAAATAATATACATATTATTTGTGTATAAGTATGAGTATGTATGTATGCGTGTATAAGTATATATGTGTATATGTTGTACCCCTAGTTGTAAGTAGTGCATTGGTAGTTGTACATGTAACAAAAAATAAAACTAACCAAGTTAGCTACTTGGTTAATTGGTAGAAACTTAGTTGGTAAAAGGGGAGGGGCTAAACATGAACCAACACTCATCTTGAGGGGTGGGTCTTGGGAAAATATGAAAGGTTAACTAAATAAAGGGGGTTAGAAGGAAAATTGGGGGTTTTTAGAAAAAGAAAAGAATAGAGAACGCAGAGAGAGGGAGGGAGGAGAAAAAGAGGAAGCTTCACCTCATCCATCCATAGCTGGAAATTAGAGCAAGGAATCATCCCCAATCCCTGCATGTTTATGAATTCATAACCATCTAGTGGCCCTAATACTATTGGTAAGTTGTAGAACTAGTAATTGTAAGGTTTGAAAGTAGTATGGTGGGTTTCATGATTATGCTGTGATAATTACTTCTTGTGGTTAGGAAAGTATGCTTGTTATGTGTAGTAGTGTGAAATTGAAGAGATTGTATGTTAATTACTTGTAATAGGGTTGAATTGAGAATGTGTTAAGTGGGTATTGGAATGAAGGTTTCTGTTGACTTTTTAAAAGTCAAACAGGACCTTAATCTCATGAGAGCTCAATTGATTATGCTTATTGTTAAGAAATTCATGAAAATTGTAAGTATAAGTATAGAATTGGGAATGTTGTGTCATGGAATGTTATGACCACTTGAATGTATGGATATGCACACCAATTGTATGATGAAATGCCTAGTATGTTAGAATAGGTGAAATTGTGGAAAAATACATGATGAATATGATGGTAGATGTTGTAGCTATGTGATTACGCTAGTTTATCTACCTTGAACCAAGAATGGTAAAGGGTAAAGTACGAAAAGCTAAAGTATGAATTCCTTCACTATGTAGGTGTGAAGGTGGAAGGTACAAGCGGTTACAAGGAGCAAGGCGCACACGACAAAGGTAAGTTGGTTACTACCAACTATGTAGTTTAATGAGTATGTTAGTCATAATTGTTATGTATGCATTTTGTGAATGAATTTGGTAGAATGGAAGTAACATGAAGTATCCTTGTGGCTAAGAAGGATATAAATTGGTAGAATGATTTAGATGGTGGAAACACCCTTAACGGGTCAAAATAGTAGGAACACCCTCGATGGGTCAATACGGTGGAAGTACCCTTAACGGGTCAAAATAGTAGGAACACCCTTAACGGGTCAAAACAGTGGGAATACCCTTAACGGGTCAAAACGGTGGGAATACCATTAACGGGTCAAAATGGTGGAATACCCTTAACGGGTCAAAATGGTAGGAGTAAGGATTTCATTGTGATTCCATGGACTTCTTGGGTTCCTTGGGCAAGATGATCATATGGTTTATAACCTACTAAATGTTTGCTTTGTTGATTTGAAATAGGTAAAGCACACGAATGAAGATCAAGTCTCAAGCAAGGACGGGTTATGCACGCTCGCGTTCTTTTGGGTTGGGTACCATGGTTGTGTTAGGATCTTTGAGTCTTTTGAATAATTGTCAATGTTTTGTACATGGTTTTGAATATGGGTCAAAGATTCACATGGTAGCCAACTTGGGCATTGTCTTTTGTAAACTTAACTAGTATCGCCAAGGTTGTTAGTATGTAGTTGGACAAGACGTTATGGGGTATGTATATAAAATGAATGTTTTATATTATCCTTATGTTTTAAAAAAAAAAACGAGTCTTACATATTTAAACTGGTTTTTACAAAACACACTTGGTTTTTTATAAAACGCACTTGGTTTTTGTAAAACGCACTTGGTTTTTGTAAAACGCATTTGGTTTTTTTATAAAACGCATTTGGTTTTTTAAACACTATTTAAACTGGTTTTTACAAAACACACTTGGTTTTTTATAAAACGCACTTGGTTTTTGTAAAACGCACTTGGTTTTTGTAAAACGTGGTTTTTGTAGGCGTCAGAGGTTAGAGGAGAGAGGGAGCGGTGAGGCTTTGGTCCGGCGGTTGGGTCAGGCGGTGGTGGCGGTGGTTGTGGTGGTGGTGGTGGTGGTGGTTGTGGTGATGGTGGTGGTTAATGAACGATTTGAAGGAACGTTACCTTTTAGGCTTTTATCCCCTTTTAAATCAACCATGATTGGGTTAGTTAGAGTTAACTAGGGTTTACATGTGTCAAGATGTGATGGCTTCTTACACTTTGTAGGTTAAGGATACTTTGTATCCTATACTTTCTCTATAAACTTTATGTATTATCATATGTATTAAACAAAACATTTGTCTCATTTAATCGGAATTATTGATTGAATATGTATGTCGGTTGAAATTGGATATGTGTGATTTCATGGTTATGCCAAATGGTGTCTGTATAGAAACCATAGATGATTTTTTGCCATTCTATTATTTTTGTATGATTCGCAAAAAACATATAGATTTTAAACCTAATTTATCTTTTTTTTTAAATTTAGTTTTCTAAACATTTTAATAATCAACATTCCGCTGCAACGTGCGGGTAACACAAACTCGTTATAAAAAACATATGATATCTCAATATCTCATATTTTAGTGCATTCTGGTTTTTAAAATGCACTTAATTAAAAACAAATGCATAATATCAAAACATAACATAACATGTGTACTTGAAAATGTAAATACTCATATTCATTCTCTCAAAACCATTCCATCCACCCCTATGTTTTTTTTTTTTCATTACATCTCTCATTCACCCTTTACTAACAATATCATCACCCATCACCGCTACCGCGACCACCCAACACCGCCGTCACCACCCACCACCGTCGCCCACCACCGCTGCCGCTACCATCCACTACCGCTGTCACCACCCACCAACGTCGCCGCCGCCACCAATAATACCCCTCACGTGAGCTGCACGTGGGGGTCCTAGTAACGGCAGAGGGACGGCCGTTAGGTCGAGGGATCTAAAGTGTTAGAAAATGAAAACACAGGTACTCAGGGTGTTAAGTCTGGGCTGAACCTGCTAGTTTAGGTAAACCACAGGGACGAAAACTGCAATTTACTCAAAATAAAATAATTTAACATGTTAAATTGAAACTTCCCGCTATCTTTCCAGTAAAGAAATCAAAACTCAAATTAAGCGAAACTAGTTGGGAACAATAGCCAAGACTTACAAGGAACAAAACAAGTAAAACTAAAAATGTCAGCACAAAGTTTTTTTTTTAAAGTAGCCACTACTTCTATTAATCCAATTTTCCATACCTTTTACAAGTATGTTCATTTTATAGGAAAATCATCAAATTCTTTTGCATATTTGATGTAATCTTCTCTTCTTGTATTCAAATCTGATAACAAAATCTTCGTACAATACTTTGCTCGTAGCCTATTAAGTTGCTTTTTCTTCTCTTCACAGTTGTTTGATATTCCACAGTTCCACTTTTGTCAGTGTTCTCCAACATACGTATCCATATAGCACATCAACAAAACTCCATCATCAACCTCATCACTTTTAGTTTTCCAATTCAAGTTTACTATGTCTGGTTCCAATAAAGTGATTTCAAATAAATTTTCATGTCCAATTGATCTTAGATGCTCTGCAAAATATTTAATCTACAAAATACATACATTTAGAAAAATATGTTACAATAAAAAAATATAACATGTAAAAAATGCAATAAGTGTGATAAATGTTAAAATATTTAAATATATATATGTTGATCTCCAATGTTAAAATTTTATGATCAATAAAGTTTTAACATAATGTTATTAGTGATTAGATACTCACAAGTAATTGCGGAACTTCCCATATGATTCAAGCTTCCCGTTATAGTATTTATCCAATAATAGTAGTTCTAGATTTTTTAAATTTAAAATTAGGATATATAATTTATCCAAATGTGAAACTGGAAAGAACACCTGTTATATTATAATGTTAGTAATATTTTAAATTTTTTTAATGAACCAATCTATAATCTATAAAATATAATAAAACAAAATGTTGTTGTCCACATGTCCATTTTCTAAAACCATTCATTTGCATATTCCCCACCCCCCCCCCTGTGGCTCTCTCCTTCTTACACTACTTTTAATAGCCGAAATCACAGGGTTGAGAATTAAGGATAGTTTTGACTAAATTGATTGGGTCATTAATGTATTTATTGTATTCCATGTATAGGCCCTTTGTATGATCTCTATATAATTTGAATAATGAACACCTTAATCCCCAAGGGGTTATACCATATTATCTCCATCAACTTTATCCTTTCATTTCAACCTATTTTCATCCTATTTTTTTTTTCCTCCTCAACCTAATTTCTAATCATTCGATATCTACTTCCATCTCATTCCAAAAACCCTACCTCTCTCTATCCTCTCTTTACCACCACGTTATATTATTTCCAGCGATTTTGGTCCTCGATTACACAGCTTTCAATTGATGTTCGAGTTGGATTCTAGTTCTCAATTTCTTGCCTTTGGTTTCTTTTTTTGTTTCTCAGTTGCTATTCGGGTTTGATTCTGGTTTATTCGGTCTTCGATTACGCGGGTTTTAATGTTTGATTATTTCCATCGATTTTGGTCCTCGGTATTAACGTACGATTTTGTTTCAATTATTTAATGAAATTTTAATTTTAATTATGCATTTTTATATGATGGCAATTGCTTTGGTAGTTCGACTAACAGTGGATCTCATATTTTTTTTCAATAGGAATTATTGTATATAACATATGGAGTTCAATTGCTTTGATTCTTTACATTATGTTATGAGCTTCATTAAGGGTTGTTTTTAGGTTATCAACTGGATTTCAATTAGTATGTTGACTCTGCATATCTTATAATAAATTTTAGTTATCTTGATTTGAGCAAGAGCCCATAATGAGACATAAGGGGCAGTAAGTTCCAACATGTCACAAAAATAGATGTGTTTTTGGGTTGTCATATCTAACCCATTTAATAAACGGGTCGTGTTCAAGTTAACATGCTCAAATTTTAGGACCCGATTAACACATTTACAACTTGGTTACTACCTTTCAACCTGTTTGACACACTTGGATAAAAGCTAAACGAGTCGTGTTCGGGTTTAAATATTTCCAAGTTTGTGTAGATTTGGGTTGATTTTTTTTACATGAATAAAATATAGGCCGTTTTAAGATTGAACAATTCAACTCGCCAACAACCCAACATGAAACCAGTCAACCCCCGAAGGTGGAAATGGTGTGATTTCAACTGATTGGGATTTGGTTCTTTTAGGTCAAGACCACGATGGCGATGACCGAGAAAATATTTTACAGGTCTTTTAAGAAATCCCAGTTTTGCCCAGGTGATGTCAAGGGATTTGTGGCCCGAGTTGGATTTTTCAAGAAGGAATTTGGGATGATGCCAAGGAACCATATTAAGTCATATTTACCGCTAGATTCAATTATTGTTGATTGTAATTTTGTATTCATGAAAGATTGATAAGTACATCTATGGTGTATAAGTTGTGTTTCTTTTTAGCCTAAGTTTGTAACAATAATATCATGTGATTTTGAACTTATTGCTTCTACTCCTCACATATGGCCTTGAAAAGTTCTGGACTTAAAAAAACACATCAAATTTTGTGGGTATGCTTGATGATCCGACCAAATAGTTAGTTACTGGAAAGGCTAAACAAGCAAATTGACCAATTTTATGCTAAAATGACTGGTTGCAGTCTCCAGGTCATTTTTTTACTAAACTATTTTTTATTTATTTTTTGCAGATCAATTCTTTTGCTATAGGGAGCCCATGATAAATGAAGATTGGTAAGGGCTCATGGGACTTTAGTTGGGCTTCCCATTGAGGATGACATGGGTAACAAAGTAACAATGAAATTGGACATAACAAAGTAACAATGACATCTTCTATAATATATAAATGAAAGCTAATGAGGTACACATGTCACCTTATGGGAGTTTCCTATAAGTTTTTCTCACTCATTTTACCGGGTCAATTAAATGGGTCATGGATACTCCATCTACTATTAAATTATTTTTTCTCTCTCATGTGCATGGCACATGCACTTTTCCCCATGATTTTTAAACGTTAATAATTTTTTTAAACGACATTTTTTTTGAAAAAAAATTACACCAAATTAACGAGCGTTTTATTATCCTTTCAATGAGTACCATAGTGCTATAAAAAAAATGAAAAAAAACGAGCGTTTTATTATGAAACAGAGCTTACTAACAACTGTTTACGATCAGTTTACTAAAGACCATATCAAGAAGTTAATCATCTGTTGCAAGCAAAGTCTGTTTACTAAGGTCTGTTCCAGCGTAGTGTGTCTGTTAAGGAGAGTTGTTTCAAACAGCTATTACTAAGGTCTGTTCCATAAACATATCATCTATGGAACTGACCTTAGTAACAGTTGTTTGAAGCAACAATTGTTTCAAACAGTCTCTTTAACATACCCACTGGTCTTGAACAGACCTTAGTAAACATACTTTGCTTACAACAGATGATTCACTTCTTGATTTGGTGATTAGTAAACAAACCTTATAGAAATATAATGTTTATATATTTTTGTATAATTTTGTTGTACAACCCGTCTAACGGACGGGTATAAAACTAGTGGGTATATATATTATTTTGTTGAGGATTGTCTTTTTTTACATATACTTGATAATGTAACGGTTTATCTTTTTTTTTTATTTTACGATTTAATCTTCACTGACGTCTCAACTTTAATGTACCCATTTGTAATTTAACTTTTTTTATTTAAGGCAATACGTATCGTAATTAATTCAAATATTTACAAACTTATTATAATTTATATATTTGATATTGATATTGTGCAACCCGTATAGCACATGGGTACTTAAACTAGTGATCTAAATAAAACAAAAGTGATCAACATCTTTAAATGTTAGCAAATCAGTATCGTTTCTCATTATAGTACGTAAGTTGTCTGTAAAAGCTTGTCAAATATTTATCAAACTTGTATCATTATTGAATAAGTCATTTACCTGCAAAAGTATAAACTGTTTATAGATTATCTAAAATTAAAAAAATATGTTAAAATTATAACAACTTACAATTAAATCCGTATTAAAATAATATCTTCGTGGACATGTTTTTTAAACGTTCCTTTCTACAAAATTCAAAATCATACTCCAAATGTTTAGTAAATTCTTTTGTATGGAAATACCAAGAGTTAAAGTTTCCATATGAATCCGAGAAAGATAGAAACCATCTACGGTCGAAAACACTATATCCCTGATAAAAACATATGATATGATCTTTATATAAATGAAGTTGTACATTAAAGAGTTAATTACACGGATGGTCCTTGTGGTATACTCAAATTGCATGAATGACCAAAATTAACACGTATGGTCCCAGGGGTATGAGTTTGGCACTCGGTTGGTCCCTACCTCTAACGAACGTTAAATTTCTTCATTAAGTAAGTGTGAAATGTCTAATTTAACCCTCTAAAAAGACTAAACCACCTTCACCAACCTATCTTCTTCTCCTACACCAAACCACCACCATCACCTCCCAAAACTACCACCACCACCATCACCTCCGAAACCACCACCACCAAACCACCACTATCACCTCCTGATACCCCCACCACATCCCCAAAACCACCACTAAAAAACAACGATTCACCCACAACCTTTACGGAGACCTTCATAGTCTCCCACCTATCAGAACAAACCATAACCACCACCAAATTACATATAATCATGCCGATACAGAACATAATCCCGCTAAACAAACCTTAATTAATAATATCCCAAACAACCACAATCGAACTGAAACAACCACCATCGGACCAACATCAACCTGTCGAACAACAATCGAACTTAAACAACCACCATCGGACCCGTCACCCTGAAGAAGATGACCCAATATGTCTAAGTGTCGTGGTTCAGCCTTATTAATTGCAGAATGAGATCAATAGTTCAGGATAATAAAAAAGATAAATAGAAACCATTCGCTGCAACTAGGTCCATTACCATCAAGATGGGGATCATTCCCAAGACAAAATGTAGCTTTATATAAATAAAAAACAATAAAAGGGTCATAACTTGAAGGAACAGATGCAATAGAAAGTTAAGTAAAAGAAATAACCTTGCCAAGCTCTGTTAACCCATCTCTGAGCTTTGGGATAACTAGCGCATGAACGGGTGCTTGAGGATTAATATCTCGAAATGCAAGAACCTTGTCATCTTCGTAGACAATGGATGGAGGAATTTCCTTTGAAACAATCTTCGCAGTCCGTTGGTTGCTTTGTGCTTGTTTGTTTAGGGTTGAGGAAAGGGGAGGTGAAGACAGGTGGTGGTGTTGTTTTGTGAAGGTGAAAATGAGGACAGGTGGGTCCCACAAAGTTGGGTTTATATGTTTTTTATAATTCTTTTGTCTTTTAGTATAAGGGTAAAATAGACATTTTACATCCACTTAACAGAAAAATTAATGACCATCCATGATAAGGATCATCGTTGTTACAAAATGCATACTATTAGAGCATCCGTGTAACTTTTACGTTTTGAGGACCATAGATACAATATTTTTAAAGCCCAGGGACCATCCGTGTAATTAACTCTACAATAAAACAATAAAAAATTAAATATATAAATACTTACAGAGGGGCATGAAGCATTGAAAATAGAGAGAACGATATTATACTTTCAACTTTTGATACAGGACTACGCGTATCTGTTTGTTTATATTCATAAGGAGATCTAAGATCATCTTTGAATTCTTTAACGCATTTTTCCCTTTGTGTAAGATTAATTGGATATTCTTCTTGATTAGATTTCTCTAATTTCAAAATAGGTGAAGACCAATCAAGTTGTAAAAATTCTTTTGACTCCTCATTTAAAGCAAGAGAAAGAGTATGATATGCATCATTTGACTCTACCAAACTCACACTTGAAGACTTCAAAAACTTTTGTTTTTTTATCAAAACTCTGACTTGACACCTTTAAATCTTTTTCTATTTCTTCTAGGACAGGTGGATTGTTGTAAACAAAGTCATCAAAAATTTCAAGTTTTTCCACAATTTCAGAAGGCTTTACAACATTACCTATCTTGTATTTCAACTCACATTACCTATCTTGTATTTCAACTCATCTTTTGATAAAATTGAATCAAATAAGGATTTTTTTTCTTTCATTATTTCACAATCAGGGAATGATTGAAAACCAGTATCAAATAAGAACTCCAAATTTGATTTTGCATCCATAAGTAAAGCTAATTTTGAATCCAGTTCTTCAAGAAGCTTTGTTTTCTTTTTTAATCTATCTGTTAAATAAAAAAACACATTAACATTTAAAAACATTTTATAAAAAGAATTAACACGTAAGAAATGAAAAACAGAATATTAAATATGAATTTCATAACATGCCCAACTATATAACAAATAATTTTATACACTATGAGTCATGCGCTAATATTTTGATGGCAATGTCATTTTTTATGTAAAACACAATAAATTTAACATGTTAAATCTGCATGAAAAATACTAAACAACAAACAGACATGAAAAAAAAACCTAGAAATAAATAGCAACTATAATATTTATGTTTATAAACTTTGGGTCTTGAGTTAATATTCTGATTGGAACAAAACAGCAGTCGATCGCAATGGCACAACATTCAGCCTTAGAAACAACGGTGTGATACAGTTACTTATAGGACTGTTGTGGTCAGTACTGTGCATGGGTCAAAACTAAAACAAATCAAATTTAACATGTTAAATCTAGATGAAACAATAAATAAAAAATAAGAGAAAAATCTAAACAACAAACAAATAGAATATTAAATAACTAAAATAAACTTACTATTTATCACTTCATCAAGGTCAAAATTACATAGTTCTTCATCTGTAAATAGAAGTTGTTCATCAGATCATTTTTTGTTTGTAGATGCACTACAACCTTTATCCAACGCTGAAATTAACATGTTAAAAAACAGTATTACTCAACTATTTCCATGTAAAATTAATTAGAATGAACAATTTTAATTTTAAGATACAAAAAAAAAAGTTAAATAAACTCCTTTGATTACTTTATCCATTTCAAAATTTAACAAATCTGTATCTGAAATAGAATCATGTTCAACAAATCGTTTTAGGTTTGTAGATGAACTACTGGATTTATCCATTGCTTAATTCTGGACAAGTGGAATGGTAGATCTGGGCTGATGAAGCTGGTTACAAGTGTACTTATAATTATAATAATGAACAATAATAATGTTTTTAAAGTGTGCTTTTTTAAAATTACTATTATATCCTTAGTTTTGTCTTTTATATAGAAAAGAAACGGTTACTTGTCCCCACTGCACAATTTCACTTTATCATCTCTCTCTCTCTCTCTCCCTCTCTCTAATTCTCTGAACAATAAAACTTACCCAAGTGTACTTATAATTATAATAATGAAAAATAATAATGTTTCTAAAGTGTGCTTTTTTAAAATTACTATTATATCCTTAGTTTTGTCTTTTATATAGAAAAGAAATGGTTACTTGTCCCCACTACACAATTTCACTTTATCATCTCTCTCTCTCTCTCTCTCTCTCTCTCTCTCTCTCTAATTCTTTGAACAATAAAACTTACCCAAAACTTAGGGTTTCTGATGGAGATATCAAATGAAGATATAACTGTACAAATCACATGATTCATAAAATAAGGGCGGTGGCAATTTTGTAATTATCTAAAATCCTATTTCATTGTTGCCAATCCCTAAACCCTATTATATTCTATTCCTCCTGCTACTGCCTCCATTAATCAGACAAGTTAAAGTTTGTTTTTATTGATGGATCATAGTCTATACACCTTTCGCTCAAAAACCCATTGGCCGTATTGTTATTTCCTTTGCATTTTGTTCTTATATCAATGGCTGAAAGTAGGACTAATGTGTTGCAAGGTATGTAGTTTTTTAAAGGTTTTGATTTTAATTTTCTTTTTCGTATTTGTTTTGCATTCAGATTTTTATAGATTCAGTTTTATTCCAAATATCATTCAATGTATTTCATTAATACTTAGCGTAATATCCCAGTTTGATTTTAAAGGAAGGGTAACAATGGTGGTGTAATTTACTCTGGTTTCATCAGGTTTATACACAGAGGAATAAGAATAATGTTTTAAAGTAGGGGTTGGCTAAATACACTCCCCTTTTTTACTTTTTGCACCCCCTTTCTAAAAAAGCGCCATTTTACAATTTTCAAGTTTCACCCCTTTAATAAAATAAACTTTTATACTCGACCCTCCCTATTATCACCATCGCTAAGGTCCTCTCACCAGCGAAATACTCATCGGAAAGGTCACTAATATAAGTTATTTGACTTTCAACAATCTACGGGTTATTATTTTTGTTATAATTTGGGGAATTTACGTAGACTTTGAAAGAAAGAGTATGGAGACAAAATTTCAAACTATGTTCATACACACATATGATTAGATTATGATCATCTCATCTATAAGAACAAAAATGTTTTATTTAATCTTTGATCATGTACTAATCTTTACTGTATTGGAGCGAATGAACGAGATGGCTGCACGATGGATGTGAGGTCTCTTTGTCAGTTTGTCCTTCCATGTGCTTATGCTGGATGTGAGGGTTGATAACTTTAAAGCTCATAATAACCTCTGCTATGGTGATGAAGAGAAGTATAACTCTGCTGAGTCGTTTCTTATTTCTTTTTTTAAGTTATGGGAAGTGGATAAACCCATAGAATACTTAGAGATGTTTACTAATGAAATTTTTAAAAACCTAGAAAATGTTAAGTTTAATTGTATTTGTTTAAAAACTTCAAGGGGGAAGTGTAACCAGTAAAAATAAAAATAAGGGAGTGCATTTAGCAACACCCTTTAAAGTAACGTCGTTTAGTGAGGGTGATAACTTTTGAGATGTCATTTATAGTGTATGAAGACATTAAATATCTCTTTTATGGCTAGAGTAATTACTGAAAAAGATTATCCACGGTTTTCTTCTCTTTATGGCTAGAGTAATTAATACTTTTGAGATGTCATTTATAGTGTATGATGATTACTCAAAATGATTACTGAATAAGATTAGACAATAAATCTTTCTTTGTGTTTAGAGTAATTACTCAAAATGATTGTCATGGCTATATTATTGTTTTATTTAGAGTAATTTTTTTATTTATGCATATGTTTGAATGAATTATTAGAATAATTATTTTTTTCTATTTAATGTAGATGATGGGGTAGAAGATTTAATTATGGGATTTCAACGGTTGTCCCCTGTTTCTTGTGAAAGAACTTTCAAACCTAGTGTTTCTTCTTCATTAATACCTGTTGAATGCATGGTTTTCCCATCTTTGGATGCTTCATTAGATTTTTACTAAACATATGCTAAAAAGGGAGGTCTCTGTGTAAGAAAAGGTACTCAAGTTGAAAAGAATGGTATAATCAAATATAAGTATTTTATATGTTCAAAGGAAGGATATAAGTCATGTACTAAGTTTGATAGTCTACTAGTTGTTAATGATAACAAAAAACCGAAAAGGGGTAAGAATAGGCTTTCTATCCGTACGGGTTGCCAAGCACATATCGCATTATCTTCATAGGATGATGAATCATATAAGGTATACAAGTTTGTTGAAGAATGTATTCATACTTTGATTTCTCAAGAAGATATGTAGTTTGTTCCTTCATCAAGAAATTTATCAGTTATGAAGCAAAAGAGGATATGTTTTTTGTCAACGTTAAATTTAGGCCCTGTTAAATCATTTCATATTATGAGGACAGAATATGGTGGTTTTGAAAAGGTTGGTGCAACTGCTGTAGATTGCAGTAATTTTAAAAGAGATTTAAAATGTTTTATTGGAGAATATAATGTTGAAATGATTGTTCAAAGATTAACTGAATAAGAAAGATTATATTCCCGATTTTTCATTTGAGTTTACAGCGGATGATAAGGGTTGTCTAACCAGTTTATTTTGGGCTGATGAAGTTTCTAAAATGAATTACTTGACTTTTGGAGATGTAATATCCTTTGATGCAAACTTCAAAACTAATAAGTAAGTTTACAATTCTTATGATTTTTAGAGTAATTATAATTATATTATTTTATTAAATTTTTCTTTGTTGCCCAGATACAAAATGGTTTTTGTTCCCTTCACTGCCATCGATAATCATTTTCACAATGTCAATCTTGGAGCTGGTCTTATTGCAAAAGAAAATGTTGAATCTTATGTATGGTTATTGTCGTGTTTTCTAAGAGCATTTGGGTGTCAGCCAAAGGTTGTAGTTGCCGATCAAGATCCTGCTATCAAACAAGCAGTTGAAAAAGTTTTTACAGAAAGCCGACATAGATTATGTATGTGGCATGTCATGAAGAAAGTTGTTGATAAGGTTCGTCTATCAAATTATCTAGAGTAAATTATTTTGTTAATAGAGTAATTATTGTTGGATAATTTAATTTCTAGTGTAATTATCTTAATGTATTCTAATAACAATTGTAATGTTGTTTTAGCTATAGAGTAATTATGTTGCTATCTAGAGTAATTGTATTTTGATTCAAATTGTAATTTTTATTTTGTTGTAGAGTAATTGTGTTGCCAACGAGAGTAATTATATTATATATTTAAATTATGTGATTTATTACAATAGTAGAATAAAAAAATTTTATAGGTTAGGAGTGCATTATGCAATGATGATAACTTTAAACGTCGTGTTTGTAATATTGTTTGGACTGATTTGATTGAGCCTGAGACGTTTGAGATGGAATGGCAAGAAATAATGAATGAATTTGGTGTTATACAAAACGTTTGGATAGCAATTATGTTCGACTTACGATCAATGTGGATTCCGGCGTATTTTCGTGATGAGCATATGCCAGGCCTCATGCGTACAACATCGAGGTCTGAGAGTGAAAATCAATTTTTTGGTATTGTTTCAAATTCACAGTTGACACTTGTTGAATTTTTTAGTCATTTTGATACGACAATTGAAGCTCAAAGATATACACATCGAAAAAATGATCATGATACGCGGAATACAGTACCTGATTTCTGGACTAAATCAAATCTTGAAAAACATGCTATTAAGATGTATACCCGGTCTATATTTTTTGATGTTCAAGAGGAAATATATGCTAGTTATCACAAATGCTTTTCAGTTAACATCAAAAAAAGGAGATTATGCTAGAATCTATATTAGAGATTATGAGGCTTTTGGAAAATGTTTCTTTGAGGTATTTTTTTTTACTCATCGTATAATTAGAGTAATTACTATGTGGTACTTGTCATATAATCCAGTAGAGTAATTAGTATATTTAATGTATTATTTAACATATAACTAAAGTTATTATTCAATTACTTCAATAATTGGAGCATTTACTCTTTGATACTTGCTATATAACCAGTAGAGTAATTACTACTATAATGTGTTATTTACTATATAAGTAGAGTAAACTATTTTTTTAAATTCACAGGTATTGGGCAAAGCTGATGAAGAAGATATTTCTGTTTCATGTGTTTGCAAAAGATTTGAGCAATACGGTTTGTTATGTCGGCACACTTTCTTTGTGTTACGAATGTTTGAACCAGGGCCGTCTTCGAGAACGCTAAAAAAATTTTGAGCCTCGGGCGAAAAAAATTTGGGCCCAAAATTTTGTAAAGATGAATGAATTTAAAAAAAAAATTGAATATGATGCTAGAGCTAAGGCTTGAACTTGAGACCTCTACATTAAATTTGCATGGTTTTTCCAACTCCACTAACAAGATTTTTATGTATAAAACACAAATATATATCCTAAATATAGAATTTAATATATATATATATATATATATATATATATATATATTAAAAATGTTCGGGCCCATTTGTGGGTCGGGCCCTGAGCCGGTGACCACCCGACCCATGCTCAGGGCCGGCCCTGGTTTGAACTAGATGAAATACCCGAGAAGTATGTTTTGAAGCGTTGGAGAAGGGACACAGTTATAAACAAAGCCAATTGTTCACTTTTTGTTAAAGATACTAGTAATGTCAACATTGATAAGGCGAATCAACTTGTGCGTGAGATAATGGTTGCTAGCAAATACCTTAGTAGTCGATATTTTACAAACATTGAGGAATTAACTAAGCTAAGAGATCAATTGAAAGAATTGATGGAAAAGGCAGAAGGGAGTAAAATTAGGTCGATTTTGAAGAAAAAAGATATGATGGTGTCTCTTCTTGGGTATGATCAACAAACAACCTCAAATTTGAAACTTCCATGTGGTATTAGAAATAAGAGACGTGGCTCACATAAAAGAATTAAATCTAAAAAGGAAAAGACAGCCAGTCGCGCCGGTAAAAGACGTAGAGTATGCGGTGTATGTGGGAAGCTTGGTCACAATATTCGTACATGCAAATCATTTCTTGGGAAGTACCCAAACGACAATTAGTTGATGCTATTTTTGAACTTTTTTAAATCTCATTTGAATTAGTAGAGAATTGTTGTTGAATACTATGAAAGTTAAGAGTCTTCACTAATGGTTTTCTCACTAACATAACTATTCAATTGTTTGTAACCATTTCGGAATAGCCGGTGGCCAAAGAGATTGTAATAGGTATAGGAATTGAGGGGGGTGGGGTTCGAGCCCCGTGTAAGAAGTTTTCATTTAATAAAAAATATATATCCAATTGTTTGTAGTTATAAATGACAAATGAAACGTTGTAATGATCCATCCCTTGTATAAGGAAGGTTTTTAGTCTAATTCATGTACGTTGTTTTTATAGCAAATTACATATTCATTCTTGTATTGCTCTTTACATTATCATGTTAGTACCAACGAAATATTTCAACCTGAAAATGGTCTCAACGCAATTAAAAGAGTCATAAAAACCTACATAAATTGTGAAATCTATGTAGAACCATTAAACGGGAACTCCCATCTTGTTGAGGATATTGGGAAGCAACATTACATGCTTGACTTAGGATGTTATAGCTTTTAATCGTACGAGTTTAGGTTGAGCCTATTCGGTTAACTTAATACAAGTTTAATTATATAGAGTTTATAGATGATATCAAATGCATGAAAATATGAAATATGATAAACATTTACATTGTCTATTGTAAGTTCGAATTTATCTTTGGAGTAAATAGAAATAAACAATCTCAACTATTGTTTTTTGGCCGATAATGGTCCCAACTACGAAAATAAGCACTAGCGGTCTCAACTTTCGACATATTGGCCACCAACGAACCCAAACTAACTGAGGCTAACCCCGTTAGTGTGATGCTGACGTGGCATCCGACGTGGCAAAAATGATCCTACGTGGCATCTAACGTGCATCCTAGGTGGCAAAATGATCCTATGTGGCATCCTACGTGGCATGCATGTTAGATATATAGGATGTCCGATGTAATTAAAAGTCGAGATCAACGTAACCCGACCCGGTACGATCCGAAGAGTTACACGTTGGTACACGAATCAGATAAGTTCACGTGTTGGTGGATTATTATTTATGAAATAATAATTGTTTTAGTCTTGAGGGATTTAATATTAATAAGATTAATATTAAGGAGTATCTTGAGGGACTTAATATTAATAAGATTAATATTAAGGAGTATTAAGATATTTAGCAAGGGGGTTTATTGCAAGTTGTTGTCTTATAAAAGGAGGGTTAAGGAGTAAACCCTAATGCACACTTTTGATAAAACAACAAACCCTTGCCTCCTCAGTTACACGTTTAACTGAGATCCTGATTGGGAATATTTTATTAATCGGATTAATAAAATTAAATATATATTTATTCATATAAATCGGCTAATATTATATAATGTATATAATCGATTTTTCTAATAAATATAAACCGCTTCCGCTGTGTATACGATACCATGATTCCCAACACTGGTATCAGAGCCACGGTTACGCGCGTATAGATGGTAAAGTTATAATTTTGATCTATGTTTTATTTGTCAAAAATTGCTTATTTTGACAAAAGATCAAAAGCTTTTAGTTGTTCATGGATTGTGATGTGAATCGAGCCCTAGGTATTTGACCCATGTCATGGTTGTGTTTGTGATGGTTTTATTTCTTTATTGATTTGTATTTTTTTACGGATATTGGATCCGGTGTAATAGATAGGATTAGAATAGATTTGATTTTATTGTATTTTCAAATTTATTGTTATAATCCTACAAGTACAAGATCAAGACGAAGATATAAAGGACGAACAGGTTCCATGAAGATAGAGATCTCGGGTCAAGTGGGAGCTATATCAAAATAGTTTTTAAACCCTTTTGACTAGTTCGTTTCGTTTCTGGCTAAAACGAAACGGGCGACCTATTAGGGGCTCGATTCGTTTAATTTTATTGTTATGTTTTGTGGTTGTGGTTTATTTATTGTAAATAATTTAGATAACCCAAAATAAATAAAATTTTCACAATCATGGCAACGGTTTTATTAAAACAAGTTTTATAAAACCGAAAAGCATATTTAATAAAAGGAGTTTTATTAATATTAAAACAAGTGCATTCGCGATAATACGACCAACGTAGTTTAAATGGGTATTTAAAACTATACCGAGTCGAGTGTTGAAAGGAGTTTCAATTATCACGAATAATATAAAATTGGATTTTATAAACTGTTGTGTGACTCACATCATGCTAACGAGTCATTCAATATATATTTATGGTAAATATTAAAAATTAAATCTCAATTTTAAATTGATGTTTCATGCCACCCTTAACGAGTTAACACTCCATTCTATATCGAACCCAAATGTTAGTGCTGACCCTGCATCTGGGCGTTGATCATGAGTGAAGGTAATCATCGCGGTTCCTGTGTAACATAGGTCGGTGTTACAGTTAACAGTAAAGGACCAAACATCGCTTGTTTGACAAGTGGGCATAGTTGGGGTTAAACATACGTCGCTTTTAGTGATAACCCCAAAAAGGAGAGTTGTGTAGTGGACATAATTAACAATCGTTGTTTACCTACCTAATCATGCCAGTGGACAGTGCTAAGCCAGTTCATTGTGTATTGATGAATCGGGATCTCATCCTAATTAATTTTGCTTTTTGGGTCATAAAATAATTAGGATACTTAAAACATGAAATACTAATAAATTAGATTTTGAACTTTGTAGATGTCAACTGAAAACAATTCCGCCTCCTAATTCTCTCTCAAGTCCATCTTAGAGAAGGACAAACTTAACAACTCCAACTTCATGGACTGGCACCGCAACTTGAAAATTGTTCTCAAGGCGGAGAACAAGTTGTATGTTCTAGAAACGCCAGTTAGCACTCGTGTGCTAAAAATGAAGGCATATCTTGATCACTTGGCTCGTCTGGAATACCCCTTGAGCGATGAGTTAGCGGGGGGATATTATCCTAAACTCATTGCCCAAGTCATATGACCAGTTCATTATGAACTACAATATGAACGGGATGGAAAAGATACTTGTAGAACTGCATCAGATGCTCAAAACTGTTGAGGTGAACATACCTAGCAAGACTGCACCAGTGCTAGTGATCAAGGAGGGACAAGTTAAGAAACCTAACACCAAGAAAATGGGCAATCATGGCAAAGGGAAGGGGCAAAGGCAAATATGTTGCCAATAAGAAACCTCGAAAAGATGCCAAGTGTTTTCATTGTGATGAAACTCTGGAAGAGAAACTGTGCTAAGTATTTAGCTGAGCTGAAGCAAGCTAAGGCTTCAGGAGGAGAGTCCTCAAGTATATATGTTATTGAAATCTTTGCTTTTCCTAGCAAAACATGGGTGTTTGACACAGGATGTGGTTTCCACATTTGTAATGTTTTGCAAGGACTAAGAAAGATTAGAAAGCTGAAACAAGGCGACTTGGAGGTCCATGTTGGCAATGGACAAAGAGTTGTTGTGAAGGCTATAGGAGAATGTGTTCTCTTACTTCCTTCTGGTTTAGAACTTGTTTTGAACAATGTTTATTACATTCCTAGTGTGACTAGAAATATTGTTTCAGTTTTGGCTTTGCGAGGACAAGGTTTTAATTATCGTTTCAATGGGGAATTTATTTCTGCTTATTTTAACGATGTATTTTACTTTGATGCAAAACCCAACAATGGGATCTATGAGATAGAAATTTAAAACGATAACATATTATGCAATATCTCCCATAAACGTAATAAGTTGGACTTTAATGATACGTATATGTGGCATTGTAGACTTGGTCACATAAGTGAGAATCGTGTTAAACAACTCAAAACCGCAGGAATCCTGGATTCCAAGGGTTCAGAGTCGTTTGGAAAATGCGAATCATGCTTAAGTGGAAAGTTAACGAAAGCACCTTTTTCAAATGTTGGAGAAAGAGCTGATGATCTGTTAGGACTTGTACATACAGATGTATGTGGTCCATTCAGAACAATGTCAAGACATGGAGAAAGATACTTTGTTACATTTACTGATGATTTCAGTAGATATGGTTATGTTTATCTTATGAAGCATAAACATGAAACTCTTGAAAAGTTCAAAGAGTACCAAAACGAAGTAGAAAATCAGCTAAATAGAACTATTAAAATGCTTCGATCAGATCGAGGCGGTGAATATCTTAGTCAGGAATTCATCGACCATCTAAAGGATTGTGGAATAGTTTCACAACTCACTCCACCTGGAACACCGCAACATAATGGTGTGTCTGAGCAGAGAAATCGAACTCTATTAGATATGATTCGATCAATGATGTGTCGAACAAACCTTCCAAAATCCTTTTGGAGTTATGCTTTGGAAACTGCCGCAAGACTTGTGAATATAGCTCCAACGAAGAAGGTTGATAAAACGCCTTATGAGATATGGCATGGAAAGAAACCTCATGTATCCTACCTTAAAGTCTGGGGATGTAATGCTTATGTCACTCTAGAATCTTCGGATAAACTAGATCCCAGAGGCGAAAAGTGGTTTTCGTTGGATACGGTAAGAAGATCGGTTACCTGTTCTACCACCCCACTGAAAATAAGATTTTCACCAAACGCAGAGGTACTTTCTTAGAGGAAGAGCTTCTGGCGCGAGGGATTGAAGATAACTATGTGGATCTTGAAGAAATTCGAGAATCACAAGTGACTGAACCAGCTGTTCAGACAGAACCAGATGTAACTGATCCAGTTGTTGAAGTTGAGCCTGAGTGGACTCAAGAAACAACAGAAACACCAAGTGTTCGGAAAAGTATTAGGGATCGTCGTGCACCGGTAAGGTATGACGATATCTTCATGATTGATGAAGCTGAGCCTACTACTTACAAAGCTGCAATCTTGGATTCAGAATCCAAGAAATGGCAAGAAGCCATGAATGCAGAGATGCAATCCATGTATGATAACCAAGTCTGGGATTTGGTTGATCTTCCTACCGAATGTCGGACTGTGGGAAACAAATGGATCTTCAAGAAGAAGACTGACATGGATGGGAATGTGCAAACCTACAAAGCAAGGCTTGTAGCGAAAGGTTTTACTCAGACTCAAGGAATTGACTATGAGGAAACTTTCTCGCCAGTGGTCATGCTTAAGTCTATTAGAATTCTACTTGCCATTGCTGCATATTATGACTATGAGATATGGCAGATGGATGTCAAAACCGCGTTCCTTAATGGACACTTACTGGAAGATGTCTATATGGTTCAACCTGAAGGTTTTGTCGATCCAAAGAATCCTAATAAGGTGTGCAAGCTGAATAAATCCATCTATGGATTAAAGCAAGCATCTCGCAGCTGGAATCTCCGTTTTGATCAAAAAATCAAAGAGTTTGGTTTTATCAAGAACGAAGATGAACCGTGTGTTTACAAGAAGTCTAGTGGGAGCTATATTACTTTTCTTATACTGTATGTAGATGACATACTAATCATTGGAAACAATATCCCTATGCTTAAAGATGTTAAGACCTGGTTGGGTAAATGTTTCGTAATGAAAGATCTTGGTGAAGCCGCTTATATTCTGGGAATAAAGATTTATAGAGATAGATCAAAGTGGTTATTGGGTTTGAGTCAAAGTACATATATTGATAAGGTCTTACGACGCTTCTCATTGCAAGACTCAAAAAGGGGGCTCTTGCCCATGGCACATGGAACCATTCTTGATAACAAGCAGTGTGCAAATACTGAAGAGGAAAGGAAGAAAATGGAAGGTGTTCCATATGCTTCTGCGATTGGTTCCATCATGTATGCCATGTTATGTACTAGACCTGATGTCTCGTATGCTCTTAGGATGACGAGTAGATATCAACAGAATCCAGGAGAGAGTCACTAGGCTGCAGTGAAGAACATTCTTAAGTACTTAAGAAGGACTAAGGACATGTTCTTAATATATGGAGGACTGGATGAGGAGCTGTCAGTTAAGTGTTATACTGATGCAAGCTTCCAGACTGATCGTGATGATTTAAGGTCACAAATGGGATATGTTTTCATTCTGAATGGTGGGGCTGTAACTTGGAACAGCTTTAAGCAAAGTGTGGTTGCTTAATCCACCTGTGAATCAGAATACAATGCTGCATCGGATGCTGTAAAGGAGGCTGCCTGGATGAAGAAGTTCATTGGTGATCTCGATGTTATGCCTAGCATAAAGAAACCAATCGAGATACTGTGTGACAACACTGGTGCCATTGCTCTTGCAAAGGAACCAAGGTCACTTCAGACCACAAGGCATATACTCAAGAAATTCCACTATATTAGAGAGATAATAGGACGTGGAGACATTGTATTAAACAAAGTTCATACAGATCTGAATCTGGCTGACCCCTTTACTAAGCCTTTACCTCAAGTTAAACATGAGGAGCATGCTGGAAAGATAGGGCTTAGAGTTGCTAGACAGTGGGCATGATCTGTAGTTAGTATTGGTGTTTTATTTTGAACTATAACAGTTACATTGAATATTTATTTGATTTAATGGGTTAAATGCAAATTTAAATATTTTGTGACCGTGTTCATTATTTGTATGTTTAAATCCTTGAATAAGAGTATTCTAAATATCCGTAGTCGATCAAATTACATGGGAATGAATTTGAATGTAAGACTATTGTGAATTGAGATGATTGTATTCATGAGATGAATAACTCAAGGGTTTGAGAATCATAATTCACAGATATCATTAGGGAATGATATTGGATGTAACTCGCTTCAAAACGATCTCCATGGATCTATGTCATGAGATGTTTTGATATTGATATGTTCAATCTGTCCTTTTTCCTAAGGCACATATTAAACTACATTGATCAAGGACTATCTTTGATGTTATCTTACACTATCCTGAAACATGGGTAGCTATAAGGGTAGCGTTGGGAGAAATTCGAGATTAAGTGGGAGTTGTATGACGCTGACGGAATTCTGTACTTCTATGGGATTAGAAGCCTAGACATTCTGGCGCCCTCGTAAAACTCAAACTGGTATAAACGCGTGGCCACGCTCGGACTAAGGTAGTACGTTAGACCACTTTGAATTAGAGACGAGAATAGAGAATGGTTGATCACTATATAAGAATGAATGATCCATGTCTTATGATCAACGGATGTCTATACAGAAGGGACTTATTGATATAATTACCAGTGCTATAGTATTTGGTTAAGTAAAGCGTTACTTGAACTCAAAGAACTAGTTGACGACTGTAAAGTGTCATACTGGTTTGGGTGCAATGCGATGCAGCTAGGCGTCCAACTCTGCGCACGTTGACTCATTTAATTAAAATCGTCCAAGTGGGAGATTGTTGGATATATAGGATGTCCGATGTAATTAAAAGTCGAGATCAACGTAACCCGACCCGGTACGATCCGAAGAGTTACACGTTGGTACACGAATCAGATAAGTTCACGTGTTGGTGGATTATTATTTATGAAATAATAATTGTTTTAGTCTTGAGGGATTTAATATTAATAAGATTAATATTAAGGAGTATCTTGAGGGACTTAATATTAATAAGATTAATATTAAGGAGTATTAAGATATTTAGCAAGGGGGTTTATTGCAAGTTGTTGTCTTATAAAAGGAGGGTTAAGGAGTAAACCCTAATGCACACTTTTGATAAAACAACAAACCCTTGCCTCCTCTTCTTGGCTTTTTGCGGCCGCCACCAAAGAAAAGAAGGCCACCGCCTTCTTCTTTTTTTGTTCGGCCATCAACCACCACAAGCCACCACCTTCCTCTTGCAAGTGTTGTTTCCCGGTTGGTTCGTGCTTGGTTGTGAACTTCCTACTAGCGAGGATTCGTTGTAACCCGCGTGTTACAATTCCGGTGTAGTCGTCAAAGGTTGATTACTAAACCCCCTATGGTTGTTTATTATTTATTTGTTTATACGCGTTTAACTGAGATCCTGATTGAGAATATTTTATTAATCGGATAAATAAAATTAAATATATATTTATTCATATAAATCGGCTAATATTATATAATGTATATAATCGATTTTTCTAATAAATATAAACCGCTTCCGCTGTGTATACGATACCATGATTCCCAACAATGCCACGTCAGCATCACACTAACGGGGTTAGCCTCAGTTAGTTTGGGTCCGTTGGTGGCCAATATGTCGAAAGTTAGGACCACTAGTAGTTATTTTCGTAGTTGAGACCATTATCGACCAAAGAGCAATAGTTAGGATTATTTATTTCAATTACTCCTTTATCTTTCCCATTCATTTAACGTATTTTGCATACAAAATTTCTTAAAAAGTTTATTTGATCGCTTTAATATTTGAAAATAACTTACCAAACTGAAACTAGCTAATAATTAATAAACCTTTCAACAAGAGAATCTAAAAAAGGTAATTTCTACTCCAGTTCTCAAGATTTCACAATAGAAAAGAAATATTTATTGAAAACATTTTTATTGAATTGTTCACATCCCAGCAAATATAATGGGGAACAATTAAGGAAAAGGAAAAATTCGATGCTTTAAGTGGTCCAAACATGTTAATTTTTGGACTAAAGTAGTCACAATCGTCACCTTTTGGTTAATTATTTCGTAAATAATCTAGAATACTTTTAACTTTTTTCCTTTGGGGTATAGCAATATTTTCTTAATTATGTCAAAAATGATAAAAAAAAAACTGGAATAAAGTAGCAGCTATAAAATAATGTAACTTAGAATAATTTTATTTATATAAAGAACTTGAAATAATAAAATTACCAATGTGTATTATTATCTATTATTATTTGAATTGAACTCGACTAGTTAATCTAACAGGTCAAATTCAAAACCGCTTACACAACCGGTCTAGCTAAGTACTCTTACATTGCTATAGCTGTGCCAACCGTTAAACTATGAACCGAATTGGTGATTACACTGGATTTTTTTTTTTTTTTTTTTAAAAAGAAAAATATTATTTTCCTTCTAATACCCTATTACGTATTCATTTAGTATTGGATTATTCCATTCATATATCTTGTCAATATTGCAATCTCATACTAAAAAAAATAAACTTGTTTCATGATTTTTATAAAACTAGCATGATACATATTTTTTATTTTTAAATTATTTATAACTTAAAAGTTGAATGATATTCCTTCGCCTCTGTTACCGGGGACCAATGTGCATAGTCCTTCGCTTTCATCATCATGTTTCCAATATGCATGGTCGTTATCACATATGAATCCCTAAAACAGTTATTTATATATTTGTTTTTTTTTTGCACCCTTTAATATTGATACGGTTGTATTAGTAATAAGATAGTCCAGGGGTCTGTTTTATAATATGTTGATAGTATATGGACTATAGTTGTAAAGTTTAATAGTTGTAACAGACTTAACCATTCTATTAATAGGCGGGAGGTAACGAACATAACCACCGTTTGATTGATAATCCTTTTCTTCTTGATCTTTCTTTATCATTGGTATCAGAGCCAGTCATCCTCGGCTATTCGGACCATTCTACCACCGTAATCCACCTTAATCCGTCATAACCACCACCAATTCTTTGTAATTCACCAATTTTTCTGGTGAATTTCCACTCCACCATGACGAGCAGAAACAAAGACCTATAACTCATTGAAGAAAACCCTTGAAGAACATGCCATCTTTCTTATAAAGATTGATGCACAGTTACAGAAGAACAACACCCAATTTTAGAAGAGTGATCAGAATTTTGCTAATATCAACACGATGTTAGCCAAATTAACTAATGAAATTGCAAAGATGAACAATAATGGAGCTGCAAATGTTAATAATAAAGTCCTCACAACAACAGAAACACCAAGATCTGATAGAGTACACAGGATTGGGAAGATCGAATTTCCAAAGTTCGATGGTAGCAATATTGATGATTGGGTGTACAAGTGTGAACACTTTTTCTCCATTGATGAAACCCCTGAAGATTGTAAAGTCAGATATGCAGCAGTTCGTATGGAGGGTAGTGCAGTTAAATGGAATCAGTCATTTCTCAAAACCTAAGGTGTCCCAATTCATGAAGTTGATTGGAAAGAATATTCAAAATCTGCAGTTTCAAGATTCTCTGAAGTGTGGTTGAAGATGCTATGGGCGCCCTCACATCCATTGTTCAAGAAGACTCTTTGGAAGAATTCTGTGCATTGTTTGATGCTTATCTTCTTAAGGTGTCCATTCCAGAAATATATGTTGTAAGTATCTTTCTCAAAGCCTTAAAACTTGAAATTAGTGGACCAGTCAAAATGTTTCAACCCACTACCATGAAAAAAGCCTACCATCTATCCAAAATCCAAAACTCAACCAACAAATCCTTGGGAATCCAATCTTCTAAACTACCTCCTCGTTACAATCCTCAAAACAACAAAGCCTATACCAATTCATTCAAACCACCCATTAATACCAACCACTTACCTTTATTACCCACACCACCTCACACCAAAAGACTTCCTTACAATGAAAACATTAAAACCTTGTCAAGAAAAGAGATGAATGAAAAAGGGCCAGGGATAATGTTTTGGGTGTAATGAAAAATACACCTCAACCCAACAGTGTAAAAACAAACAAATATTGCTTTCGGAATTAGATGATGAATTAGAAGAGGAGCTTGAAGCTGTGAATGGTAATGTGATGGAAGGGAATGGATTGAATCAATCACAAGAACCTCAAATATCCATCCATGCCATCACAGGCATACCTTCATCCTCAACTATAAGGGTAATTGGTACCATTGGTACCAAACAATTGCATATATTGGTGGTTTCAAGATCCACCCACAACTTCATTAATGAAAAACTAGCCATAAGATTGGGGTATAAGTTGACCAAGATTGTTGGCATGAAAGTTTCTGTGGCTAATGGGGAAGCCATTGACTGTTTGCAAATGTGTCCGGATTTTCAATGGTCAATGCAGGGGTTGTGGTACAAGGCTAATGTGTTTGTGGTACCCTTGCAAAATTATGATATGGTCTTTGGAATTCAGTGGCTAATGACTTTGGGTGACATTAATTGGAATTTCAAAGATCTGACAATGAGATATCAGGTTGGAAATGATTGGCATGAACTTAAAGGTTATGCTAAGGATGTGGTGTTTTTATGTTCCAATGAGAAAACGGATTCACTATTGCAACAAGAAGACAATATAGCAACAGCCTAGTTATTGAGTTTGCAAGTGAGTAGTGATTCTATTCAGTTTTAACTTTCCACTACAATAGTGAAGAAAGATGAAGATGAGAAGGTTAGCAAAGCAATTGAGGAGTTATTGCTTAAGTATGAAGATGTGTTCCAAACACCTAAAGGTCCGCCTCCTAGTAGGAACTGTGACCATAAGATAATTTTACAAGATGAGAAAGTGATCATAAATGAAAGGCCTTATAGGTATCAAGCTGTGCAGAAAGATGTGATAGAACAATCTGTGCAAGAAATGCTGGATACTAGGGTAATTAGAACAAGTTCCAGTCCTTTTGCATCTCTTGTTGTCTTGGGGAAAAAGAAAGATGGAACTTGACTATGCATTGATTATAGGAAACTCAATAATGCAACTATTAAAAATAGGTTTCCTATTTTCACTAGTGGAAGAATTGTTTGATGAGCTGCAAGGTTCAAGTATTTTTTCTAAACTTAACCTGAGATCTGGGTATCACCAGGTCAGAATGCATAAAGATGACATTGAAAAGACTGCATTCAGGACCCATCAAGGGTTGTTTGAATTTTTAGTAATGCGGTTTAGGCATTTTAATGCTTCAGTAACATTCCAAGCCCTTATGAATTCAATCTTTCAGCAACATTTGAGGAAGTTTATACTGGTATTCATTGATGACATCTATAAAACAGCTCTTTAGAAGATTATCTACTCCATCTAGAGGTAACACTCAATCTTTTTAGACAACATCAACTCTTTGCAAAGAAATATAAGGGTAGTTTTGGGGATAGTACTGTGGAATACTTATGACAATTTCTAAGAATGGAGTAGCCATTGACCCTACAAAAGTAGAAGCAATTGTGAATTGGCCGGTTCCAGCTAACATTAAACATTTGAGAGGGTTCTTGGGGTTAGCTGGGTACTACAGAAGATTTGTCAAGTCTTTTGGAATGTTGGCAAAACCATTTGGGATAGTTGCTTATAAACTTGGTCTTCCTGATGATGTGCTGATTCACCCTACATTTCATGTTTCACTACTTAAACAAGCTAATGGGCCTCCCATTACTGTCATTCCTTTACCTAAAGCTCCAAGATTTCAGTACCAACCAGCTGCAATCACTGACAGAAGATGGGTTAAAAAAAGGCAACAGAGGTGTTGTTCAAGTGTTAGTCCATTGGGATGGGTTACCTGCTTCAGAGTCTACATGTGAAGATTTGCAAGAATTCAAGCTGAGGTTTCCTTTGTTCAACACTGAGTCTTGAGGACAAGATTGTTTTTAGGGAGAAGTATTAATACGATTGTATTAGTAATAAGATAGTCCAGGGGTTTGTTTTGTAATATGTTGATAGTATAGGGACTATAGTTATAAATTTTGATAGTTGTAACAGACTTATTCGTTCTATTAATAGGTGGGAGGTAACGAACATAACCACCGTTTGATTGATTATCCTTTTCTTTTTAATCTTTCTTTGTCAAATATGGTTGGATAATAATTTTGGATACTATGACACTTTCAGGAGAATTATATATGAATTACATTTTGTTACTTGTTTGATTAACACAAAATTGAAAAACTAGTTATCCAAATCAAAGTGTGATATATCGATGATAAATTTAATAATTATGTCTATTGACACACACATGTATGTGGAGACAACATATAATAATGTTGTACGATTTTCATTCTCACACATGTATACGGGGATAACATATATGTTTTCTTTTCTTTTTATATTTTCTCTTATCTCACACATGTCTTTTGTGTTTATAATTATACTAACATCATCAAAGTGTATAACTAAGTTATATTTTTGGTGGGTTTAGTGTGGCTAGTAGAGTTTGGAATGGCATTGGCAGGTGGATAGATATTTCGTTTCCGACATCTAGGTCCTCACATTCGATCGTTGGTTGGATGGATTCGATTATCTTGTCAAAGCCTAAGAAGATCTTTATTGAAACTATTGTTTTTACAGCCTGCTGGCTGCTAGAGTATTTGGAGAGTCCGTAATGATGTAGTTTTTGTTCGTCACGATGGAAATAAGGATACTCTTCTTGATTCGATTATGTCTTTGCGTTTTTGTGATTTTCTAGTACGAATAGTAATTGTAAAATCGGGTGCACCGAGTGGACGAAAAATCCACTTCTTAATATGTAATTGTTTTTTTTCCCGGGTTAGTTGTTTGCTAATCAGGTGTTTCATTTTTTATATAGTTTGCTCTAAAAGAATTCAACAGTGTTTGATGACGTGACTTATCTTTTTCCTAACAGTAAAAATCACTCAAAGAATTGTAAAGTTTCATTGTTCTGCAATTTCTTTTTTTTTTTTTATAATTGTGTAATCTTTATTATCTTTTTTATAAAAAAAATGGGACTTAATTAAGTAATTATGAAACTTGGTTATCATTAAGTCATTTTCCCCTTTCCTCTAACTATTTTCACTCACATATTATCCTATATGTTTAAAAAAAAACTTTGATGAATAGTATCACTCTGTACGTGTCAGGCTGCTGTTTCCTTTTTTTTTTTTTTTTTTGCACTGGCTTAAGTGGTTTCATTATTTAATGATATCTGTTTGATTTTCTTTCAAAAGTGTATGCAGCACAGCTGGTTTGATGCTTTTGTTTGTATTGCTTTAGCCGGGTTCGAATCTGTGGCAAGTTTTTTTCTTTTCTTTTTTTGTTCTTGGCCTGTTGATAGTAGCAGGCATTGCATGGCACTTTGTCATTGGACCACATTTTGTTTCCTCCATCTGTCTCCACTTGTCTCTCTGTTGGCATCAGTGTTGGTGAGGTGCATATTTCAATACACGTGTCCCATTTTCCTCAGTATATATTTGCCTTTTAAGGACTTTTGCTTCATTTGAAAACGGAGAGAGACCACCACCGTCACACATCCTATGCAGTCTTACACTACACAGTTACCACTGCCAGCTGCAGCATGCAGCCGTCTCCAAGGGAGTTCACGGCGGCATTGGTCATGTTGATTCCATCCATCTGTCTCCACATGGCGTTTTTCGAAGAACATAGCCGCCACCTCCTGATCCAGCGGTTCCGACCAGGTTTAGCAGGTATGAACACGCTTGCATGCTACATTTATCCAAAGATCGGAACACGTAAGGTTAGATCCGTAAACTTCTCTCCAATTTCAGGTGGTGGTGATACGTAGCGATGGTGAGTTTTCCAAAATCCCAACTCATATCGGTGGCATGGTGGTGGTATAGAAGCGGCAGTGACGTTTTTGTTGGGGTCATAAGGCTGGCTCAGAGTAACGCTGGTGCCAGTGGTTGTCATGGTGGAGTGGCAATTCAGTGATAATAGTAGCCATGGTGAAGTGGGGATGCAATAATGAAGGGTTTCTTGGATTATTTGGATTTAACGAACTGTGTTGTTTTTTCTCACTATTTAATCAGCGGACATATGATTGGCAATATTGATAGAAGTAATTTAGTTTGTAAAATTGTATGTATTAATTTCTGGAGATAACCGTTGTAGTTCTCCCTCCTTTTTCAGCTTGCTTTTAGTATGTTTGTGTTGTTTTGCTTTTGGTAAGTGACTAAGTGTTATATATCAAGCTATGGTGATGTATGTATTGTGTGTTTTGGTTGACTGTTAGCTTCTTACTCTATTAACCATATTATGATTGTATTTTTTACTCTTTCGTTTTCGTTTGTATAGCGAGTGTAAAAGTCGGCCAAAACCAAGCGCATTCCCACTTACCCAAGTCTTTGTTGAAATACCCGTGCGTTCGGGCAAAATCCCAATAGTTTCATTTGATTTAATATTCCATTGAACTATGAATTATTACAATTTTGTTTTTTTTTTTTCAATCCCAATTATAATTACATATAATATAATAATACTAATTTTAGAACTTGGAAGAGTACTCATGCCATTTATTAGTTATTAGGGTCACATCGCACCGAGCTATTGGTCCATGTTGCATCGAGCTTTTGTTTTTTTTCTTTTTAACGGTTTGGCATTTAAGCTTTTGGTTTTTTTATTTCCTTTTTGACTTTTTAACGGTTTATGGTTTAGGGTATAAACGCCGCCGTACTAACCGGGCTTTTGTTTTTTCTCTTTTTATACGGCTTTTAATTGTTTAGGGTCTAGGCTTTTGGTTTTTTATTTCACTTTTTACATTTCTAAATCGAGCTTTGGGATTTAGTGTTTAGACGCCGTCGTACTATTCATTAAAGTTTTGACGGTACAAAACATAATGTTAGTTTTAGAACTTGGATGAATAATGCTCATGCCACAAAGTAGGTGCCATGTTGACAAAACTATTGGTCCATGTGGCACCAGACTTTTGTTTTTGTTCTTTTTATTTTTAACAGTATAGGGTTTAAGCTTTTGGTTTCTTTTATTTCCTTTTTGACTTTTTTTAACGGTTTAAGGTTTAGGGTATAGACGCTACCATACTAACCGGGCTTTTGTTTTTTCTTCTTTTTTCCGGTTTTGTAACGGTTGAGGGTCTAGGCTTTTGGTATTTTTATTTCCTTTTTGACATATCTAACACTTTAAGATTTAGAGATTATACGCCGTCGTACCATTCATCGAAGTTTTGACATTACAAATTTGAGTTGATTTGAGTTTTGACGCCGCCGCAACGCGCGGCTTGTCAAAACACTAGTTGGTATAAAATGGAAGATTGGAAAAAATGGGATTTATATTTTTATTCTAAATAGAGTTAACAACCAAAACAGTCGAGATTTGGCCAGTTTTGCACGTTCTGTACCCTTAAGGTTTCCCAATTGTTGCCATTGTCGTCGAAATCACTAACTCCGTCTATTTTCATAGTTAAATGAGGGGTAAAACTGTCCTTTTACTTATTTACTATTTTAATTCTTTTTTAAGTCTCTAATAACATTCACAACTATTAGCTATTGGCCGCCATCAATTCCAACTAACCCTGTCCATTTTCATAGTTAAAGGAGTGTTGGATTTAAATAATCCCAACTATTAACTATTGGCCGGCATCGGTTCCAATTAACAAATGTTGGATGACAGTCCCGCCTATTAATATATTCTCCACCAACGAATCATGACTAACGTATTATCCACCTTTTAACTATTAGCCATTGCCACCACCGGTCTCAACTGATGTGGCATGCTTGTGTGACAAAGTCCTTTTTGCGTGTCAAATTATCTCTTAATATTCTGTTAGTTATGGTCTGTTGGTGGACAATATGTTAAAAGATGGAACCGCCAACACACATTTTGTTAGTTGAATAGTAGCGGGCAATAGGTAATAATGGGATTATTTAAATCTAATACTCCTCTATTAAATAAAAATTAAACTAATTTATTTATTTTTATTATTTTTTATTATGACGATTTCAAAGCCAATCACCACTAATACTGGAATCCTTTGTTATGATGCACTCAGACTATTAGGTATGGGAACAACCAAAATGGGTTGTCCTTCATGCCATCTAAGTCGTCACCTCATCAAGGTGGGTTGTCCTCCTTTTGAAGACTAACCAAGGGTATATGGATAACCCTCCCCCTTTATTATTATTATCATTATTATTATTATATAAACCTACACACACAACATACCGTCATTAGAGAGAGAGAGAGAGAGAGTTGAGAGGGAGAGAAAGAGAGAGGTGGAGCACCAGCCATGGCGGCGCAACCCATTACCACCACCACCACCACCATCTCTAAAAACCCATCACCTCCCCAACCATCACCGCCTCTTGCACTGTCTTCTCCAGTGACAACCTACACCACCACCATCTCCCTTCTCCTTCTTCTCCGGTGGCCGTTTTCTTCGGTGACAACCTGCACCACCAAAAAGGTTTTTTTTTTTTTTTTTTTTTTTTGAAGCAATGGTAAGAAAAACAATAATAATAAAACCTTAACCAAGCCCGTCCTGATTGTCTTGCATAGGACATTTAAGATGGGGACGTCCCGGCGAGGGCGTTGTTGGCGTCTTAGACGGGCCGAAACGAGCATAGGGACGGTCCCCATACCCATTAGTCTCAAGTCTCAACCCAATGCTTCTTTGCAACTTTAATTATGTACCATTGGTTAATGAACCTGAAAAGAGTAACCAGGTATAACATTTCTTATTCCATTTTGAATTAGTTTCAATCTTTATGGTCCCAAATTTACCTTTTTTTGTTCTTTTTAGATGGAACTTGACAATAAATGTAGACCCATATCTTATAGTATAGTTGAATTTCTTCTCACATCTTATGGTGAATATGGTACAAATGAATTGTGTGATTTTGGTTTCGAAAATGGAGAAGAAGAGAAAGAAGAATTTCTATCATCTCATATTTGTTTATTTAATACCAGAATCAAACCTCATCCATCTCTGATTTTATGTTACTCACACCTTTCAGGTTAGTATAGTTTCTTTTTACAACTTCCACAATTTGTTACTTCAGTAATGTTGTGAAAGTCTCTGAACAGGATCTCAATGAATAATTACAACCATAAACGACTAATCAATGTGCTTTCCATTGATAAGCAGTTTACGAAAGGTAATCAATTGACACAGAGGGTAAATAAACGATTTGGACTAGAGAGGATGTGATGCGTGCACTATGGTCTTCGGTTCCAAATATGTGCGTCACGTGCCTCTGCATGCCTATTTATAGGCCAACACTCAAAGTGTATGCCTCACACATGTGAGTGCTTCAACATCCTAAAGTGTGCACTTTGATTGTGGTGCCAAAGTGTGCGCATCACAACCTGACGCGTCCACTTTGGACTTATATAATGAAACAAACAAAAATCCTATTACATACGTATCAAGACATGAACGTTCAGGTCCTAACTAGTCGAAATTAAATAGGAACCTTGATTCATGAAATAAATATGATGAGTAATTGAGCTTAGTTGCGGAACTTTAGTGGCTTTAGTTGTACTTCATAGGAACTTTAGTGACAAAACCCGACTCTAGATTTCTAAAGTTGGTTTGATAGAAATTCACACGCCAACAGAAGCGACCCCAACAAAGAAAACTTGAATCTCACCTTTCTCATATTTTATGTTGTTTACACCTTTCAACCTAGTGTACTTTATTTTTGTAACTTTTACACAGTTTTTTTTTCTTTTCACCACATTTAAATATCTTATTGACTTTGGGATGAGCAATTCGGTAACAGTAATAGAAAACAACGATACCGAACTGTACCAAATTAATTGAATTCCGGTGCTCATTTTAGCGTTTTTTCGGGATTGGTACTTTCAATACAGTACCTTATCGAATTTTTATCTTCAAATACCATACCATACCAAACTAAATCACTGATCCCGAAAACCTAAAAAATAGGTACCGAAACTCAATCGGCACAGTATAATATTTTACCGGCATTTTACCTTTGCATTAGGGATGAGCTCGGGACGGTATCGGTACCGAACCAAAAATCCATAAATATGGGTACCGGTAACGATCCCGAAACCCCTCAGTTCGGTACGGTATCAGGATCGAGACGAGACGGAATCGGTATTTAGCCTTGTATGCTCATCCTAATTTGCATAACGTACCGAAGGTACGATCTTTGACCCAAGGTTTCGGGTTAACGTCAATATCGAGTCAACAATGACGGAATGTGAAAGCCGTCAATAACTTACAGTTCTCCGTCAAAGTCAAACAGATCTAGAGAGAGAGGAGTCGTGGATTGGTAAAGTCGGTGATGCGTGTAAGCAGGCTACCTACCAATGACAATATCACAACATAATCTTTCCTTTGTGTTGTATTCATAACCGATTCACTCGATTTATTAATATTAATATTCTCTATTGCACTTTTGTGTGTTATATATAATAATATTAATAATATTAATATATAGGGTTAAGAGAGGAGTTAACTGTTAAGGAGATGACGGAGGTGGAGAAACTGCTGTACATAGTAGTGGAAGAGGATGAAGAAGCGAAACGACGTGAAGAATCGTCGTTTCGATACACTCGTCCTGTTCTTCAGAGCACTTTGCAGTTGATGGGATGTAAAGCACGTCACGCCTTCAAGGTTGTTTAATAATTAATATATAACATAAAATGATGTTTGTTTCTTTTTGATTTTAGAGTAAACTGCAAATAACCTAATATTATTTGCAAATTTTAGATTTGATATGGAAATAAGTTGTAGCTTTAATATGAGTTTGTGTAGTAAGTTAGGATGTTAATGGAATTATACTGTTGGATTGAAAATGATGTTTGTTTCTGTTTGATTTTACTAGAAGAAAGCAATTTGTTTGGAATTTAGCTAATGTTCCTGATTCTTAAAGATCTTTTAGAATATTTGAATTTTCAATTGATGCTTGTTTTCAAATTGCACTGAATATGATTCATTCTTGTTCCAGAATATCCAGAGTTTTTTTTTTTTTTTTTTTTTTTTTTTTTTTTTTTTTTTTTTTTTTTTTTTTTAGAAAAAGAGATGCTTAGAGGATAGTTTAGCCGATATAGGTGTTATTTTCAAATCGTAGATTTGAAACGGAAATAATTTGTAGATTTGATATGATATTTGTTGTTGTGAAATAAGTCAGGTCAGGTTCTTAATGAAATTTTACTATTGGGAAAGGGGAAAGTGAATATGGTGCTGTCGCACACATAAGCTTAGATGCGAAACCTCTTAAAAGTACGTCGTTTTGATTAAAACCCATAAAAATCAAAAGTAAAACACACATTTGTACTCCATTTTAGGTAATTCATGGTTCTTCTCCTTATTTACGGTACATCGAAGTCGACATCGTATTCTGATTTGCTTCGTCTTTTTCTTGAATTTGAAAGTTTCAACGAATATCTCTATTCGACGTAATTTTTTAATTTTAAGTTTTGTTTTTCAATCCTTTAGTCTTTGTTTCCTAGAATCCAATAATTATGCTAGAAATAATCAGTTAAACAATTCAAGTTGATTAATGTATTTTCTATCCAATCGTTCTTTAATTTTTGGTCTGACAAATCAAACGAAAATATGTAGTGAAACTTAAAATTGAAAATAAAGGAAAACATAACTATTCAACAATTTGTAAGCAATTATTATACGAATACAAAATAAATTATGATTTATAATGGAATTGGAGTAAAAGACTCATGGTGAGAGATATGTTGAAATCGATAGAATAAGATGAAAGAAACATGAATCGAATAAAAAAAAGGAGTAAAAATGTATGTTTTTGTTTTGATTTTTAGGGGTTTTAATAAAAAAGACGTAGTTTTGAGAGATTTCACATCTAAGCTTAGGTGTGTGACAGCACCATATTCACTTTCCCCAATGGGAAAATGATGTTTGTTTCTGTTTGATTTTACTAGAAAACAACGTGTCTGGAATTTAGAGTCTCTTCAAGGTTTAGTACTTAAATCTTATTTGTAAATTGTTGATCTAATACGGAAACAAGTTGTAGATTTGATATGATTTTGTGAAATAAGTCAGGATATTAATGAAATGATACTGTTGGATTGAAAATGATGTTTGTTTCTGTTTGAGTTTACTAGAAAGGAACTTGTCTGGAATTTAGCTTCTTTTCCTTATTCTCATAGATACTTTAGAGCCCTTTAATTTTTTAGTTTATGGCTTGATGCTGGCTTTCATATATTCCTATTCTATTTACTTGCATCTGGTGGTCTATTGGTTAGGATGAGACTATACGCACACCGCTGACATACTAACCACACATCAACCAAAGGGCTTGTAGCCTTGCGGTATCATAGTGTAGGTTAGGGAGTAGGTATAGAGGGTGTGTGAGTTAGCCGTCCTTTAAAAAATAAAGTAAAGAAAAACTTACTACACGCCGCTGAAAAATTATACAGGTCTTATGAGGGGTTATAATATATGGGGTCGTATAACTATATAAGAGGTTATGTTAAGACATCATATGGGCCATAATGTTTTATACGGGTGTCTTAGTTGGTTTTCGTACAAATCATACGGTTGTATGATGTGTTGTACATGAAAGTATTTCAAATATCGATGCTTTCATTACTCCTTATAAGGGATTATAAATAACAATACATGGAGAGAAATCAGTGAAATAGTTACACAAGATTAAGCACCTAATAAATCCTTATTAATAGAAAGATTGACTAAATATATACAAGCTGTATTTGCCTCATACGCCCCCTTAGTTTAAGTCGTATAAGGACGCACGCACATATGTGACAGACCACACCACTGACAAAGTCATGCGGCCTGTATGGCTATTTTTTGCCTTTAATACGGCTTGTATGGCCGTTTTCGCACTTACTACTACGACCTGTATGACCGTTTTTCGCCTTCAATACGGCCTGTATGACGAAAGGGTGATGTATACATAGTAGCATTCATTGCTTAGAATTTAGCTAATTTTTTGGTTAATTGTTCTGCACTGAATATGATTCATTGTTCTTACAGATTAGCCAAAGGGTTTTTGAAATCATGAGAAAGATTTGCTCAGACGACAGTTTGGCTGATATAGGTGTGATTCAATGGGGAAAGGATTTCTTAAAAGTTCATCCTATGAAAGTAAACAGACGTGACATTGATAATCGGTCTGATAAGATAAATGTAAGTAGTGATATGGCTTCAGATGAAGATGGTAAACCTTTTGAATCGTATATGAAACGCACAGCAGTTGTCATTAAAAGGAGGAGGTTCATAGATGTTGTATGTGATGGTCTGTCTGAATACAAGTATGTTGGTCCCAATCAGAGAGCTGATTTTGTTTTAGCCTGCAGGTATTTGTAACTTCATATGATTGTTTATTTTTATATGATTATTAATCCTATACAGTTGAAGATGATGAAAGCCTGTATTAAAGACTAAATACTTTCTACCATAATTTTCAGGATTCGTGAAAGGAAGGAATCCGTTACCGTGTTACTTTGTGGTACTAGTGGATGTGGCAAATCTACATTGTCAGCTTTGCTGGTACATCCATCTTGCTTTATTTTTTTGTGAGCATTTAAGCCTTATTTTTTTAAGGATTTTTTTGTAGCTTGATATAAGTTTCTTTCTCTTTATGTAGTTTTCATTAATGGGTGTGTTGTTACTAATTAGAATTCATAATCTGCATCTGCAGGCAAGTAGGTTAGGAATCACGACTGTTGTCTCGACAGATTCCATACGGCATATGATGAGAAGCTTTGTTGATGAAAATCAAAATCCTCTTCTATGGTCTTCTACTTACCATGCAGGTGAACATTTAGATCCGGTGGCTGTTTCAGAAGCTAAGGCCAAGAGAAAAGCTAAGAAAGAGGTCAACGGTGTATTTGATGCTTCTACAAGTCAACCCGCGTCAAAGGAAGGTTCTAGTTTGACTCCAGTTGACTTGATTAGCCCTAAACAAATGGCCATTGAGGGATTTAAGGCACAGAGTGAGATGGTTATTGATAGTCTTGATCGACTCATAACCAGATGGGAAGAACGGAAAGAGTCTGTCATTGTGGAGGGTGTCCATTTGAGCCTCAACTTTGTGGTATGTAGTAGAAATCCTTGGCACATGTTCACACTTCACAGTTGAGGTGGATATTCAACCCATTTACATATGAGTGGGTTGATTTGGGTTATGTTGTATCTCTAGTGGGTCAAATGGGTAAAATAAGCGTTGTTAGTATAAATGGAAACTAGTCAAATGAGTCAAACATGATAAATGCGTTGAAAGTTGCCTGGACTGCATATATTATGTAAAGCCATCTAACTTATATTATCTACAATGTTATATTATTGTTGAAACACTGTTTGACCCATACGAAAGAAATACCCTTTTAGTCACCAATCCATCCTTTTGTAACTTTGGGCAAAAGGTGTTCTGGGGCCAACCCGACTCGTACTAAAGCATTACCACTTTAACTTGAACTCATTTTGACTTTCTACCAAATTTTCCACTTGTAGTTTCAATGTTGGATATGTAGCTAAAGTTCAGGTCTGATACAATATGTGATGTAATATGCAGATGGGGTTGATGAAGAAACATCCATCAATCATACCATTCATGATATATATAACAAATGAGGACAAACACATGGAAAGATTCGCGGTTCGTGCAAAGTATATGACTTTAGATCCTGCCAAGAACAAATATGTAAAGTATATTAGAAACATCAGAACAATCCAAGAATACCTATGCAATCGAGCAGACAAACATCTAGTCCCGAAAATAAACAACACAAATGTGGATAAGAGTGTGGCTGCAATACATGCAACGGTTTTCAGCTGCTTAAGAAGACGTGAAGCCGGAGAGCAGCTTTATGATTCGGCCACTAACACGGTTTATGTAATTGATGAAGAATATAGAAATCAGTGTGTGGCCAATTCAGTCGGCTCAAAAGGAATGTTTCAGTTGATTCAAAGACAAGGTTCTTCTAGGCGGTTAATGGCACTTTTTAATAATGATGGCTCAGTTGCAAAAGCATGGTCTGCTGATGACGGGTCAGGTGTTCCAATGTATGGACCGTTGCATGTTGGAAAGTCAGAATTGGTTAACCTACAGTTCGGTAATTTTGGAATTAGTGCTTGGCCGACTGACCTCGGTTGTACTAGTCATACTAGTAGTGTTGATGACTCGAGAGGTGATCATACCGATAATGGTAGTAAATATTATTCTTCATGTTGTAGTTCACCTAAGTTCTCTGAAGGACATGATAAAGAGGTATATCGTTTCATTTTGTTGTTTCTTTTGAATGGAAAGTCGTTTTTATGTTTATCTTGCATTCTAACTTCATAAAATTTGTATGGTTAGTTGAAAGAAGACATGTCAGTTTATGGTAGTGATGAAGAGGCGGAGGATACCCGTGAGGCTGATAGTGATGAGGATCTTAGTGATAATGCCAAAGAACATATGCACGAAGAGGTACCATTCGATTCACATAGGGCTGTAAATGAACTATACGTTAGGCGGGAAATTCGTACATGTTTATTTATCAAACGAATAAACGTGGGCAAGATTCTATGTTGTTTAGTTACATGAACGAACATGAACACACTTCTCCTTCGTTTATTTACCTGCATGCATGTTTTGATTCTTCATACATGTATGTTCTTTTACATGCAAATATTATATATGTATATTAAAAAATGTTAAAATTATATTTATACCTGAATGTGAAGTAATGAATATTATGTATATTTTAGCTTTAATATTTTTTCTGATAAGTTTTTTTTTATATATTTTATATTTTTCATGCGTATGTGTTATGTTTGTTGTTTCCTGTTTGTGTTCGTTTGTTCAGTTAAACTTAAAATGAATGTGTGTTTGACTGTTCGTTCAATTACTTTTCAACCCTAGATTCACTCATAATCTAAATCATTTCATTCAAATATCTAGATTATTATTGTAATAACATTATTTTCTTTATTGTCTGCAGATGGAAGGGTCCGTTGATGAGGAGTCAACTAAATCAGATGAGGAGTATGATGATCTTGCAATGCAGGATATGCAAGAAATCAATTACTCAACCGGTGTAGAATTCGAATCTGAGACTAACAGTTCTGGCAACCAAAATGATGCAATAACAAACACTCGTGCCAATATGTATAAACAAAATCTGGATCGTTCCTTGAGAACCAAAAGTGACGAGCGAGTTAGCACGCCCCTTTCAAGAGCCTCGAGCTTTGTAAAGGGTGGCAGGTCTTGAACTTGCCCGTTTCGAGGGGTCATAAATTTATGTTAAGTATCACCCTTATTTATTTTCACCATCTTAAAAAAAGTTTTTATGTAAATCATGGGTATAAAACAAGTGGAGCTTGATCTGATCTTATCTTGGTTTGAGATTGGCTTCTTTAACTTAAGAGAACTTGAGTTAGGCTTATTTTGCACTCAATATCTCAAGCTTAAGAAAAGTTGTGTAGCTTTTCAATCTCGAGCTTAGGTTGAACTCTACTTGATTATTTATTTATTAATTATTTTATTTATATATATACATACATAACCGTATATTGTAATTATACTTATTACATCATATATATTATTTAGTTATTTTATTGTAATTTTATAAAACGATATGTAATAAAGTAAATATAAATTATTATTATAATATATAGAAAATTACTTGTTTAAGCCTAGTCAAGTTTTTTTTTACATAAAGCTCGAGTAAAATAGAGAAAATGTTTTGTATAAACAACAAAGTTTTAGTATAATATATAATATTGTTGTATTAATATAAAAAATTATAATTAGCATCCCGTAGCAACGCGCGGGGTTGCGTCATTCTTACATTATGTATTATGTGTAGCGATTTTAACAAATATCCACTGCCACATACACTTAAGGCTTTCATCCACTATACTTTTACAAGAGTGTAGATAGTCTTGGTTTCACTAATTATACTTTCACCGACTAGTAAATAAAATTAAAATGATTGTGTGCATCTTTTACAAGAGTGTAGATAGTCGTGGTTTCACTAATTACACTTTCACCGACTAGTAAAAAAAATTAAAATGATTGCATGTGATTGGTAGTTGACGACGGAGAAGGGCATGGTGCCCGTCATGGGCGTAGCTCTTAAGGGGCCGGGAGTGGCGGCCGAACCCATCGAATTTTCGCTCAGAAGTTCCGATTATATAGTATTCGTATATAAATTTTTTGGTATATACGGTTTTGACCCCCGAAACTGGTTTTCGACCCCCCGAAACTAGTGATTTCCGACCCCCCGTGACTTCTGACCCCCCGAAGTTTCGGGTCAAGCTTCGCCATTGGTGCCCGCGAAGGCGGTGGGCTTTGCTGAGGTGGAGTGAGATTGACGCTCCACTACAGAGTCTTAAAAGAGGCTCAGGTTCTTTTAACTCGACTCAATTTCAAGTTCAACTTTTGGAGATGTGATATCGAGTAGCCTACCTGCTTTTAGGTTGGAATGTGTAGGTTTTCCCATTGTTTCTATTAATTAAGTTTCTCTACATTTTATGGTGACAGTTAAAGATGGCTTTATGGTATAAATTGTAAATATGTACTGGCCCAAAATTTTTATTACCCTAAGACCGAAGTTCAAATACATAAATTGTTTAACAAACTTATTGGAAACATATATATTAAACTCATATGTATAAAAAGAAAGAGAAAGAGAAAGGCAAAGAAAGCAATGTAAAAAGAAGGCCCATGAGGTACAAAAATGGACCACTTCAATTGACTATTCTCTCTCTAGGTACTTTGTTATTGTCAGAATTTATTATTTCATTTTTTAAAAAATTGTTGGAATTTATGATTTGAGTTACAAAAATAATAAGTTAATCAATATTTCATAGTGAGTCAGTGACAGAAGAAAATAAAATAGGTTCAATATTAAGGATAGAGGCATAAATCTAAATAAATTAAGAGTTAACTATCAAAACCGTCCCTGTGGTTTAGGCTAATATGTCAGTACAGTCCAAAATTTAAAAAAAAAATGCTTGAACAGTCCCTGACTTTTGACGAAAACTCAACCTCGTTAAGTCAGGTGCAAAATTGTCCATCTCTGTTAAACCTTAGTTAATTGCCAAAACCGTCCCTGTTCTATTTATATGCCCTCCACAGCAGAATGTGATTTATATAAAAAAACGATTTGTGGCCGGATCGAACTTAAGACCTCAACCGGCCCAACCCTTAAACCACAACACTCCCAACCAACTGAGTTGGCCGGATCGAACTTAAGACCTCAACCGGCCCAACCCTTAAACCACAACACTCCCAACCAACTGAGTTATGCATCCATTTGTGTTTAAAGCAGATTCAAATAATATAAAACATCACGACAAAATCAACCTGTTCCCAATTTAAACTAAGTATGAACCCTAATTTCTATTATCAATTAATTGACCCATATATCCAACCCGATTACGAAATTAATCATGGGGCTTTTATTGTGCACTTAATTCCGATCCTAACAATATAACATAATCATACTAACATGATCGTTTCAATGGTTAATTGGATGATATACGACTTGCGACATCCGATACTTTAACCAACTAACTGGAGCTTGATTTGAACGTTTTTATGAGATGTTTTTATACAGAATGGGTCGAATATCATGAGTAGAATTAATACTGTCTTTTAGGCATACACTGTCACGAGTCATGTTTTCAAGGAGAACTAAGAAACTTGGATATGGTCCGGGCCAGGTAATTTTTGGTTGCACTTGAGAGCTTTATGGAGATATCTGAGAGCAACATGAACGTTTCCCAGGCCTTCTTCCATCATAGCCACATTGATGTATGTTGCAGCAGTATTTGGATGTGATACCCCACAAGTTAGATGTATAAAAATGTCGATTTGAATTAATATTGACAATATATAAGATTCGCAGGGACGGTTTTGGCAAATTAACTAAGTTTTAACACAGCTGGACAATTTTGCCCCTGACTTAATGAGGTTGAGTTAACCCCGTTAAGTAATTAGACTGTTTTGGCCTATGTCACACCCTCAAATTCCACATGCGGGGTTTTACCGCAAGGCGCCTGACACACCAGGATCCAAGTCAACGGTCATAATAAACGACAACTATGTGTAAAAAGTTACGTAGAACAAACCATGCAATAATCCAAAACCATGATTCAAAATACAACAGAAGCAAGGCCAAGTTTACAAAACCAGACAAAGATAAAACGTAAGTTTAAAGTTTTGACATCCAACATGATCCTAGACACAAGTGCGACTCTGTGCGCCTAATCCGATTGCTGCTACCTTAGCGACCTGAGAAAACATGCTAAAGACGTTAGCACATAATGCTAGTGAGTTCACAGGTTTTAAGTAAAATGTTTCATGAGTTTTGAAAACGCCATCATGTTACTACTATGATATCATGACGCTAGCTAGGCGTGTGAACCTTACTATGACGATACGTCGCATGAACCACCCAACGAACTACCACAACCACGGCTAACGAACTACCGCATCCACGGCTAACGAACTACCGTATCCACGGCTAACGAACTACCATGTTAATGGCTAACGAACTGCCGTATACCGGCTAAACGAACTATCACATTGTTGGCCACATGAACTGGGACTCAACAAATCTCATTGTAACAAAAGATAACCCTAGTATAGCATGATAAGTAGAATACGAACACGTAGCATGCTTCTCCCCCGAAAATGTAAACACAGAAAGAGGGGTTGTGAAACTCACCTTAGATCACGTTCCTCTTAACAAATCACAGACAATGCAAATGATAGTCCCTAGTATCAACAACCTATCATTAAATACATATGAGTACCCGAACTATTGACCCGCAGGTCAACTAGTCCCCAAGTGTCCAGACCATAACCATTATACGTTGGAAAATGTGTTTGACTGAAGACCAGACAAGACCCGACATCCCACGTGTTAGCCAAATGCAAAATATCATGCAATCATATGCAATTATACACTTAACATGCACAAAAGTTCACTAAGTCTAGCAGATAGCTCAAATAATGCATAAATGAGTCCGAACACGTGTTACCAAGTTATTAGACATGTCACAGGGTTCCTAACATGTTTCCTAGGTGTCAAACCATGTTCCGGGACGTCAAAATACACTTACAACAGCAAAACAAAGGATTAGGAATCAAACATGCAATTAAGAAAGTCAACTAGCAATTAGGATGGTCAAACAGGCGAGTAGGGGTGTAATCACTAGTTCCAACTGGCGAGTAGGCTTCCTACTCGCCCCCTGCAGACTTAAGCCACTTTTTCGCGCGTTTAACCCTCTAAATCAGATCTGAAACATGTAGAAACACCCAATATCAAACCCAAATCACTTATCAACCTATCCCAAGCAAAAACCCCTAATTTATCATCATTCTAACAACTCCAAATGCAAGCGTTTTCCCAAAATAGCATATTATTATGTAAACATCACATCATCATGCAAAACTTACCCTAAATAGCAAATATCCGGATTTCACCATATAATAACGTTGTCCAACATCATCATACTGTTATAGCATCATCCTAGAGCAAACCCTAACATCATACAATCAACACAACATAACATAACAACCTAAATCTCTCTAAATTACTCAAACGGGTCAAAACGCATATTAACATTAAAACACAATCATTAACCTCCAAACTCATAGATAAGCATCCTAACAACTCATTAAGATAAGAAATGCATTAAACACATAAGATTCATCATGTTTTATTAATAAAAATCCTATCTTTGCATGATTACATCACATAGAACAAGCATGAAGGTCTTGGTTTGTTTAGAAACCGTGTTTAATAGTTTTTTAAAGACACAACCATGTAGGAATCAGGTCTGGACTTTTAGGGAACAAAATAATAACTTTACAAATGTTTGGGATGAAGAACACACCTTGGATTTTGCTAAAAAATGATGTATAATCTTGTAAAGATGGTTTCTAGGGCAAAAATGTGTTCCAGAGGTTGGTTATAGTATGGAATAGCTTTTGGGTGAGTTAGGGTTTCAACAATAATGTTTTGCAACACAAGGGTGGTATTTATAAGCGTTTCTAGTCGTCACATGAGCTTCAGGCGAGTAGCCTGCTTCTATAGGCGATTAGGTTTTGTAATCGCCTATAAACTAGTGAGTAGGGCGTAAATGCATGTTGTAATCGCTTATAAACTAGTGAGTAGGCGTAAATGCATGTTGTAATCGCTTATAAACTAGTGAGTAGGCGTAAATGCATGTTGTAATCACCTATAAATAAGTGAGTAGGAAACTAGTGAGTAGGGCGTAAATGCATGTTGTAATCGCCTATAAACTAGTGAGTAGGCGTAAATGCATGTTGTAATCACCAGTATGTGATTTTGGGTTTTTGGCGCGTTAAACACTATTTTAACACATATAAGCACGTATTCACATACCGACAAGTCATATAATGTTTATAAACACATAATGCACGATAACTAACACGTTTACATTCGTTCACCAATTCCCGGGACTCGAGACTTGCGTGTGTGCATTAACCCGGTGATTCTACAAATCACCAATCCTTATACACATGGTTATAGACCGACTCCCAATGATCTCGTGAATCATTGTAATGACTCCCGATGATTCCCGAACCATCATAACGACTCAACCGACCCAGTTAAGTATGTAATATGCATGACTCGCTAAGGTAGACTTACTAGTTTGACGAAAGTTATTAACCGGAGTTTGCCGGGTGTCACAGCCTATTTCGTCAAAAGTTAGGGACTGTTCAAGCAATTTTTAAAGTTTTGGGATGGACAGACATATTGGCCTAAACCACAGGGACGATTTTGGTAATTAACACATAAATTAACAAGTAAGATTTTCGCGCGCTTCGCATCATGCTTTTGTAACACTGTGATAGGGTGCGCGCTTCGTGCCTTGGGATTCGAGCACAACGAAAATGATAGCAAGCTATTATCAACTAAAATAACCATAACTTTAATATTGAAATTCAACAATGACGACATCTCATATAAACATGTTAAACACAATTTTCACACATACATCATGATCATATATTCTTCCACAAAATGTAAAAATACAAATTTCATACATACCTCAGTGGCTTTCATGGGTGCGCGTTGGCCGTTGCGTACCTTCTAACTTGGTTGCCTCTAAAGCGCAAACACATGCCCGCCCAACAAAGAAACAACGGATTTTTCAAACTCATTATTTCCACTAATATTACTGATTCAACAATAATGACATCGTATTCAAAATCCACACACAGAACCATAATTAATACTTGATTATGCGTTTGTTTTCCAGTTTCATTAAAAATCGTTTTATCATTTAGGGTAGTCTGATCTTCAGTTTTTTCAATCATGTTAGAATAGTGGGTAAAAATCAAAGTGTTAACCATTTAGTCCATGTTTCACTATCTTCTGTAGGCTGGAAATGCCTGCTTATCCTCATATGTCATTCAATCATTATCACTAGATTGCAGCTTGTAACAAGATTTCTGGCGGGATTTCAATTATTGTGAGGCATTATTGTGAGGCATTATTGTGTTATCGGGATATCAATTGTTGTGCGACATTATTGTATTCCTATTTTGAGATGAGTGAAAAGGGGTTCAACTTTCAAGTCAAAACAATTTTGGGCCAGAACAGGAACATGATATTTAATATTTATTAACTATTCGGTTTCAAAACAGGAGGGCTTAACACCATAGGTGGGTTCCCGCCCGGGTGAAATCAAGGATTCGACTCCCACTGAAGCATGCCCGGTTAAGACAATGCATGAGGTGGAAAGTCACGGGTGAACTACTTTGCCGTAAAAAAACTAGTTGAACTTAATACGTTAATATTAAATGTCTTTTATTCCCTTAACTCTAATACTCTATTAGTAACAAGTTTGATATTTAATAATACATATTGGTATTGGTTTGATCACTTACACATGTTGATCATATCAAAACCTAAGAAACCCTACAGCCCGACACAGGCTCAATTGCTGGTCTTAGATTAATTATAAAGTTACTTTACATGCAACTGAAAAAAAAAAGATCGAACATAGAGAAATATTAATAACTCGCAAATCACAACATGTCACATCTCTAAAGGGTCACATACTTGGTTAAATATGTATTTGATATTGCTTGCTTGAGAAATTCACAAGCCACAACTTCACAAATATTTGCTTGCTGAGATTATTTTATGCTAAGAAAAAATAAACAAAATTTTTTTATCGTTAATATAAAAATTTTAGGATAAGTTTCTCATAATTGGGTGGAACCAAGAGAAACTCATTCGATTAAATTAAAAGGTTAAAACAAGATTTACATGAAATATTTAAAGCCGTTCAAAAAAAAAAAAAAAAAACATGAAATATTTAAAAACACGGAGGACAATGTTAATGCGCCGACCACTGCGAAGGTTTTCAAAAGCGAGTGGATAAAGGTAAATCACTTATATATAGGATGAAGATTAATTCAACTAGATCTTAGAGTATCCACAATGCTTATGTAACCGATGGGTTTGGAATTCCAAACCTCTCATCATTATTAGTGCCGTTCGAATGTTTCTTAAGGCAACTAGAGTCGGCCAGAGTATCCATAACAGTGATATAGTTATGTGCGAGAGATTCTTTAAAATGTGGGTTTTATTGCTTAAGTAAAAGGATCTTAGAGAAGATATGTGACATTCTTTGAATTAGGATTAAAGGGCGTCTTGTTTTTAAAAATAACAAACTTTTACCCTTTTATTTTTTCAAAAACCAATACAAAAATCTAGCAAAAAAAAAAAAAAAAAATTAGTATAAAAAATCCAACACAAAAAAAAAATTGTAGTACAAAAACTTCAGCACAAAAATAATGTAATATAGAAAAATCTAGTAGAAAAAAAAAAAAAAAAAAAAATTCAAGTACAAAAATTTTGCGCAACAATCGAGGCCAAAAAATCAAGCACAAAAATATTATACAACCCATTTTTTTTGGGTTTTTTAATTGAAGTTTTTTATAAAAGAATATGATTTTCAAATCATAGACAAAAAGACACTAAATTTTATGGTGTATTTTTTTTAAAATAATTTTATACAAAAAAGTTATGGTCGCTTAAAAAATAAGGAAGAATATACACGTGTCTTCTAAGTCGAGAAAGAAAATCAACAAATATGCTATTTTAGAAATATCCTTACACCCTATTTTTTTCCTACATCTTAGCTATTGGTTTAAATTTATTTAATCCTGAATACAATGATGTGTACTGAAAATTTATAACACTTATTATTATCAGATTGTCCGTTGCTGGCCGTGAGCGAGCAGGCGTGTCACACCCTCAAATTTCCACGTGCGGGGTTTTACCGCGAGGCGCGTGACACACCAGGATCCAAGTCAACGGTCACAATAAACAACACTACATGATACGTAAAAATGACATAATCAAACCATTAAGTTTTCATAAATGATCCAACGCTGCGGAAGCGTAAAACTTTATTACAACATGAAATCAAAAGTACGAAAGTCTGAAAATACTAAATGAGATGCACATGAATCCTAGACGCCGTGAGACTCCGTGCGCCTATCGACAGCTGCTACCTTAGCGACCTGAGACAAACATGCTAAATACGTCAGCAAATAATGCCGGTGAGTTCACAGGTTTTTAATGAATACCGACTCCAAATGTATACCATGATCAATCCAGACCACATGCATGCAAATCATATGAATACCTGTTACTACTGCGATTGGAAAACCATTACTGGACTCGAATACTGTGAATACTGAATACGTGCCCGAATGAATACTGAATACTGAATACTGCATACTGAATACTGAATACCTAAGAGACAATATGCACCCGTCCGACCTCCAGTCGACGAGTGGGGCGGGTCAAGCCCAAATAGCGCTATCCACATTTCCCCCGTTGTGCATCCCCGCACATTCATGGTTTCCCCCGGGACTTCCAAAGATCGCATAGTAATATAATGAATACTCCAAAACATAATGAATACGTGAAAACATAATGAATACTCCAAACCCAATTAATTCATGAATACCAAAACATAGTTGAAATGCCTTTTTATGAAAACATAGTTGACACACGTTTAAAGGACACAGCATGTTTTCTCCCCCAAAAATGTAAAACCAGTAAAAGAGTGGGGCCGTGAAACTCACCTTATAGTGCGTCTTCCGATAACTAGAATTCCAACACGTGTATGATAATCCCAACTAATGACAACCTATCAATGAGTTTACATAAGTGTGATGACTACTAACCCGAAGGCTAACAAGTCCCCGATTGTCCAGATCTTAACCAAGTATGTTTTAAAACGTGTTTAAATGTTTAACCGACACACTAGACCGACCCGACATCCCGTTGGTGACCCATTACCCTAACTAATCAAGTACACACAGATTACACGCAAGGTTCAAGCATAAAACACTTAGTTTGTATCAAAAATCTCATTTCTGCTAACATAGGGTCGAATGTAGTGGTATGTGGTCGAAGGTGACTTGGGTTGGTCGAATGTGGGTTCAACCTTCCACCTTCGCCCCTTTTTCTTCCACCTTCGCCCACTTGTGGTTCATTCGCCCCTCAAGTTTCCAGGTTCGACCCCTGGAACCCACCTTCGCCCATTCGACTGGCCGAAGGTGTTCCAGGTTCGACCCTGCTGTGTTGTTTACTCAAAAACGCGTCCAAAAACATCCGAAAACATCACGAAACATCATGAGTTACAGCAGTCAAGCATCATTAATATATTCCTACGAAACCCTACCAATTTTACCCCAAAATCTATCCGTTTTACAAGTTTCCTAAAATAGTAAATTATGGAGATGTCACATCATCATGCATGAAAATATTACCCAATTAGGAAACTTCTGAAATCAATCATTAATCAGCTCATCATCATCAAATCATCATGAACAAGAAACCCTTATCCTAACTCTATCATAACTATCCAAAAACAAGCCCTAAATCTAACTAAAAACCCCTTTTATCGTCAAAACACCATCAACAATCAAAGGTAACATGTTTCAATCATAACCCATCATTAATAACAGCCCTAGGTTGTTGTCATATCATCTATACAACAAGTAATCATCAAACAATGCATAATATCATATTAACACATGTTTAGTTTGCATAAAAACTTATTGTTTATGAATAGGTTTTATTTAGAAAGATATTAGGAAGGTTTTTACCCATAAAACATGTTGATATCAGATCTGGACCCTTGGGGTTTAGATTAAAACAAGTCAAAATTGTTTAAAAAGGATTTGTAATGAAGAACACACCTTAGATTTTCACTTGTAATGATTTAGAGAGTTAGGTTATGAAAAACAAGCTCAAAAACTCCTTCCCCAATGATAATAGCTGATAGAGAGTGTTTGGAGGCGTTTAGGGTTTGTGAAATGGTGAAAATGGCTAAGGATGGTATTTATACCCAGTCCAGGTTCGCCCCTTTTATGTGGTCGAATGTGGAACTTTTCCACATTCGCCCACTTTGTTTCTACGTTCGCCCATTTTTCAAGTTCCATTTCCACGTTCGCCCACTATTTCCACATTCAGGTCATCAGCACTTTTTAACACATGTAAACAACACTTTTTAACACATGTTAACCTTTTTCCAGTTTGTCGTGTTTAACGCGTTCTAACACATCTTAACACATAAGCATGCATCCATAGTCTATACTTAGCATGTTTAGGCACGTATAATCATTTGTACATCGTTTAAGCAAGTATAAGTATACAATCCACTACACGACCCATAATCTACACATATATTTAATTAATTTATGTAATGTCACCAACGACGGAACCCGGTACTAATGTATTCCCAAAACGACTCCCAATGATCCTCCAGATCATTGAACCCTGGACAATCCTAATCTGACCCGACTCAACTAACCCAGTTAAGTTTGTTTATAAACGTTTCTCGCTAAGGTAGACTTATGTGTTTATAAAATGTTGACCCAAACATGCCGGGTGTCACATCATCCCCCTGTTGAAAGAATTTTCGTCCCGAAAATTTCCCGAAGTCAAAGAGAACGAAGCGATAAAAAGAAAAATTTTCCCGGTCGTCACATCATCCCCCTGTTGAAAGGAATCTCGCCCCGAGATTCACTCTTCGACAGTAATGAGTGTCGACCTAACCCAAGTAACGTTTCCCCAGAACACAAACGGAATGATAACCACGAACGAAAGATGATATCAACGAATACTCTGTGCCGGGGAACCGCCCTCCCCAAAGTGAATAGAAAACAATGAATCCCCCTGATCGAAGGCCCACTAGAGACTACTATGATCGGTATAAATGATACACCGGTACCGTCCAAGTAACATCTCCAAAGGACCCACATCAGACTCATGAATGCAAAATGATGACCAAATACCAAACTGAATGCACACAATGAATACGAATTGCCAAACAATGCGAACGAGAATAAATACGAGCATAACGAGAATCAAGAAAAGAATACTCACCAGTAACAGTGTCAGGATCCTCCTGGTTCTCCCTAGCGCCAATGACGTAGACATGACCACGAGTAGTTCGACCGCCGCCTTCATTCCCAGCACCACCTGCAGTCCCTTGGTTCAGCTTAGGACAATCCCGCTTGAAGTGTCCATTATCCCCACAGTGATAACATCCCTGCCTCCCCTGAGGAGCAGTAGCAGTGGTAGTAGTAGTGGCCTGTGCCGGTTGTAGCTGAAGAGTAGTCCTACAGTCCTTAACATGATGACCAAAACGCTGACACCGTCGACAGCGAAACCTCTCACAATCACCCGTATGATGAAACCCACACTCACCACACTTCGGGAGTTTCCCAGTATATCCCCCAGACCTCTGCTCGGATGATGCTCCCACAACCTCTTGCTTCTTCGCCTGCGGCTGGGACGACCCAGCGCTCTTTCCAGCACTCTCCCACTTTCTCTTGTTGTCCGCAGGGGCTTTCACAGCAGCACCCCTCGGAGGTAGAACGCCCTCCGCAACCTTCATGTTGGTCAGCTTGTGGGCTGCCCGAACAGTGGCCAACATAGTAGTGTGATCAGCAGCGGCAACAAGCCCAGCAATCTCCGGCACTAACCCAACAACGTAGTGCTCAATCCTCCGGTACTCCGGTGTAGCCAACCCGGGGCACATCACAGCCAACTCGTTGTGCCTAGCAGTAAACTCCTCGATCTCCGACCCAACCATCTTCAGATTCCAGAACTCATGCTCCAACTTCATAATCTCGTCTCTTGGGCAATACTCTGCCCTCAACATCTGAACAAACTCAGACCACGGCATAGCATTGGCCTCACCCAGACCAAGGTTCGCAGTGGTGGAGTTCCACCAGGTCAACGCATGTCCCTCCAGTGTAGCAGAAGCATACTTGACGCGATCAGCGTCGGGACAGTTACACATAGCAAACACCGACTCAATCTTCTCCAACCACCTAAGTAGTCCCACCGCTCCTTCAGTCCCATTGAAGAAATGGGGTTTACAGTCCATGAACTTCTTGTACGTGCACCCAGTCTGCATCTGATTAGTATTTCCCAGGGCCTGCTGAGCAGCCTGGAAAGCAGCCAACGCAACGTTCAACTGTTGTTGCAACATGTGCTCCCACTCCGCCTGAGTCATGGTGATGTTCCCACCACCTCGTCCACCGCCATTGCGACCCCCGCCGCCACCACGACGTCCACCAGCACGTCCACCAGCGCGACCAGACATGTTCTGCCAAACATGAGACAAGATACGCAAAATCACCAACAGATCGAGCTACAAGTGACCAAACGAATTCAGAACATGGTTCCAGCATGACCATTAGTCCGAACACGAAGTCCACCAAGATTTTCATGCATTTCGATTTATGATTTCGTGTGCACCCGAAATAACAAATCGCTCTACATGGTCCTCTAGGCGTGCTCCTAGCTAGAACTTCAAATCACCCGATACACACATTCCTAAAAGAAACTGTTATCGCACGAAGATCCCAAAGTGAACAGTCACTCAGGAGTGTACTATGACAAGTACTAGTGCATGATAGTGTGTGTGCAGGCAAGTATGTACATTAGAGCATAGAGGGGAGATATCCAAAACCCGAAAGGATCTCAAGAATGCGCCGAAGCCACCCCAATGTACACTACTGCCAAGTATAAGCGATAAGCCCCTTCATCTTCAAACCCGAAGAAGAAGATAGAACCAAGGTAGAAATAACAAAAGATGGATAATGTGATACCGTGTGATGAGGACACTGACACCCCGACAAGATTAGTATGTTTACCAAATGACACGACCCGTAACTATGTGTGACCGTCTAACGTGTGTGATACTCGGCTATAGACTAGACTCTACATGCAGTCCTAGTTCACTATAACCATTGGCTCTGATACCAATCTGTCACACCCTCAAATTTCCACGTGCGGGGTTTTACCGCGAGGCGCGTGACACACCAGGATCCAAGTCAACGGTCACAATAAACAACACTACATGATACGTAAAAATGACATAATCAAACCATTAAGTTTTCATAAATGATCCAACGCTGCGGAAGCGTAAAACTTTATTACAACATGAAATCAAAAGTACGAAAGTCTGAAAATACTAAATGAGATGCACATGAATCCTAGACGCCGTGAGACTCCGTGCGCCTATCGACAGCTGCTACCTTAGCGACCTGAGACAAACATGCTAAATACGTCAGCAAATAATGCCGGTGAGTTCACAGGTTTTTAATGAATACCGACTCCAAATGTATACCATGATCAATCCAGACCACATGCATGCAAATCATATGAATACCTGTTACTACTGCGATTGGAAAACCATTACTGGACTCGAATACTGTGAATACTGAATACGTGCCCGAATGAATACTGAATACTGAATACTGCATACTGAATACTGAATACCTAAGAGACAATATGCACCCGTCCGACCTCCAGTCGACGAGTGGGGCGGGTCAAGCCCAAATAGCGCTATCCACATTTCCCCCGTTGTGCATCCCCGCACATTCATGGTTTCCCCCGGGACTTCCAAAGATCGCATAGTAATATAATGAATACTCCAAAACATAATGAATACGTGAAAACATAATGAATACTCCAAACCCAATTAATTCATGAATACCAAAACATAGTTGAAATGCCTTTTTATGAAAACATAGTTGACACACGTTTAAAGGACACAACATGTTTTCTCCCCCAAAAATGTAAAACCAGTAAAAGAGTGGGGCCGTGAAACTCACCTTATAGTGCGTCTTCCGATAACTAGAATTCCAACACGTGTATGATAATCCCAACTAATGACAACCTATCAATGAGTTTACATAAGTGTGATGACTACTAACCCGAAGGCTAACAAGTCCCCGATTGTCCAGATCTTAACCAAGTATGTTTTAAAACGTGTTTAAATGTTTAACCGACACACTAGACCGACCCGACATCCCGTTGGTGACCCATTACCCTAACTAATCAAGTACACACAGATTACACGCAAGGTTCAAGCATAAAACACTTAGTTTGTATCAAAAATCTCATTTCTGCTAACATAGGGTCGAATGTAGTGGTATGTGGTCGAAGGTGACTTGGGTTGGTCGAATGTGGGTTCAACCTTCCACCTTCGCCCCTTTTTCTTCCACCTTCGCCCACTTGTGGTTCATTCGCCCCTCAAGTTTCCAGGTTCGACCCCTGGAACCCACCTTCGCCCATTCGACTGGCCGAAGGTGTTCCAGGTTCGACCCTGCTGTGTTGTTTACTCAAAAACGCGTCCAAAAACATCCGAAAACATCACGAAACATCATGAGTTACAACAGTCAAGCATCATTAATATATTCCTACGAAACCCTACCAATTTTACCCCAAAATCTATCCGTTTTACAAGTTTCCTAAAATAGTAAATTATGGAGATGTCACATCATCATGCATGAAAATATTACCCAATTAGGAAACTTCTGAAATCAATCATTAATCAGCTCATCATCATCAAATCATCATGAACAAGAAACCCTTATCCTAACTCTATCATAACTATCCAAAAACAAGCCCTAAATCTAACTAAAAACCCCTTTTATCGTCAAAACACCATCAACAATCAAAGGTAACATGTTTCAATCATAACCCATCATTAATAACAGCCCTAGGTTGTTGTCATATCATCTATACAACAAGTAATCATCAAACAATGCATAATATCATATTAACACATGTTTAGTTTGCATAAAAACTTATTGTTTATGAATAGGTTTTATTTAGAAAGATATTAGGAAGGTTTTTTACCCATAAAACATGTTGATATCAGATCTGGACCCTTGGGGTTTAGATTAAAACAAGTCAAAATTGTTTAAAAAGGATTTGTAATGAAGAACACACCTTAGATTTTCACTTGTAATGATTTAGAGAGTTAGGTTATGAAAAACAAGCTCAAAAACTCCTTCCCCAATGATAATAGCTGATAGAGAGTGTTTGGAGGCGTTTAGGGTTTGTGAAATGGTGAAAAATGGCTAAGGATGGTATTTATACCCAGTCCAGGTTCGCCCCTTTTATGTGGTCGAATGTGGAACTTTTCCACATTCGCCCACTTTGTTTCTACGTTCGCCCATTTTTCAAGTTCCATTTCCACGTTCGCCCACTATTTCCACATTCAGGTCATCAGCACTTTTTAACACATGTAAACAACACTTTTTAACACATGTTAACCTTTTTCCAGTTTGTCGTGTTTAACGCGTTCTAACACATCTTAACACATAAGCATGCATCCATAGTCTATACTTAGCATGTTTAGGCACGTATAATCATTTGTACATCGTTTAAGCAAGTATAAGTATACAATCCACTACACGACCCATAATCTACACATATATTTAATTAATTTATGTAATGTCACCAACGACGGAACCCGGTACTAATGTATTCCCAAAACGACTCCCAATGATCCTCCAGATCATTGAACCCTGGACAATCCTAATCTGACCCGACTCAACTAACCCAGTTAAGTTTGTTTATAAACGTTTCTCGCTAAGGTAGACTTATGTGTTTATAAAATGTTGACCCAAACATGCCGGGTGTCACAAGGCGCGAGCCACAAACTTCAATCTCAAGTAATCCGGTCGCTTGACCCCGTTGTGGCTGGGGTGAGCATCGGCGCGACCAAAACACCTCTCTTTCCCGTTAACGCACGTGACCACCGTCGCTCATGCTCGCGCCGCCACTGTTCGCATGGGGCTGTTGTGGCTGGGGGTGAGCACCAGGATGAAACTTCCCTTGTGCTGGAGCTCGCTCGCGGCCCACAACGGACAGTCTTATTATTATTATTATTATTATTATTATTATTATTATTATTATTATTTAGAAACATAAATATGCAAATTTTGTTTTTAATTTAAAAAGTAATAAAAGATTAGTTATGCAGGATGTGTTATTTGGGGAGGATGAGGAATCTTTTGTTCAATCCTAGATTGTCATTTTCATGTGGGTGCATCGTGCACTCAACTTTAATCCATTTAAATTCCGCTTAATCCGGAATCTAATTAAACTAATTACAACTAACTAAAGTCATTTGTTGGACGGTGCCATGTGAACATGGCTACATTGTTAAATTTATTCCTTAATTTTTATTTTAAAACCTTAATCCCACCATTAATAATTTCAAATTTTCAAGCTCATACTTGACAAAATTAGAAAGAAAGAATCAGTACTTTACTCAATGCCGAATCTCTATATCTCAAATCTGAGGCCCCAGGGTTAGTCCTTTTAGCGGTTCGTAGAGAAGGCGGTATCTGTCTTGTAAAACAAATTATTATTATTGTAAAAATCTATACGGAAGCACTATAGATCAGAGGACCTTAGTAACAAACGTATTCGTTGGTGGCCATTTTGTGAAGGTAATTCCCAGCGGTAACTTGTCAATGAAGGTCTATGGGAAAAACAACGTGGATAAAGACTTTACCGATGAATCACTTGTCGCCTTTATGGAAGGTTATTGACAAGTTTGAGATTTGATTTATCCATTGTTGTCTCTGACGCTGCAAGGGAGAGATTACCGAAATATAAACACACACATCATGAGATTGGTAATGTAGAAGAAATGTCCCTCGATGAATTTCTAATAGCTATTATTCAATTTTTATTACTAAAATAAAATGAGTTGATTTGATTTTTATTTTATTTATAATAGTTTTTTTAACAACAAAACAAATCTTTTTATTACAACCACCAGGCCTCATAGCAAGATGCTATGACAACCAACATACATCAAAACAAACTACAAACCAAAACAGTATGTCATATACAAAGCGTAAAATGTAATTGAGAACGAATTAAGGCGAGAAAAACGTATTTTTTTTTACTACTTTCGATTCTCCATGACTTGCTTCCAATCCAACAACTTTGCAAGTGAATCTAAAATTTTCTTCTAACCGGAATATTTTAAAAACCTTTTTTACATATATCAATAGGAAAATCTGTTATACAATAAAATTATTATAAAGCTCTCTAATAACCATATATTACTCCCAATGAAAAAATTTGTAGTTTTTTTTTTTTGAAAGGCGAACTTCATTAAAACCAAAAACCGGCTATCTCCAAGTTAGAGAAAGCCGCAAAAACCAAAATCAAGTTACATCAAATTTACACCAATTATTCCACATAATCCTATCCTTTTTCGATCGGCTATTGTACCACAGAAAACTAATCGCCTTGACATCAGCTAGCATCTTCGTAACGTTGGCCGTCCCATCTTTAAATCTAATCTCGTTTCGTGTCGCCCATATCTTCCAGCAAACAATAACAAAAATCCCATACATAATGCCTTTCCTCGATGAAGTAGTATTAACGTGATCCGCAAGCTCAACAATATCTCTCACTGTGAAAATAAAGACCGGGGGAATATGAAGCCAATCTGCAACACCACTCCACAAACCATTCGCCACCAAACACGCCGTAAATAAATGATCAGAACTTTCTTCTTCTTCACCACATAAACAGCAAAGAACATCACCAACATGAACATTCCTACGAGCCAAAGCTTTAGTCGTAGGGATTCTATCCAAGCACGCCCGCCACATGAAAACATTACACTTAGAAGGAAGCCATTTACACCACTTGTACACGAACCCTCCGTCATTCACATCACCGCCTCGAAGCCACTTCCTAGCCTCTTTAACCGTATATTCCATACCCGAACCAGTGTTCCATCTCCAAGAATCCTGTCTATGATCCAGGTTCACTACCGTAATCATTCTATGACAATCCAATAATTCGACCACTTCATTAGCCAAGGATGGGTATCTTTTCCACTCCCAACTAATACCACCACCCGGATGATGTTGGCCCACTCGATCCGACACTCTGCACCACTTGTTCTTCTCAAGCCGAAAAAGATTTGGAAATAAATCTTTCAACGGAACATCATTAATCCACGTATCTATCCAAAAACGAATGTCCAACCCATTACCAACCGAACCACGGATCATATTCATAAAACTCACCCCTTGCATTTTTGTAGCATACACGACCTTAACCAATTTACTCCAAGGTCCATTCGATTGTTTATTCCATGGTATCATATCCCATCTACGGTTAGAATTGTGTAAAGCATCAATAACTCTTCTCCACAACGCAAATTGTTCATTCTTGTAACGCCAAATCCATTTGAATAACATCGACTTATTACAATCCGTCAACTTACTCAAACCCAAACCACCAACTAGTTTTGGTTGTGCAACACTATCCCATGCAACCCAATGAATCTTACCAATGTCTTCGGTCCCTCCCCATAAAAAACGCTTAATAAGGCCTTCAAGCTTATTAATAACCGCCACCGGCGCTTTATAAAGAGAGAAAAAGTACGAGGGAATGCTCTCCAAAACAGATTTAACCAAAACCAGTCTGCCTCCCATAGAAAGGATACGAGCCTTCCACAAGGATAACCTTCTCTTAAAGACTTGAACTACCGAATCCCAGCTGTTAATCCTAGACATATTCCCACCAACAATAATACCCAAATATTTGAAAGGGGTCTCACCATGCTGACAGCCCAGCCGCGTGGCTTTCTCTTGAACCTCCTGAATGTTTTTCCCAATACCAAACAATGTAGATTTATTGATATTAATCCTCAAACCTGAACATAAATGAAAGATCCGGAGCATTCTTCTAAGCGAGTTGAAGTTAAATTGAGACCACTCCCCCATAACCATAGCGTCATCCGCATATAACAAATGAGACAACACCGGCCCATCATTAGGAAGACGCACCCCATCAAACGAGCCAATACCGCACGCTCTCCTTATCAAACTAGAAAAAGCTTCCATAACAATGATAAATAAAAACGGAGAAATAGGGTCACCTTGTCTAATACCTTTGGTACAAGAAAACTCAAATGTAGGCGAGCCGTTCACCAAGACTGAAGACGCGGCAGACGCTAAAACCCCATATATCCAATCACACCACTTACCCGGAAAACCCATTTGCCTCATAATGTCTATCAAAAACCCCCAATGCACATTATCATATGCTTTTTCAAAGTCAATTTTGAACATAAATAATTCTCTCCCCCTTCGTTTCGCCCACGACATAACTTCGCTAATAATCAAAGGGCCATCCAAAATGTACCTTCCCGATAAAAAAGCCGATTGAGTTTCATGCGTGACTGACTCCATCACCATCTTCAATCTATTAGCTAAAACTTTAGAAATCACCTTACTAATCACTCCTATCAGATTAATAGGCCGGTACTCCCCTAACCCCACTGGGTCAACAACCTTAGGAACCAATGTAATGAAAGAAGACCCGACCCCCCGATTAATCTTACCCGTATCATGAAACTGGTGAAAGATCTTCATAAAGTCCTCTTCAAAAACATTCCAAAACTTCTTGATAAACCGAAAGTTGAACCCGTCTGGGCCTGGCGCTTTATCTCCACCACACTCAAACACCGCCTCTTTAACTTCTTTAATCGAAAACGGAGCAACTAAAGCCACCACCTCAGGTTCACTTAACGTCTTCAAGTCATTGCAAATTAATTGCGGCCTCTCCATCATGTCTTCCACAAACTTGTTCCTGAAAAAAGAAAAAATTTCACGTTTAACCAACGAAGGTTTGGAAATCCAAACCCCGTTGACAAGAACACCCGAATACAGTTCGAGACCCTCCTTTTATTAATCACCCCATGAAAGAAGCTCGAGTTCTCGTCACCATCTTTAGCCCAATTTACCCGAGCCTTTTGACGTAAATCTTTATATTTAAAATTATCTAACTCCTTTAGCCTCTTATTGCCTTCACAGAGCATCCATAATTCCTCTTCACTAAGGTCTCGCCCTTCAACCTCACTATCCAAATCTTGCAAATCACACTGGATCGCACTATATTCTTCCTGTTCCTCCGTAACGAGACTACGTTTCCACTCCAAAATAGCATTTCTAATAGATTTCAGTTTATGCAACAGATAAACATCCGGGTCACAATTCTCACCAAACTTCTCGGCTGCCTCCTTGACCACCTCCTCCAAACCCGGCCGTTCGAACCAAGAATTGTAGAATCTAAACGGCTTGGGTCCAAAATTACGGTAAACCACTTTAAGCACCAAAGGGCTATGATCAGACTTACCCCTAGCCAAAGCCCGGTACTCCGCATTTGGCCAATCAATAATAAAATTCATGGAGACAAAAAACCTGTCTATCCTACTACATTTATTACCAGAGATAAACGTAAACCTTCGACCTTTTAACCCATACTCATGAAGATCCGCCCCATCAATAAAATCATTGAAATCACTAGAAGACACCGCATTGAACTTAGAATTTTTTCTCTCGCTTCTATCCCGAACACAATTGAAATCTCCCCCCACAATCCAACGAACCGTATCCGACTAAACCAGACTCTTCAACTCAGCCCATAATCTCCTCTTCTCATCGTTTTTTTGCGGAGCGTACACATTAATAACACCCACTTTCATTCCACTCCCTTTAAGAATACCATGCACAACAAGGAAGTATCTATGTTTATTCACCGACTCCATATGGAACACTTTTTTATCCCACATCGAAACAAGTCCCCCGGACCTGCCTGACGCGTCTACCCACTCTACATCATATTCTCCCCTCCCCCAAAACCTACTCAGATCAACCCCATGCATCGAAGCAAGCTGCGATTCTTGGAATAAAACAAAACCAACCTCATTTGCTACACGGACATTAGCGATCCAGTCTGCCTTATCCGCGCTACCCATACCCCTAATATTAATGGACATCATATTCATTGATCAACCTCTTGAAAGCTCTCCTCATTCACAACCTTCACCAAAGAGTCTTCGAATTTACCCACATTTTTAACCCCTAGGTCTTTAGCAAACAACATAGTGTCTTCCACCTCTCTTCTAAGTATCACATCCCTTACTGATCCACTACTATCCGGCTGATCAACTACGGCATTCCCATCAACTCTATAATCATTAATCGACGCCAAGTGATTCAGATCCGGCGTTAGAAATTCCTCCTCCATCTGATCAACTGTATCCCCACTACAAACTGTATGGACTTGTGCCGGATTGGAAAAAATAAATCTATCAATATCGAACACGTCATTATTTTCTCGATATCTTTTCTTTGGCCTATCTTTATCCAGTGGCGAAATAGACCTACGTAAAGGTCCTTTTTTCTTCGAATACCGCCCTCCCTTCCTTTTACAACTTCTAGAGCTGACAGGATCCGCAACAGAATCGTCAAAAACCCCATTTAAGTGCTGCATGTTAGAATCAACATCGACGTCCCTGCTACTCTGCTCATCATTATTTTTAGGATTATCCTGCATACCAATAATATCCCCGCCACCCTGCTGATCAACATGAGTAACCTCCTCAGCGTGAACATCATCTACCACCACCTCTACGTCTTCCATATCAATGATACCATCCGGGACCCAGTCCCCCATATCCTCCTCAACGTGAACAACAAACGAACTTTCTTTCCAATACACTTTACAACAACCAGTAACCCGCTCATGCAGTTTAGGTATGATACCAACAATCGCATGAGACATATCGTCTTCCTCTGGAAACGTAGCCGACTGAACTACCTCTCCATATACACCTGCAATACTATCAAAGACCTTACCCTCAGCAACATGAAGTGGTACCCCAAAGATTTTAATCCATGCAATCCTCTCCACTACAATCGTCTGTCCTGCCCATGATTCCATCCTAACAAACCAGTCATTCCACACCTCTCGAGCCCCCATAAACTTCTCTTTTTCACTACCATTGTCAAAGGTCAATAAGGCATACAAACCACCCAAATACTTGATCATAACCTTCTGCCTATACACCTCTTTAATCTTCCTCCTCAACTCCATAAGAACATCAAAAGCACAAACCTTAACAACGATACTATTCTCATAATAACTATCCATGTGTTTACCATCAGCCTGAATAGTCACTTCTGGCATAACCTTTTCCACCGGCTTATTAACCAGTGTATCCTTGAACGATCGTTGAGCAACCATCTCGCTTGGATCTTTGTCAACCTGCATATCAGCCGAACCCATATTCGTTTCCCCATTCCCACTATCTACGTGATCACCTGCTGGTTTCCAAACCTTCTCACCATGTACCGTCTGATCTATTCCCTTCCCCTTGACATCGGAACTCTGCTTGTCGTTCACAAATCTAGCCGGTACGATAAACAACTTATAACTTCCAATCCATACATCTTTGAGATATCGTTCCAGATCTACCCTATTCCGCACCACATTGAACGTGGCAAAACCAAATCTCTTGCCCAATCTATCATATTTCCTAGCAATGTAAATACCAGTAACATCCCCATACCTGTTCAAGATTTCCTTCAAATCTGCTGAGGAGCATTTTTCAGGGAGATTTGACACAAAAAATTTTACCTCGTCCGTTGAGATCTTCGACTGCTGATACGTACCCTTGTTCCTGTCCTTCTTAACTGGTACATCATACCAGGTATTAACCCTGTATCGATCCCGAGCCGCCATGCAAAAACTTCAAAACCCTAATCGCCCTATTCGCCTTCCGGAATTATGAATATTAGTTTGAAAAAATTTGTAGTCGTTGGTAGAAAAGAATGTGTACTAGATCGTACATTAATTAGGGAGGAAAGGGTGCTCCATAGCTACCTTAGAGTCCACTAATCTTGTATTGTCACCTAAATGCTACCATTAACTGTTCTAAAACATCTTTAAAAGTGTCAAAATTACCCTATAACATTTTTTAAATTTTTAAAAAATTATACAGTTAAACACACAAACAAAATTAATTAAAAACCATTTAAATATTACACATTTAAAAATACATATCTAAAAGTAAAACAACTACAAAATTAAATTTAAAATCCTTTCATTTATCAAAGGTTTCATGTATTGATGGGTTGTACACTATACATGTGACATTTTAAAAAAATTATGATATTCTAAATTTAACCCAAACTCATTTATTTTTACTTTTAACCTAAATGTTCTCATGTTTTATAATTTAACCCTAACAATTTTGATTTTCCACTTCTAACCTATAACTTCTCATTTTTTTACTTTTAACCCAAAGATTTTCATCTTTTACAATTTAACCCTAAAACTTTTTTACTTTCAACTTTAGTGTCACATACTTTTCATCTTTCGCAAGTTTTTTCGTTTTAAGTTACGTTCTAGATTTTGCGAGTTAACATACCGTAACATGCATGTGTGATTCAACATTTCTCTTCGTTTATTTTCTAGGATTATCAGGGGCGACCCTAACAAATAGAATGTCTATATGGTGACATGTTTTTCTAAAGTTATTGCGATAAGTGCATCGACAATTTAGCAACACATTTTTCAATGGTTTTTGAAAATTTGGAGAAGGTCTTTACAATGGTTATTTGTATAAGGGAAATTGGATTTAAATACTCAAAACTATTGCTCGTTGGCTAATATCACTACCAACTATCACTTTGACTACCAATACTGCAAAATTTACAGAGTAGCCTATCTGCTTCATTTGAGTTTTACTAAAGATCACATCAAATAGGCAATCTTAGCATATTTCTTCATTTTCCACCAAACTAGAGATGAGCAATTTTTAAACTTCATCTCCATCTTTTCAAACTTCCAAATACATTAATTTATTAGGTGTAACACGAGCGTGTAACCTTCTCCGACAATACGTACTACTTCGGCTGTTATATCTTGATAGACAAACGCGATGTCTAAGTAAGATGTGAAATCTGTTTTAAGATTATAGGAGATACATCACGATTTTATTACAATTATTTTTTTTGAACGATATATTTTATTACAATTATATAAGTATAATAACGATGCTCTCGTTATTAACATGAAAAATATATAAGTACTAACAAATATTGTCATACCGAATATAAACAAATATGTAAACATTACATATTTGTTTATATTTTGTATTACAACAATATTTGTTACTACTTATTTTTCCAGGTTAAGACTTGTGTAGAAAGTGAGATTTATCTAAGAAGTGTAAGAAGCCATAGAATAATGACAAGTGACATCAATAAGTTTAATAGAAAAAGGTTATATTGGTAATTAACAAATTGTGTTTTATCCTTTAATATAAAACAATTATTATAATATTAATTAGGTATTTATGTTTAGTTATTAATTATTCCTAATATCATAGGATTTCAAAATTGAAATCATAAGTAAATATTCAACTTTTCAGCCATCATCAAATATTTTTCATTCCACAAATCTTCATATATTTGCCTTCCTCTCTCATGATTAATTCACTCTATTCATGTCCAGATCCAGATTCATATTTCACAGTGTTTTATTGACATATCACATGAACTTAAAATACTATTGTTTGAATGCCCAGAATTAAAACACCAATGTTTTAACGTCCAGATGCAGATCCAGATTCATATTCGTAGTGTTTTATCGAAATATCACATGAACTTAAAACACTATTGTTTGAATGTCCAGAATTAAAACACCAATGTTTGAACGTCCAGATCCATATTCATATTCGCAGTGTTTTATCGAAATATCACATGAACTTAAAACACTTTTGTTTGAACGTCCATGAACTTAAAACACACCAATAAGAACATACAACAACCTGCAAACCCAATCGAAACTATAATAACCCGATCGTCCATTTTACAAGACACCATCATGTTTTACTAAACTTTTATACAAATCGAAAAAATAAAACTTGGACTAAAAACACCACGGGGTGATTTACTTGAATGACCCTTCATCCTTTTAGTTGTAAAACACCACAATGTTCTCCAGATGAATGATAGATAGACTAGGTAAGAAAAGAGTTTATGAAGAAGGTATGAAAGGTTCTTTATGACTAATGATAAGGATGTTGTTTTTCATTAATTTTCTGTGATGTAGTTTCCTTTTTGTAGAGGTTTTAGAGGAGAGAAGGTATTGGAATTGATTATCAACATTAATCTCCTCTAAGAGTTATCACTCTTTCCTATAATTAGCAACTTGGGCAACTTCTAAGAGTCACCACCCTTCCTATCCCTTCCCACCGTTTCACAAATTATTAGACATACAATTTGCAACACCATAGCACAAAAAAACAATACATATCATAAAGCACTGATTATGACTTGCAAGGTTTTTTTTCTTATTTCCAAATCCATTTGATTTTAATAACCCGCTCCAATATCTTTCTTTTCCACATCTCATTTTCAACAACACAATTTATGATTGTTTGCAACCGTTTCCAAATTCATGTTTATGATGATACTAAAATATTCATAATCAAAATCCCGCCGTAACGCGCGGGCGAGCGCAACTCGTATATGTACAATTAGCAACTTGGGCTACCTCTAATCATCACCACTTTTCTCTTGTCTAATACCCACCTTTTCACAATTTAACATGAATCTCCTTCAATAGTCACAACCATTTACCCATCCATTGGCACCGTTTCACAAACTATACAATTTGCAACTTGGGTTACCTCTAATCATCACCACCTTTCTGTTGTCCAATACCCACCTTTTTCACAATTTAACATGAATCTCCTTCAATAGTCACGACTCTTTACCCATCAATTGACACCGTTTCACAAACTATATATTATCTATCCATAAAAAAAAAAGTTTACTTGTGACATCCGGAAACCAAGCATACATTTTTAGCTGGCTTTACTGTTTACTTGCTGAATTTCGGGACGAAATTCTTTTCAACTTGGGGATGATGTGATACCCCGAAAATTCAGGTTCTCACTTTAACTAAACTCTAGTTACATTTCCTTGCATTATACTTAACTAGGGTTAATAAGACATACGTGCATGGTTGTGAGTCAATGTGTGATTGCATGATTAGTGAACCTCGGACGTTGGTGAAAAATAAACTTATGTGAAAACCATACGTGATTATGTGAACCTAAACCGAACACGTTAATAGAAATCATTAAAAGTGGAGCATGAGGTTGATTAGGGTCTTAATGCATGGGGTTACACTTGTTACGGTCCGAAATAGCGAAAACGTCAAAGGATAACGCATCGGGAGACGAAACGAAGCAAGAGCGCGCCACCCGGACCTGTGAGCGGCCGCTCACAGGCACCGAGCGGCCGCTCGAAGTGACCTGACGGGTCTTAACCGCCTCAAACTTATATTTAAGCATCCTAAACTCCCATGCAACCCCCATACTCAACCCTAATCGCCCCCTTACTGCCCCACACGAATATTTCACTCAAACAACCTCTGCTAAGGCTCAAGATCATCAATTGGGAGGCTCCAAGGCGCGCGATTGATCGATTGAGAGAGCTAAGGGTATATCTTACGATTTCTTATGCTTCTATCTTGTGTTTTCATTAATAAAAATCATATAATAAGTTTGTCCAGGTCTGAATGAGTTTATAAAACATTAAAGCATGAGTCTTTTTGAAGATTAAACGGATTAAACCTATTAATAAACGCGTAGTAACATCATAGGATGCTTGTTGCGCAAGTTATTGGTGTTTTGATCCTAAAAGCTTTGATCTTGACATGTTTGATAATAGGATCTGATGGGAATAGGTATTAGGAAAGTTGTATGATGATTATTAGGTGTTATTGATTGATAATATGCAACTAGGGTTTGATATAATTGATAATATTGCACGATCAGAATCTGGACAGATTCTGAATGTCGAATTGTAGGGTCTGTTTCGTGGCTTGAAAATAATTGGTTTGATCGATTCTTTGCATGATTGTAACGTACAAGGTCTTAGCTTTTCATAATGGGCAAAACCATCGAATTTGGACATCGTTTGAGTCGTTTTTGAAATTTTAATTGATTAGGGGTCATATCAGATTTTCGGATTTGTAAACTGGGCTAACTTTAAATGGTCATAACTTGAGATTTACAAGGAGTTAGGTTATGAAATTTTTACAGTAGGTCAATACTGGAAAAATAGAGCTTTTCCAAGTGGATTCATCTCGTTTGGATGAATACACAATTTTTAAGAATTTTCCTACTAAACTGACCTGTTGAGGAAATTTTCTGAACACTGCTGTGTTGTACGAATTTTTATAATTTTTGTGTTTGGAATTAAGACAAAAAAAAAATAGGTATTGCCAAGTGAATTCCAAAGAAAATTCAGTAAAAATTTGGGAGGATAACTCACTGGTTTACTATTTTAAATAAATTCGTTTTGATGGCGCACAATCTGTCCTGAAAACACAGATTGTGTATTATGTGCTTATGTGATTACTTGAGGTCTTAGGTGATCTAAAATTGACATATAACGGAAGTACACATGTTTATGACACATACGGGCTGTAGAAACTAATTATAACCAACTCATTCACCAACGAGTCCGTAGGGTTTACTATTGCATGTAGAATCACTAGGAGTCGCATACACACTTTTGAATATTAAAACGCCTTGGACAAATGAGTTATATGGTGTAATGATGTTACGCCTATACTCACATAGTGACACTGTTATTAGGGTGTCGGTAGCATATAATACTTGCTGTTCGGATTCTTTGCTTACGCGATAAGGTGAGTTTCACTACTCTTTTCTCAAAAGCATGCGTCTCGGGTTGAGACAACTTACGTAACGTTTCTAGTCCGGGTTGGGACTACTTTTACACATCCCGGGTTTGGGGTGCATGATTTACGAGGTAAATCTACTTTTACTAATTCATATATATGTCCTTGATGAACTAAACCAAACACATCTTTTAAGTCCTTCAAAATACCGAATCAATTGCCGGTTGGGCAAGCGGGTTAATTAGTTGATAGCGCTATTAGGTCTAACAAACCTCACATCGTGCTGGGGGCACGGATGTGAACTATTAGCTTCAAACATAGTCATTGTTGATGGGCAATGACGCAAGGCACTTTTCTCCCGGTTTTGGGAACTTGTTCATTAGTAGTTCGGTATTCGCCGGTTTTAGTTATCATGAGTGGGCTAGCTACCCCTGGCATATGAATTAGCTATTTACTTGTGGCCAAGGAGGCCGACGTTCTTACTTACTGTTATGTGGTCTGGGAGACCGACACTTTCATTTGGTTACATGGTTTAGGAAACCTACGCTTTTACTTACTCACCTATTTTACTTAGTGAACTCACCAACATTGTTTGTTGACCCACGATTTACATGCTTTTGCAGGTAGTTAGCTTCCGGTGCCAGGATTAGAAAGCACTGTACACTTCACTGCATCTGGGCTCTCGGCATACACATAAATTATATATTATGCTTTCGTATGGTTCTAATTTGGGTGCGTTGTTTTGCGCAAGTTTTAAAAGGTTTTAAATTTGGTTTACGCTTCCGCAGCTTAACTAAACTTGGTTTTTGAAAACGAACTAAATGGTTTGGGCATTTAGAGTTCGTTCCTGTGACTTATGGCTATGGGATCCTGGTATGTCACGCGCCTCGCGGTATAAACCCCGCAGTGGAAATTTGAGGGTGTGACAGATTGGTATCAGAGCCATTGGTTATAGTGAACTAGGACTGCATGTTGAGTCTAGTCTATAATCATCATAGCATAAGTACACTCACAACTTAAGTGCACAACTAGCTATTAGCTACATATATCTACAACATATGATTTCAGGAGACATGTTATCTCCTAGTTCTAGACTTAATTCTTAACACGTCAATGGTGGGAACCTAGGGTTACACCAGGTGGCGCATTACTGGGAGTAATATCCTAACTAACCTCATGGACGAGGAGACAACAATAGAACAAGGGAGGGAGCCTTGCGAGCATTATGGCGCACGTACACAGGAAGCTGCACGATGCGCATGACGTGGTACCATTAAATCAACTATGAAGGAATTCGAATGCTGAGACTTATCTTTTGTCACTTAGCAAGGAGACAATTAGTTTCTGTTCCTTGCTACTTGATCTTTCTTACCCCCATTCGAAACTCAGACGGGACTGGGTTACGCATATAGAACTTATTTCTTACTTTAGTACCTTACGCCTAGTATGAGCGGGCGGACGTATGACTGCATATCCCTGTTACTCATAAGTATATGGTAGATTCATGGGAACACGTTAGATCGGGACTTGCTACACACACTCTTGGGGAGTTACGTAAAGCCTGCGATGTAACGCAACATCACAAGGGAGGATGAAACCTACTAATGGCTGATAGCCACGATTGGAGGAACGAGTGGTACAGCTTACCACTAAACTGGTTCACATAGGACTAGAGAAGGAGATTGTACGTGATGAGAACCATATAACACTGACATCGCAAAAGAGGAAGGATAAGAGATGGAAGGGGAACCTGAGCAGGACGAGCACACGGAAAGTGAGGATGAAGGCTCTACTATCTAGACAGAGCATGGCGACGATTGGCTCTTACCTTTTCTTACCTATATTTTCTTTCATTTTCCTTGTTAACTTAGATAAGACTGAGTTTTTATGATCAACGATAGGGTGGTTGAGGCCCTCGCATCTTTCCCAGCTAGTAAAGATCTATATTGCTAAATCGTTCTTTTCCTCTGACTTCCACATTTGAACTTTCTTATCTCTCGAACGCACATGCCACAACAACAACCGGCCATCATATCTTCAAGCCTTTTATTGATCGTAATCCTCGATGACTCCAACAGAACTGAAGGAGACCGTCTGATTGCTTCGATAGTATAAGTCCCTGCCATGTGCATTTGCCCCAGGCAGGATGGGGTAATGTATGCTACATGCACACTCGATGAGTTACAAATACTTGGAAGGAGAACGTAACACCCTGTGGTGAAATCTAGAAATTTTGTTATATAAAGACGGATGGATCTGAGATCGACGCCTACACTACCAAGCTACAGGAGATAGCCACTATAGGCTCGAATCTATTTAACCTACCTTACAAATGGATCGAACTTTATACCGAAGGGGTGGGCCCCTCAGATTCGTGGCTTGGCCACTGCAGCTCACCTACAAACCTTTCACCTGGCTCACAAACTCACCGACGAGGCTGTTGAGCATGGTACTTTTCCGAAGCAGGGTGCTTCATCTTCTACTTTTGGTGATAACAAGAGAACGTGAGATAGTATGCGGTATAAGTCCTTCAACAATAACCACAACAGTAACAACAACAATGGGGCTCGTGGAGGAGCATTTGTGATGGGCTCTGGGGAGGCCAGGACTGATAACAACGGCGTGACGGATACGTGTTCCTTAAACGCCACTCTCGCTTCTGTTTTATATGATGCTGGTGCAGACTATAGTTTTGTGTCATCAAAACTTAGCAAACAACTAGGGATAGTTCCTACACTTCTTGATACCCCGTACTTTATAGAGTTAGCTGATGGGAAGCCTGTTAAGGTAACCCACATCCATCGTGACTGTAAGCTCGAACTAGAGGGACAGTTGTTTGCCATCGACCTCTTACCTATCACCCTAGGAAGCTTTGATCTCGTGGTTGGCATGGACTGGTTGTCCAAGCAACACGCTGAAATTCTCTGTCAAGAGAAGATTGTTCGTATCCCTCTCCCTAGTGGAGAATTCTTATCTGTCCAGGGTGATCCTGGTGGTGCCATGATGGGCATCATCTCTTTCCTGAAAGCCTAGAAGTGTATTCGGAAGGGCTACCCAGCCATATTGGCTAACATTTCTGATACTCGAGCTGAAGTTGAAACAAAAATTGAGGATATCCCTGTAGTTCAGGATTTTCCAGATGTCTTCCCAGAGGAATTACCCGGACTTCCACCTGTTCGACAAGTGGAATTTCAAATTGACCGTGCACCAGGAGCCGCCCCAGTTGCGCGTGCACCATACCGCCTTGCACCAGGCGAACTTCAAGAACTATCCACCCAACTCCAAGAGTTATTGGACAGGGGTTTCATTAGACCTCGTTCTTCACCTTGGGGAACTCCAGTCTTATTTGTTAAGAAAAAGGATGGGAGTTCCCGTATGTGTATCGATTACCGGGAATTGAACAAAGTGACAATTAAAAACCGCTACCCTTTACCTCGTATTGATGATCTATTCGACCAGCTTCAGGGGTCGAGTTTCTATTCCAAAATCGACTTAAGGTCGGGGTATCATCAACTGAGAGTCCGAGAGGAGGATGTGCCAAAGACAACCTTTCGAACTCGTTATGGGCACTATGAATTTTTGGTAATGCCCTTCGGGCTGACCAATGCACCAGCTGTGTTCATGGACCTCATGAACCGTGTGTGCAAACCCTATCTAGACAAATTTGTCATAGTGTTCATAGACGACATTCTGATCTATTCCAAGAGTAGGGGAGAGCACGAGCAACACCTACGACTGATCTTGGAACTTCTGAAAAGTGAGCAGTTATATGCAAAATTCTCCAAGTGCGACTTCTGGATTCGCGAGATCCAATTCTGGGGTCATGTGGTGAACGAGGTAGGAATACAGGTCGATCCCGCTAAGATTGATGCGATTAAAAGATGGGAGGCCCCTAAGAACTCCCACGGAGGTCCGACAATTTCTTGGCCTTGCAGGTTATTATCGCAGATTCATTCAGGGATTCTCAAAAATCGCTCAACCCCTCACTGCTTTGACACAGAAGGGGATTACCTACAAGTGGGGAGATGCCCAAGAACCTGCTTTTCTGATACTAAAGACTAAACCTTGCAGTGCTCCAATATTATCACTACCTGAGGGTACGGAGGACTTTGTGGTGTACTATGATGCATCTATCCAAGGTCTAGGGTGTGTTTTGATGCAACGCGAAAAGGTGATCACATATGCTTCACGACAACTAAAAGTTCATGAGAAAAATTTCCCCACTCACGACTTGGAACTGGGAGCGGAGGTCTTCGCTCTCAAAATTTGGAGGCACTACCCCTACGGGACAGAGTGCACGATTTCACAGATCATAAAAGTCTCCAGCATATATTCGACCAGAGGGTGCTAAGCATACGACAACGCCGATGGGTCAGACTCTTGAATGGTTATGACTGTGCCATCAAGTAACATTCAGGGAAGGCTAATGTAGTAGCAGATGCCCTGAGTCGTAAGGAAACAAAACCCAAACGAGTGCGAGCCTTGCAACTTACCCTACAATCTAATCTTCATGTTAAGATACGTAAAGCCCAGGGCGTGGATTTGAAAAGGAAAACATCGGGCTTGAAACCTTGCACGGTGCTGATAAGCACCTGGAATGGAGGACATAGGGTCTTCAGCACTTCATGAATCAAGTCTGGATTCCACGTGTTGGAGATCTCAGACAACTAGTGCTCGATGGGGCACACACCCCTCGTTATTCGGTACATCCTAGTTCGGATAAAATGTACCGAGATCTCAAACTCTTTACTGGTGACCAAACATGAAAGCTGAGAAAAGTCACTTATGTTAGTAAGTGCTTGACTTGCGCGAAGGTTAAGATTGAATATCAGAAACCTTCAGGCCTACTTCAACAACCAGAGATTCCGATGTGGAAATGGGATGGGATTTCCATGGACTTCATTACGAAGCTTCCTAAAACGCCCAGCGGGCACGATATGATTTGGGTCATTATTGACCGTTTGACCAAATCAGCGCATTTCATGGCAATTAGAGAGGCGGACATGTTGGAACGTCTAGCCGCTTTTGTATTACGAAAATTGTCTCTAGGCATGGGATGCCAACTTCTATCATATCGGATCACGACGCGCGATCTACTTCCCATTTTTGGAAAACTCTCCAAATTGCTTTGGGAACTCATTTGGACATGAGCGCAGCCTATCACTCCCAGACGGATGGATAGAGTGAACGTACCATCCAAACACTAGAAGATCTACTGCGAGCGTGCGTGGTGGACTTTGGAAACAGTTGGGACAAGCACTTGCCTTTGATTGAATTCTCTTATAACAATAGTTATGACACTTCGATCCATGGTGCACTTTTTGAGGCACTTTATGAACGGGAGTGCAAATCCCCCATATGTTGGACTGAAGTTGGGGATAGCCAACTGACAGGTTCCGAACTTGTGCACCAAACTTCTGAGAAGATAGTGCAATCCGAAAACGGATGGCTGCTACTCTTGAGCGACAGAAAAGCTACGCTGATAAGCGTAGGAAACTTTTAGAGCTCCGGAATGGGAACAAGGTACTATTAAAGGTGTCACCTTGAAAGGGTGTGACACGCTTTGGAAAACGGGGGAAGATGAACCCGTAAAACGTTGGACCATTCGAGATGGTTGATGGGATTGGTCTGGTAGCTTACAGGTTAAACCTGCTTAACAAACTTGGTAGGATACACGATGTATCCCACATATCGTACCGAATCTATAGAAATGCCTGTTGGATACAACACTGATGGTGCCACTGGAGGAGATCCAGGTGGACGATCGGCTACGGTTCATGGAAGAACCAGTGGAGATTCTTGAGCGGGGCGTCAAGAAACTCAAACAGAACACTATACCTATTATTAACGTACAATGAAATTCCCGTCTAGGACCGGAATACACGTGGGAGCGCAGAGATCAGATGCGGCTCAAATATCCACACCTCTTTTCTGAACCTGAACCTGTGCATAGATCAAATGCCGAACATAAAGCAGCTCGCTCAAAGTGAATTTCGGGGCGAAATTCCTTTCAACTTGGGGATGATGTGACATCCGGAAACCAAGCATACATTTTTAGCTGGCTTTACTGTTTACTTGCTGAATTTCGGGACGAAATTCTTTTCAACTTGGGGATGATGTGATACCCCGAAAATTCAGGTTCTCACTTTAACTAAACTCTAGTTACATTTCCTTGCATTATACTTAACTAGGGTTAATAAGACATACGTGCATGGTTGTGAGTCAATGTGTGATTGCATGATTAGTGAACCTCGGACGTTGGTGAAAAATAAACTTATGTGAAAACCATACGTGATTATGTGAACCTAAACCGAACACGTTAATAGAAATCATTAAAAGTGGAGCATGAGGTTGATTAGGGTCTTAATGCATGGGGTTACACTTGTTACGGTCCGAAATAGCGAAAACGTCAAAGGATAACGCGTCGGGAGACGAAACGAAGCAAGAGCGCGCCACCCGGACCTGTGAGCGGCCGCTCACAGGCACCGAGCGGCCGCTCGAAGTGACCTGACGGGTCTTAACCGCCTCAAACTTATATTTAAGCATCCTAAACTCCCATGCAACCCCCATACTCAACCCTAATCGCCCCCTTACTGCCCCACACGAATATTTCACTCAAACAACCTCTGCTAAGGCTCAAGATCATCAATTGGGAGGCTCCAAGGCGCGCGATTGATCGATTGAGAGAGCTAAGGGTATATCTTACGATTTCTTATGCTTCTATCTTGTGTTTTCATTAATAAAAATCATATAATAAGTTTGTCCAGGTCTGAATGAGTTTATAAAACATTAAAGCATGAGTCTTTTTGAAGATTAAACGGATTAAACCTACTAATAAACGCGTAGTAACATCATAGGATGCTTGTTGCGCAAGTTATTGGTGTTTTGATCCTAAAAGCTTTGATCTTGACATGTTTGATAATAGGATCGGATGGGAATAGGTATTAGGAAAGTTGTATGATGATTATTAGGTGTTATTGATTGATAATATGCAACTAGGGTTTGATATAATTGATAATATTGCACGATCAGAATCTGGACAGATTCTGAATGTCGAATTGTAGGGTCTGTTTCGTGGCTTGAAAATAATTGGTTTGATCGATTCTTTGCATGATTGTAACGTACAAGGTCTTAGCTTTTCATAATGGGCAAAACCATCGAATTTGGACATCGTTTGAGTCGTTTTTGAAATTTTAATTGATTAGGGGTCATATCAGATTTTCGGATTTGTAAACTGGGCTAACTTTAAATGGTCATAACTTGAGATTTACAAGGAGTTAGGTTATGAAATTTTTACAGTAGGTCAATACTGGAAAAATAGAGCTTTTCCAAGTGGATTCATCTCGTTTGGATGAATACACAATTTTTAAGAATTTTCCTACTAAACTGACCTGTTGAGGAAATTTTCTGAACACTGCTGTGTTGTACGAATTTTTATAATTTTTGTGTTTGGAATTAAGACAAAACAAAAATAGGTATTGCCAAGTGAATTCCAAAGAAAATTCAGTAAAAATTTGGGAGGATAACTCACTGGTTTACTATTTTAAATAAATTCGTTTTGATGGCGCACAATCTGTCCTGAAAACACAGATTGTGTATTATGTGCTTATGTGATTACTTGAGGTCTTAGGTGATCTAAAATTGACATATAACGGAAGTACACATGTTTATGACACATACGGGCTGTAGAAACTAATTATAACCAACTCATTCACCAACGAGTCCGTAGGGTTTACTATTGCATGTAGAATCACTAGGAGTCGCATACACACTTTTGAATATTAAAACGCCTTGGACAAATGAGTTATATGGTGTAATGATGTTACGCCTATACTCACATAGTGACACTGTTATTAGGGTGTCGGTAGCATATAATACTTGCTGTTCGGATTCTTTGCTTACGCGATAAGGTGAGTTTCACTACTCTTTTCTCAAAAGCATGCGTCTCGGGTTGAGACAACTTACGTAACGTTTCTAGTCCGGGTTGGGACTACTTTTACACATCCCGGGTTTGGGGTGCATGATTTACGAGGTAAATCTACTTTTACTAATTCATATATATGTCCTTGATGAACTAAACCAAACACATCTTTTAAGTCCTTCAAAATACCGAATCAATTGCCGGTTGGGCAAGCGGGTTAATTAGTTGATAGCGCTATTAGGTCTAACAAACCTCACATCGTGCTGGGGGCACGGATGTGAACTATTAGCTTCAAACATAGTCATTGTTGATGGGCAATGACGCAAGGCACTTTTCTCCCGGTTTTGGGAACTTGTTCATTAGTAGTTCGGTATTCGCCGGTTTTAGTTATCATGAGTGGGCTAGCTACCCCTGGCATATGAATTAGCTATTTACTTGTGGCCAAGGAGGCCGACGTTCTTACTTACTGTTATGTGGTCTGGGAGACCGACACTTTCATTTGGTTACATGGTTTAGGAAACCTACGCTTTTACTTACTCACCTATTTTACTTAGTGAACTCACCAACATTGTTTGTTGACCCACGATTTACATGCTTTTGCAGGTAGTTAGCTTCCGGTGCCAGGATTAGAAAGCACTGTACACTTCACTGCATCTGGGCTCTCGGGCATACACATAAATTATATATTATGCTTTCGTATGGTTCTAATTTGGGTGCGTTGTTTTGCGCAAGTTTTAAAAGGTTTTAAATTTGGTTTACGCTTCCGCAGCTTAACTAAACTTGGTTTTTGAAAACGAACTAAATGGTTTGGGCATTTAGAGTTCGTTCCTGTGACTTATGGCTATGGGATCCTGGTATGTCACGCGCCTCGCGGTATAAACCCCGCAGTGGAAATTTGAGGGTGTGACATTACTTACGATTTATTACGTTTAATTAATTTTAACCCATTTATTTAAGATTTAAAAACGAAGAACGCATCAATTAAAATTTTTCCCTATTTTGCTCATCAAAATTCTGAAGCATATTGAATCCAAAATCAATATCCATAAATAAATCATTGTCTAGCCTCATGCGAACCCTTACCATTCTTGCTCAAATCGCGAATACCAATTAATTCATTATTCGAAAAACAAACAGATAGATTTTAGAAATCTTCACATATCATATAACAATACTAAACACATTCATAATCAACGACCCGCTGCAAACGCGCGGGGTGGCGTTAACTCGTTAAATATACAACAATTATAAAACACTAATTACAATCATGCCATTCATTTAATCTTGACCATCAATAATCTAATCCAAGGGCCTAAAACACTTCCTACACTTCTTAGAGAAACACCACTTTCTACATAAACCCCACCCTATTTTTCCATGTTAATAATAAGGGTATCATTAATATACTTTATACAATTTTAATGAAGTGTTCAAGTTATCCTACACACTGTAAAATGAAAGAGAAAGTAAGAAAAATACAAAAAACACAATGGATCACGAAATATAACAAAACGAGTCATAAAATATAAAAGACACAATGACCTAACACAAATTCTAAAATCTACAACCTAAAAGTCCAAAAAAGCGAAAACCTAAAACCTAAGATCGTATGATTTAATGAGATGGTTTCAATTCCGCTTAAATAAATTCAATTAAAGTCCGCTTAATACTTTTTCTACAACTACCATTTTTTTTTGCTATATATTTAATCATAACCCTTTAATTAATAATGTCGTGATCCATCTCAAAACATGCACCGTTGTTATATATTAATACATGTGCACGTTACTTAAATGCCAGCATGCAAGTACCTTAGCACTGCAAAGTACAATACAACAGATAAACAACTGGTTTCGACTAAACAACTCCATAAAGGCGTAAAACTATTAAATAAAACGGTACATTTTCTAATATGAATAACAACATAATATCTAAAAGATTATCATATAAATAATAACAACAGGCTTGAAAATTATCATATATAACCCCTTTTATACACAGACAGATAACGGCTACTACATAGAATGATTAGGTTTTTTAGCAACAAATAACTACTAAATATGTAAAATCTCCTTTTTTTTTCCTCCTTAAAATATTAAGACTGCATGATTAATTTTCTACAGAAATGACTTCTATTATGTGAATATGTTAGCAAGAATCCCAACGAAGTGTAGGTTTTTTTTTAGCAACCGAGTTTATGACCAACTTTATTAGCAATATGATTTATATTGTTCCTATAATTACTAGGAAATAGAATCTTTGGAACAAATGTACCAAAATAGTGGTGGACCTACATATATTTCAAGGGAGGATAAGTGCCACATTTGAAAATAAAATTTCAGTGTAATTTGTAATGTTTTTAATTTAATGAAAAATATATATTGCTCTTTCAAAAAAAATTACAAAAAAAAAAAAAAAAATCGTAGGCAAAAATCCTGATCGCACTCCATCATAATAATTCTTGGGTCCGTCATTACAATTAGAACAATCCGCCAATGGTTACTGAATTTATTATATAATTACACATAAAAAAAACGATTTTCTTTTAATGGTTATCGGTGAACTATGTCATTTCCGACAAAGTATGACTTACCCAGAAAGGTTTTTTTTTATTGATTTTTCGAATATACCTTGTTGATCTCTTGGACATCACTGGCCAATCTTAATTATATACTTTTTGAAACGAATGGTTTCTCGATCCTTTCTCTCTTCAAGTATTCTACTATATAGAAGTTTACTTTTTTTTTTCAAACGACGAACCTACACATTACCTAATATCTTTTATTCCAACCAAATTACTTTGAAAGAAAAATTACTTTCATTCCAGAACAAGGAAAATTACATCAAGTTTATAATCCCGTATTTTGTGGATGATTACAAAACAATATTAATTACAAATAGAATATTAATTATCATTAAAAACCAACAAATTTTACAAGTGAGTGACGGGTAAACGGGCTACAAGTTGCGCCGCTACCCCCTTTTGAATAGCAAAACCAACTCTATTAAAAATAAAACGTGGGTCCTTGGTCACTGGGGAGTTACTCTGCACCACCTTTTGTACTCTTTCCAAGAACCGAATTGCTTCGGGCGCTAGACCTCCAAACGTGTCAAAGGCAAAGGGCACAAAGACGTGTTGGTTCTCCAGACAGGCAACTTCATGTTTGGCAAATTTATTGGACTCTGCTTTCAAGACTGCTTGCCCTGCCACAAACCCAGAATCCCGCAGTCCAACCAACGGAGACACCCCTGTAAGATCAACGCACGCATGTTTACCCTGTGCCCACCCGAACACGAGGACATCCGCTGGCCTTAGGGTGGACCGCCCTTCCAGGGGGTCTGTCAAAAAGTTAACCGGGGCTTCTTTCCTAGCCGAAATCCCTGCCCTTCGTAAGACGTCCCACAAAACATCCCTGACCAGATCATGTCTGTATTTAAATCCGGGCAGCTCCTTACAGTGTAGGGCATGTTCTCCAAACTTATCTAAACATGCCTTTTTGCACACCGGACACGGCTCATCAACTGGAAAGATGGGAATCATGAGCCTGTATTTGAGGATAGCCCGATATTCAACAGCTGACATGTGTTGCCCAAGTCCATCAATAGGAAGGACAGCCAAGAAATCTTGAGCATGCGATACTTTGAGGCATTCAAACACCGCCTTCTGGCGCGGAGACATGGCAAACTTCTCTCCCATAGTCTGGAGGGTTTTACAGTTAAAAGCACTCGCCAAAATCTTTTGAGGTTTTTTGGGGGCGGTGTCTTTATCTATAAACCCGCCCAAATCTAAATCAGGAAGAGAGTTGCGAACGTTGTCTAAGGCAAGCTCATAATCCAAGTCCATCCCCACTACCCCACTGTTCCGTAAGATGTGGTCTTGAAGTTTCCAGGACTGGACTCTAGAGGCCACAAAGGCATATGCAGACACGTCCTCCGCCGTACAAAGGCCAAGACCTCCCGACCGTAACGGTAGAGACGTCAATCTCCATTGAAAATCTCCATTTATGGTTATTACAAATTATAACCATAAATACATTATCTATTACTTTTATTGAACACATATACATTTCTTAAACTTTACTCCTAATAATAAAACTTACATACTATTAAGAGACTTAAACCTTCAACTTCGTAAGGAAGAATGATTCATTTAGCGGTCTTAAGACGGCTAGGTTTTCATTGATTCAAAATCATATAATACGATTGACTGATAACATAGAATTCAATCGAACAATCTTAGTTATATATATGTTTGCCAAATAAGGCAATTCACTTGTTAATTTAGTAAAGTTACAAATAAATATTACTGGTTTTGATCAATGGAAGACTTTTTATTTTCAAAGAGATGAAGTGTCTCATGTTAAATTGATACATATAGCTAGCTAGACGTGAATTTTATTATTTGAAAACAATTAACTTGAGAGGACTACCAAAATTAATAATAAAAAAACTTTTCTTGATATCTAGATGAAAAATTGAAGTGCAAAGGTTCAAAGTGTTTATAATCGCATGCAATATGTAAATATTCAAATTTAATAATAATTGTCAACAGTGACGATAACACAACATTTGTAGAGGGATACAATGCGGATCCAACTTAAAATTATTCGCCACTTGGTTGGCACAATCTTTTTAACCAATATTTTATTAACTATTTTTACAGGTATAAACGAGCCAAGCCGAACCTAGACTTGCTGAAGCTGAAACTCGACTGATTTAGCTTAAGATAAAGATCGAGTCTGGCTCGTGAGTAGATAAATGATTGATTATAGTATAAACAAACTGAGCCGCTAATGATTCATTAGAATTCATCCCGTTAAAAAAAATTAATTGACTAGACCTAAACAAGCCCAAGCTTATACTGAAACGAACTTCATTAAATAATTATTAGCTTATTCAAATATTAGCTAACAAACTAATTAAATAAACTAGGTTTTTATCCAGCCGCGCGTTGCGGCGGCGTCAATATGATTTAAAAATAATTAAGTGATGATATAGCGTTGCGACATTTCAAATTCCAAATCAAACCTAAATCAATTTTCATTGTGTTCGTGATATTAGTTTATCATACATAAACTTTCCACCTAAATTATTGCGTATGTTCGTGAAATTTCTATGCTAAGCATCCCTAATAACAACATCATTTTACCAGGAATCTCCCGCGGTACGCGGCACATGGTGGAGATGGCGCACGGTAGATGTGGTCGGTGATACGCGCGCTGCGCGTTTTTCACATGACGTGTTAATGCGGATTTTGGTAACCGACAAAGGCATTGATACTAACCGTGGACAATGAGAAAAATACAAAAGTGGCAGTGGCTACGCGGAGAATACCAGGAATCTCCCGCGGTCCGCGGCACATGGTGGAGATGGCGCAGGGTAGATGTGGTCGGTAGCCGGCTGCGTACGTTAGAGTGAAGCAGCTATTCATTTCGTGGTCGTTAAATATATGGATAATAAACGAACAAAAACCAAACCCGTATGGAATCGGGTAAAAAACGCATTATGTCGGGGGCCAAAATGAGAAAAACAAACTTAATAAAAAAGTTGGTGGCCAAAACGGGAAAAAAAACTTAAACAAAAAGTAAAAAAACATTGTGTGGCCAAAATGAGAAAAAAAAACTTAAATAAAAATTTGGTGGCCAAAATAGAAAATATGAAAACATTTTGGTGGTCAAAATGGGAAAAAAAAGTTAATTAAAAAAGCAAAAAAAAAAATGTGCCAAAATAGAAAATAAGTAAACATAACTATTTGTTACCATGAACTATTAATATTATGTAATTACATGGAAAAATATAACCACCACTTTTGGAATTACTTCTTTTTTAAAAGGAAATTTCATTCACAACGACTGGCGACTCAACTCCAAGTAGGAGAAGAAATCGACAAACGGCCACAACTATACAAATTATACAAAATCGAAATTACACCACATAGTCCAATCATTCGAAACCTTTTTAAATCTACTTCTAAACTAAAGGAATCCCAAAGCTTTGATATTCGCCACAATCTCCGTCACCATATGTCTTTTATCTTTGAAAACTCTTTCATTCCTAGCTTTCCAAATCCTCCAGCATGAAATGATAACTATCCCTTGCGTCACCGTTCTCTTTATCTTCGAATTATCAAAAAACTTATGGACCTCCAACGTATCTTTTGTATCAAATAAATATATCGGCGGGAGACCACACTATCTGGCTATACCTAACCACACCCCTAAAGCGTATCAACAACCTATAAAAATATGATCCGAAGACTCCTCTTGGTCGCCACAAAATACACACAAAGCATCTCCGACATCAATGTTTCTCCTACAAAACGCTAATTTTGTAGGAATACGATTCAACAATGCACGTAACATAAAATATTACATTTCTTTGGTATCCAAGTACACCAATCGAACACTGGGGGATCACCATTAGCTTGGTCGTTTATAATCCATCTCTTGATCATTGCCACCGAAAAGGAACCATCCAAACCTTGCGTCTACTTCCAATAGTCTTTTGCATCAGCTAATTTACAATCCCCGATCAATCTTTGACATTCAACAAGCTCTAAAACCTATTGCGGACCTGCCGGATACGACTTCCACTCCCAACTCATCATTGTCGCACCTCTATCATTAATCACACGTTCACTCACCGTACACCACTTATTCCTCTCAAGCCGAAACAAAGTCGGAAAGCGCTCTTTCAGAGATCTATTCTCTACCAATTATCAATCCAAAACCGAATAGTTGAGCCGTTACCCACTACACCTCTCACCGTAGCATTGAAATCAATATCTTGCACCTTAACTTTAAACCCAAAAGAAACAATCTTCGACCAAGTGCCTATGAATCGGCAATTACAATTAACCATCTCCCACTTCCTCCTCGACCCATTGATGAGCCGGTCGTTATGGGTCATGCAAAACCTAATTAACCTAGGTAGATAGGGTAAGTAGGGTATCAATCCAAGGAGCGTGTGGTTAGTGAATATTGTTTAGTTGATTGGAAAATATTTATGAAGGTGTCTAATTGATTATGAAGCTTGCTATTGTATTCATTTAAGATGATGTGAAAATATTTGATTGTTTTAGTAAAACTTGAAATTAAATTGCAATGAAAGTAATTAGTAGAGTTGTAAACAATGATAAATAAAGATTCACACCCGGGTTTCAACAATTGATTACTAAGGCTCTAACAAATGGGTCAATTATAATTATTGCAAATGATGTACGTGGGTTGGTTGTCTCATTAGGTGTAGGTATCAAGAATCATCAACATCTATGATGGACGATAATATACTTTATAACTCTAGAACATACAACCCTAGATTTGTGTTGAAGCAATGAACCATGTTCATGACACTAGAAATTGGCACAAGATCAATTAACTAAAATGACTTCAACATAAGATTAATCGCAATTCAACATAATTGTTTGACATTCAAAAGCAAATATAAAATAGAAAATACCCAAATGTTTAGAACCCTAGAATCAATGTTTACACCCGAATATGAATAAGAGTTTAGCCACTCATAACCATAAAGCTTGATTCTTCAAAAGTTGGATCTTGGTCTTCAATCTTCTTCTCCCTTTTGATCCCCCCTTACTTGCGTCAAAAGAACTCTCTAACAACTAATAATAAAACCTCCTTTCCCAGAAATAATATTTGCGATATCCCTTATATAAAATCCGATCTCCTCCTCTTTAGAATAATAATCCTCCATAAACCTTGCTGTCCTCCGAAAATTAATCCCTCCAAAAATAAATTCATCCTTCCAATTATGTTGTCTCATCGATATGGCCTAAGGCCAATTTATTTTTCATTCATTCATATAAATAAATTAAATTAAAAAAAATTCATTCATTCATTATTATTATTTAATATACTATTATTATAAATGGTATTATAACCCCGTGCTCTCGATTCGAGTGTTCAGATCTCGAATATAATTCGTACTGTTTTAGCACCGCTCCATGCGATCACCTACAAAAAAATATAAAATAAATAAATTAATAGTAAAAACAACCAAAAAGTAATAGAATATATATATACAATACTAAAATAATAAAGTACAGACATAAAACTAATAAAAATACTATCTAGTCGACTAAAAATATACAAAGGGGAATTGGATTTTAAAAATCCAAACTTTTCCTTGTTGGCTAACAATAATCTATATTTAAAAAATTACCCACAGCAGTCCCAACTTTCAAATTATTGGCCGACAATGAACTTTTGTTAACTGAAAACTATCCCATTTTTAAAACTGAAAGAGTTTGAAAGTTAAAAAGTTCATTGTCAGCAAATAAGTTGAAAGTTGGGACTGATGTAGGGAATTTATTAAGTACAGATTATTGCCGGCCAATGAGGCAAAGTATGGATTATTAAAATCCAATTCCCCATATACAAAACTGGCAAATAAACATGATGCATGCACCCGCGCATCACCCATTAATAGCATCAATAACCTTTCTCCACATAGCGTCAACTTCGTTATGATACCTCCATAACCATTTTAATAATAGAGCTTTATTCGACCATTACAACTTGGATAGACCAAGACCTCCTTTTTGTTTTGATCTGGTAACAAGGTCTCAACCCATCCAATGCACCTTATTCCTACCTTCTCCACTTCCCCAAAGAAACCTTTTGATCATCGCTTCGAGTTTCTTTAAAACACAAACCGACACTTTATATAAGGATAAATAATACGTAGGAAGAGCTTCAAGCACCGACTTAATTAAAGTCACACGTCCCCCAATCGATATAGAGCTCGCCTTCCATTTCGACAACCTATTCATAAATACTTTAACCACCGGCTCCCAATTATTTTCCTTATTCATATTAGCACCCACCATAATACCAAGATACACAAAAGAAATTGAACCCACCTTGCACCCAAAACCATTAGCTATTAACTGAAGTTCCATATCACTCTTCCCAATGCCAAAAAGCATGGGCCTTTACTCTACCCTCCATCCAACATGTATCCACCACTAACTAGCGTATTTAATAAATATAAAGAGTATATGTAATGGGGCGCTAAATATGGCTCTAAAATGAATTTAAGGCCCCCAACACCGTTACATGGGGCCTTAAATTTGAAAAAAATGGTTGTGGCGTTAAATGTTTAGCGCTGGAAAAAGACCCCCCCCACCCAATCATAGGTTGCCACCTCATCCTCTCTCTCCTTTTATTATTATTTGGATAAATTACAGAATTCGTCCTTTAGGTTTACCTTGTTTTTCAGTGGTTGTCCTTTCGCGTTTCAGTTGCTGAGATTCATCCTTAACGATCTAAAATGTTACACCCACTGTCCTAAGGCATTAACCCAGTTAAAAATTTCAGTTAACTTTGGTCATGTGCCTTGCACATGAGGGTAGTCTGGTAATTTCAACCATCTCCTCCTCCACCACCACCACCCACTATTATACCCTTCCATCTTTTTCTCCAACCAACCCACCAACCCACCCACCCACCACCACCACCCACTATTAAATATAAAATTTTGTTTTTTTTTTAATAAATGGCATTGCTTTTGTTAAGGAAACGCAAAACTAATACATATAAAACTTTTCATGGTAATTTCTTAATTAAGAAAACCCAAGATTATGATAGGTTACTTGAGATTTATATGGTTCCTAAAAACAGAGGATACACCATTTATATTATTCAAAAACAGTGGAGGAACTTGTTTTAGCCCTAATCCCCTTTCTAATTAGGTGAATCCAGAAATCCATTAGGTGAATCCAGTCACCTTCTTCCCTAATCCCCTTTCTAATTCTCCTACACACCCCCTGTGCACTTTAGCCCTAATAATACAAAAGAAATCATGGAAAAAGAACAAAATCCCTAATTGAAGATTGAACTTACAACATCATCATTGGACCTCGAAACGGAACTAGAAATAATGGACTTACAGCATCATCGTTGGACCTCGAAACAGAATCCGAAAATCAAAGATTGAACCATGCAATAATATGTATCAGATGTAAGCCATGGGAATAGAACAAGATGATGATTATTATTATTGCTAAAGAACGAGAGAGGGGGGAGAGAGAGAGAGAGAGAATGAAGATGAAAGGAGGTCTATTTTTATTTTTATATATAAATGAAATTACCAGACTACCCTCATGTGCAACTTTGACCAAAGTTAACTGAAATTTTTAACTGGGTTAGTGCCTTAGGGCACTGGGTGTAACATTTTAGATCGTTAAGGATGAATCTCAGCAACTGAAACGCGAAAGGACAACCACTGAAAAACGAGGTAAACCTAAAGAACGAATTCTGTAATTTAACCTTATTATTTTTTAATTTAAAAGATAAAATAAAATATTTAAGGGGCCTTAAATTCCCCCTCTCCTTCACTACACCCCATTTTAAATTAAAGCCCCAATGCTAACTCAGCTGCTATATAGACCTATCACTGAGGGAGGCCTTAAATTCTTTTCCCCCCACTACACATGTTCTAAGTGTAAAATTGTAAGAACCACATATAACATTTGCATGAACACTTTCACAAATATAATAAGAGTTAGATAAGAATGGAACATGCACTTTTATAGCCGTCTTAAATATATATGTATCACAGTTATAAGATAAAATTATTTAGGAGTAATGGATTTAAATAATCAAAATTATTGGCAGTTGGTCGTTGCCGGTCCAAACTATGAAAATAACCATTAGCGGTCTCACCTTTCGGCATATTGACCACCAACGGACCCAAACTAACTGAGGCCTATCTCTGTTAGTATGATGCTGATGTGGCATGGTTGGGTGTCAAAATTATCTTACGTCACATGCTTAAGTGACAAAATATATTTTAATATAATATATACACATAGATCTGCATTAAAAAAGGATCTGCATAACACACCTCTCCTCTCTTTTACTATCACCACCATCGTCCCATCGTTCACCACCATAACCAACCCACCACCATCACCGCCATCGTTCACCACCGTCACTATCACCCCCATCGTCCCATCTATCAACAAGCTCCTAACCTTTACAACAACCACCATCGTCCCATCTATCAATAAGCTCATAACCTTTAACAACAACAACCGTCACTATCACCACCATCCCCGGAATCGTACCGGACCTTGTCGGAACCCTAGAATGGGTGTCAACCTTGGTCCTTAGAAATACACCATCATCATCTACAGCAGATACCAAACCCTAACCTTTGTCACATCCATTGCTCCTTCACATAACCCACAATAATCATATCCGACGATGATGTAACACCCCAACCGATGGCAGAAACATCGAGGTGACACGTAGTGACGATTGTTCAATAGCTCATGGTAGTAAAGTGTAAATTTTGATAAATTGATTAAATAGTTTATTACATCGAAATGAGATACAAAGATACAATGATTTAAACTAACAATCTAAACTGAAATACAATGAATCTAAAATCTAAGTATAAATTCCAAAGGCTTAAAAAGACCTCTCAAAATAACCTGAAACATGTACGAAAATAGTATAGGTCAATACAAAAATGTATTGGTGAGCATACCCTGTTTTGAATACATATAGTATAAAAAGTGTTTAGCAATGAATTTTTAATCAATTAACTATGATTAAAACAATTTAAATTAATAAAAAAATACAAAAATAGATTATTTTCCAGAAACTAAAAATATGATAATTTTCTATTTGATTTCAAGATGCTACACCTAAATTTTCATGATTTTTGAAACAAAAATGAATTTTCTATAAATATTATAAGATTAATGTATAATAATAAGAATAAATAAAAGAAAATAAGATTTAAAAAAAAATTCTCAAAATCGTGGCTTCCAAGATTCAAACCCGGTTCATAAGGGTTGAAACATAACACCAACACCTTTACACTATAAGCATTATTGTTGATTTAATTTGAAACAAAATGATATTTAACAATTCATTAGTGTTCATCACCTTCCCCACTATGATAGTCAAGAACCCTAACCCTAACCTCGATTTTAATAACCCAATCAAGACATGATACACGATCTGTGATAAAGGGCTTTCTTTAAGGGATGTTTAAACATAAAAACAGCACAAAAATATTGTACTTACACGATGTATAGGGATCAAAGCGAGGTGAAAGAAACGCTAAAAGGAGAAGCCGATGTAAGGTTATGCAACAAGATTAAGATGATATTTTTGTGGGTTTGTGAAATGTGAATGTGCAAAAACGGTTTGGTGTTAAGAATTTATAAGTTCTTCGATAAAAAAAACGGTCCTTTGACTCGATAATAAATTCCGGTTGTTACCCTATGAAACCCGATTTGAACTCAATAAAAACGCGTTAAATGCTCATTATCTAACTCGAATTTAATTGTTACAGGGTGGAGAAACGTCTTGGTAGAAATAAAAACGAGCATTAATGGCTGTAATGATGTTTTTTTATCTCGCCGGAATGCTGCTCTGGCCGGCAAAGGGGTCGCTAGAAAAAAACGGGAGGGACAAGCAATGTTTTGAAAGGTTGTTAGTTTGGCAAGAATAGTCCCTCGATTATTAACTAGGTTAGTTATATTCAAGTTTGGTTAAGTTTTTCTTATAAAAAAATTAACTAATTTAACATAACTTAACTTAAAGGTTTTTAAACTTCATAAAACTTGAAATTTTTATAAAATCCATTCCGAATAACGTTTCAAGATACGCATTTGATTAAAATGTAGACACGGTCCATAATAAATGCAAGTGATAAACGTTGAGTTTGATCTATTATTAAATTTGAAAACGATGAAACTTACAGGGATTAAAATAGAAACATTTGAATACACGAAGGATTATAATTGACAACTTTCCAAAATATGAGGGTGACGGTTGTCACAGTCTCCCCTACTTTAGAAAATTTCGTCTCGAAATTCATTTCAAGTGGGGGTTTCTATGAAACAAAAGACGTTGTAAAAAGGCAAGTAGGTTTTAAGAAATGTATCAATCATGATTTGACAAAGTTTAAAGTAGTTGTTTAATATCCAAAGTAAAAGTTTCAAAATCTTTGACAGTTGACCCGAGGTTAGAAAGTTGAGAGTTTTGAGAAAGTATGTAATTAGTGAGGGCAGAGGCACTGATGAAGCAGTCTCCCCTACTTTAGAAAGGTTTCCGACTAAACTTTATTAAGGACATGCATTGAGGTTTCGAATAACAGAGTGTGTAAGGGTATACAAGATTTGGGTTTACAGTGTGGGTGGTCAAAAGAAGGACTCCGGGAAGACGAATTGAAGCTTGTGTAAAAACGTTCTTATCGAAAATTATAGCCGTTGGTCAACGACTTATTAAAAAGGTCGAGTCCAACGCTATTAAATAGCCCAAAATGCGAGAATGTAGAAAATAATGGGTAGATTCTTGGTCAAACTCCTAGTCCGCCCTTGTAGTATCGCTCGTGCTTATATATAGGGTGTACCGCAACTGACCCACCACACTACTGATACTTTGGACTCGAACTGATTGTCTACCAAGAGTCTAAGTAGGATCACACATCACCCCATGTACTTGTAAACCCATGATTGCGTTCCGGACCGTAATCACCGATTTACCGTACACTAGGGTGTTATGCTTTTCCATAACACTAACATAAATGACACCAGAACAACGCGTGCAACTAAAATGTGTTAAGTAATAGGTACTGCTCAAGTATAAAACGCGGTTAAAAGTCCTTCCCCTTTCGAGTTCAACCGAATAACCGTAATAAGAATAAGGTATAAGTATCAAGCATGGTTAGCAGTCCTTCCCTTTTCGGGTTCACCCGCACAAATAACCGGTCAATTTTTGTTCAAATCGTTTGGCTCTATACAATCATATTGATAGACTCTAAGGATTACACTGTTCCCCTCAGGTTAGAGGAGTACTCCGACCCGAGTCGTACGTGGGCACTGGCTTAGACCTCATGCGAGTTATCAATTAGTATGTTCATTGACCATGATGATGAACAATATAATGAAAAGTATAATAGGGTTTTGCTCAAAATAGGAAATTATGTGTACAAAATACACGTTCATATAAGGATAGCATAAAATTTTTATTTGAATATAACATAAATCGAGTGAATCGCACAATTGCACAAAATGAGAGTAAACGAGTTGAATAATGCTCAAAATCAGTGATGTAAGAATAATTGAGAATAACTGCAAATAACGTGTAAGAATAACCACTAATAAAAGAATAATGTGAGAATGATGCGCGAACATAATAAAATGTTGCAAGAATAAAATAATGATATTTACTGCAAATGGGAGTGCGCAGAACAGACATATAGCCTACTGGCATGCGAGTTAGAGTTTAGTAGTTTTGTACAACAATGGTAGTAGACATCTAGCAACATTCCGATGGAAATGTGTCCAGCTATTTTGTTAAACCCAAAAGTTTTGCGATTAAAAATACAAGTGTAAACGGATAAATTTTTGTTTATAAAAATGTAGTTTACTCGAACTTTGTGATATAGTTGAAAGATAATAGTAATGCATGCGTATAAATTTTTTAGAAATCGAAGAGTGTTTTAGATTCAAAATAGATTCACATGAAAAGTCTTCGTAAGTACACACTTTCATGTGTTTACGAGAAGTCAAGTTGGAAATTGTTATAAAGCATATTATCAGTCGCAAGTTTCCCCATTCTCTTTTCCCGGAAACATATATTGGATCCGTTACGTGAAAACAAAAAGGTTTACATTTGACTTGTAAATATGCAAATCAAATTTATAAAATGCAAGAGGAAACCATATAGATCAAATGTGTTTCAAAAGACCAAGATTTAAAAAACATGACGTGAATGATAAAAACCAACGTGTATGACATGAAAAGCTTATAATTACATAACCTTTCTGAAATCAGATTTCAAGCTTTGAAAAGAAGATCGAATCACAGCAAGGAAAATGATAAGGGTTGTGAACAACATGTAAGTTTCAAGTTTCCACTATAGCCAGTAACTTAGCTTCCAAAAACCAAATCAACGTTGAAAGTCCACGGCACACAAATTTCTCGTGTTGCGTTGATTGAGTGAATCAACTCGGTACTTTTGATAATATGGTCGAAGTTTATGAGTTGTTTTGAAGACAATGGAGAATCTGGTTTGGTTTGGTTTGGTTTGGGTTGATTCTCCTTGGAAGGTGTGGGTAGGACAGGTATGAGGTTGTGAATGATCCCAGATGCCTTAACGAATTTTGGAAAATAGAATTTTCTGTATTTAAACATTTCTTTATCTTGTAGGTTGAAATCTCATTAAAGTCGAAAATTTTTAATTATTATGAAATGTTTGAGAAAATCTAAGTGTTACCCGTTAGGACTGGGTAAACTTGAAACCTTTTAATTGTCAAACTTTTACGAAATTTATACATTGAAAGATCGTTTGTTTGTAAGGATCGTTAAGGCATCTCTTTGGGCTCATATCGGGCTATTTGTTTCAAGGCACAAGGTGTATATAATGTGTGTACTAATCTGGCGAATAGGCTTTGTGAAAAAGGCATACAGGATAAGTTGCCAAGTTAATCGTTTTAGAGAGTAGTGTACTAGTGTCACACCACGTCTAAGGCGGAAACACGTGGCGCGACGGTTCAAAAGTATTAAGCCAAGATTAATGCAAAGCACAATATTAATTAGAAAACGGGCATTTATTCAATGCTAATAATCATGTCAAATTGTTAATACATAATCATAAATTGTTTTCGAAAATGATAAAGAGGCTTCTCCCTTTATCCCTAGATCTATGGAATAAAGAGGTAAGACCCCATCACGACATTCCCAACGCCCGATTTGGAGACATCCCCGACCCTGCTCGCCATGCTAACTTCCATCAATCAATTACCTGAAAGATATGTTTGAAAATCGTCAATATATAAATATTGGTGAGTTCACAGGTTTTAATTTAATAAGTCTTTATAAAGTGGGAATATCCTTGTTATGACATTTATAGGAGTTGCAAAGTCCTACAATTTACTTGAGCCTATAACCAAACCAAGACAATTAATAATGCCCCCGCCCAAAGTCGTTACTCGGTATTCCTACGACTTTATTTCAGAATAAGTGCACCCCAGGCATACGCCGATGCATAATCGACGCTATCGATTAGGGGTGGGCCTTGTCAGGCACCAATAGTACTATCCAATTATCCCTTTGGTTTCTCATTCCTGAATAAATGATTATAGTGGGGAGGTCTCAACCCCGAGTGGCGATCTTTACTCAAGTATCCAACCCGTCATACAATCCCAACATATCTTTCCCCCGTAAAAACGTTAAATAGTTTAGAAATGGGGCCGTGAGACTCACCTGTAACTGTGCTTGGCTCAAAGAAAATAGTAAAGTTTGTGATCCCGTACCTACAAAGGTTCTAGGCGTATAAGTCACTTACACCTATGGTGTATGTGCCTTGGCAAGTTGTACACCCAACTTCCCGACCACGTCTTTATCCCAATTCCCGTTTAATAGTTTCGTATCCTAGGTTCAATGGCGACGGATTACCCTTTTCTTACAAGTCATATATTATTATTCTTATAATTATTCTTTATGACTTGTACAACATTATACTTGACACGACTCCACCCAACGTATAATTATTTTCCCATTCAAATAATTATACTTAGGATCTTTTCGCTCAATATAAAGTGTTTTCTTATTAACCGACCCGACTTACTTTGCCACATATTTATTTTCCCATTTAAATAAATATGCTAAGTCTTTGTCGTTTGGTAACATAATCTTAACGCCCGACTAGACTTATCATACCGCACATTTATTTTCCCATTTAAATAAATGTACTAGAATCTTGTCGGTATTCACGCGTTCGTAGATATATCTCATCTACTCGTCTCGGTTTTCCTTCTCGCACATCTATTTTCCCATTTAAATAGATGTACTAGAATTCCGTCGGAAACGAGTATATGTACATATACCATCGCGTGGATACTACTTGTTAAGCTCATGTGTCGTTTAGCGTTTTTAGTTTGTTACGTTGTGTTTCTCTTTTCCCACGAATATTGTTACTACACTTAGGAAAGTGTCACGCACGTTTCACCCTTGTTATATATATTTTATTTTCGTAAAATATATATGTATATTTTTATCTCGACGTAATAAGTCCGTGTACGTTGGTTCGCGCGACTAAGTTTGTTAGCGTTTTTCATATTGATTTCCGTTGTGCGTTCTCATGGAAGTATTGTTCCAACTTCCGTTTCCGAACGTTTATCTCTCGGAACAATATATTATGTACGTTTAGTCCGACTCGTCCAACTTGTTACCAAAAACGTTTCCGATACTTTTATATTCCCATTTATATAAAAGTATCTTATTTTTGTACAAGTCTTTCCAAGTATTTATTTTATAAAATCTTACTTTATAAAATACTCGCGTTACTCTATTTACTTTTATAAAACGTCCATTTTATAAAAATATACTTTTTACTTAAAATGCCCAAGTAGGCTATTATTAATTACCGATTTCAACCTTGTAAATCGTTACTTGCACTTTTTGACACTAATATTTCTATTATTGTGTTTTTGGTCCAATAACTTCTAAAATATTCATTTTAGTCCATTGGTTTCCAAGTTTGTCATTTTAAATCCTTTAATTTACACTTGTAGCATTTTTCACTAAATCATTCATGGTTATTATCTTTCCTTCCACATTAGTGGACTTTGAAGAATCATTTTTACCATGTTTAGTTGTTTTTACTTCTTTTTACTTTTAAAGTTCTTCTAATCCATTCTAGATGCCAAAAACATGTTTATTTCATATCTTTACCCAAAACATCAACTTTTCACTCATCAAAGTGAGTGGACTTTGAAGAACTAGTTTTTCCATCTATGGCTTTCTAGTCCATTTTATTATTTTTATGACATTAACTAGTCATCTTATGATGATTAAAACCATATTTTATCACATTCAAGTCTTTTTCCCAAAACATGTTCCACTCATCTTCTAACCCAAGTGTATGTTATTATTATTACATTTCCTCACAATATCACTTTTATTAACGTTAATTCAAGATTTCTTCATGTTATTATTTCTTTATTTTTATTCTTGTAAGATTCATCCTCTTTATTTTTCAAAACCATACTTTACCCATCAATGTACAACTTGCTCATAAACACTTAATATGAACATTAACAAACAAAACAAGATTAAAACTTACTACTAGCTCAAGGCTAGGGAAGACAAGAACCTTGATTTGGATGGGGTTTTAGTGTGTTCTTCCAATGGGTTAAGCTCCAAGCTCTTAACACACAAGAAGGGGTTTTGAAGGATGATGATCTAGAGGTAATTTGGAGTAGTAAAAATTGAAAGAAAAATGTATAATGTGGGGGTGAATGTTACGGCCAACAAGGGAAGAAAGGAAGGATTTTTGTGATTTCCTTCAAGTGTTCTTCAAGTATATTTATAATATCTTTCTCAATCTTTCAAGGATTATGTGTATCTCACTTGGATTGGGTAGTGAGATTATGGAAGATTATGCAAGATTTGTAAGATTATGAAAAATCTTATAAAGATATTAAGAGGGTGTATGGGCCGTGAGTTTAAGAGAGAGAGAGAGTGAGGATGATTTGGTTAATCTCATTGCCCAATCATATTACATGCAACCTCATGATTAGTAATATTATGGAAGGATTAAGAAGTTATCCCACACAACCTCTCACCCAAGTGGGCCATGGCCGGCCCCCTTATGGCTCTTGGTGGGGTCCACGTTGCTAATTAACTTCCATATTATGTTTAAGTTAGTTCCTTCCGGGTACCGCCCGGGTATTTCTTAATTTTCGTCGCGTTTATCCTCAATATTAAAATGCCGTTAATATTTATAAAATTATGTCCAGTTAAATTACTGATAATTTATTTCGGTTTTTGTCGGGTGAATTTACGTGTTACGAGCGTATCGGGTGCGGTACGCGCACTTAATTCGTTACCGGGAGGTTTGTGCATTAAGCTTTTACGTATGGCTTTGGGTTTCCAAAACTCATAATATTTTATGAAAATATTATTTATTTTATATTCCGGGTGTCCGGTGTTCGTTTCGCTTATTTCAGTTTTACCGGGTAATCGCCAGTGTCCATACCGGATAGTTTTGTCTGCGCACGATCCTATCATGCTTTGCTATTAAACTCATGCATTCCTATGCATTATTTGGGAGTTCCTATCTTTCTAAGGCCTCAATTAAATATTCAGCACATAATTACGGTTAATTACGTTAATCGCGTTTAATTAATTAGTACGGAATTACCTTAATTTTGCCGGTTGTTACATTCTCCCCCCGTTAAGAGAATTCCGTCCCGGAATTCACTTTGAGTTCTCCGGTATAGGGGTCTTCTTAAATAGGGCAGGATACTTTTGCTTCATCTGGTCCAGCCTTTCCCACGTGAACTCCGGTCCACGCTTGGCATTCCAACGCACTTTGACCAATCTGATCTTACTGCGTCTTAGCTTTTGGACCTTCCAATCGGTTACTTCGACTGGCTCTTCGACGAAGTGTAACTTGTCGTCAATGTGGATTTCGTCTGCGGGGATGATGAGGGTTTCGTCGGATAAGCACTTTTTCAAGTTCGACACGTGGAACGTGTCGTGTACACCGTTAAGTTCTTGCGGTAACTTGAGCTTGTATGCTACGGGGCCTACTCTGGACAGGATTTCGAATGGTCCAACATATCGTGGGTTTAGCTTTCCGCGCTTCCCGAAACGCGCGACACCTTTCCACGGTGACACCTTTAGTAGGACCCTGTCTCCGACTTGAAATTCCAAAGGCTTCCTCCTCATGTCTGCGTAGCTTTTCTGTCGGTCGCGTGCCGCTTTGAGACGTTCTCTAATCAGAAAGACCTTATCCGTCGTTTCTTGAACAATTTCGGGCCCGGTAAGTTGCTTTTCGCCAACTTCGGCCCAACATAGAGGCGATCTGCACTTGCGTCCATACAGAGCTTCAAAAGGTGCGGCTTGAATGCTCGTGTGGTAGCTGTTGTTATACGAAAACTCTACCAGTGGCAAGTGAGTATCCCAATTTCCGCTGAAATCGATTGCGCATGCCCGTAGCATATCCTCCAGGGTCTGGATGGTTCGTTCACTCTGACCATCGGTTTGTGGATGATATGCGGTACTCATGTCAAGGCGAGTACCTAGGGCTTTATTCAGACTTTCCCAAAATCTTGAGGTGAAACGACTATCTCGATCGGAGATGATAGAAATAGGTACACCGTGCTTTGACACAACTTCCTTAATGTACAAACGGGTTAGTTTCTCCAACTTATCCGTTTCGCGAATGGGGAGGAAGTGTGCAGATTTTGTCAATCGATCAACGATTACCCAGATCATGTCATGGCCGCTTGCTGTCTTGGGCAATTTGGTGATGAAGTCCATAGTGATCCTTTCCCATTTCCATTCTGGTATTTCCGGTTGCTGGAGCAATCCGGATGGTCTCTGATGTTCGGCCTTGACCTTCGCGCAAGTTAAGCATCGCGCAACATAAGCCGCTATGTCTCTCTTGAAATTCGGCCACCAGTAAAATTCCTTCAAATCATGGAACATTTTGTCTGCTCCGGGGTGAACCGAATATCGCGAACTGTGGGCTTCGGCCAATACCAGTTCACGCAATCCACCGTACACTGGTACCCAAATTCTATTCATAAAATACAGAGCTTGATCCGCTTTTGACTCCAGTGACTCAACCATCTTCCGCAATCTTTCTCCTTTGACATTCTCGGGTTTAAGAGCGTTAACTTGGGCTTCACGAATCCGGTCAGTCAGGTTCGTGTGGATGGTTAGACCCAAAGCTCGGACACGCAGTGGCTTAACCCGTTCCTTGCGACTCAAGGCATCGGCTACAACGTTTGCCTTCCCGGGATGGTATTTTATCTCACAATCGTAATCGTTCAATAATTCGACCCATCTCCGTTGTCGCATGTTCAATTCCTTCTGGTCAAAGATGTGCTGCAAGCTTTTGTGATCAGTGAAGATCGTACATTTGGTTCCGTACAGATAGTGTCTCCATATCTTGAGTGCGAATATCACGGCTCCTAGTTCCAGATCATGTGTGGTGTAATTCTTCTCGTGAAGTTTTAGCTGTCTGGAAGCATAGGCTATGACCTTCTCTCGCTGCATCAATACACAACCCAATCCCTGATGAGAGGCGTCACAGTAAACTACGAAGTCTTCTGTACCATCGGGGAGTGATAGTATTGGTGCGCCACATAACTTATCCTTTAGCAACTGAAACGCTGCTTCCTGCTTTTCCGTCCATTCAAACTTCTTATCCTTTTGGGTTAGCATGGTTAAAGACTGTGCTATCTTAGAAAAGTTCTCGATGAACCTTCTGTAGTAACCCGCAAGGCCAAGAAATTGTCGTACTTCAGTAGGCGTCCTAGGGGCGTCCCAATTCTTGATTGCTTCGATCTTGGCGGGATCGACATGTATACCCCTTTCATTCACCACGTGGCCTAAAAAGTGAACCTCTCGAATCCAAAAATCACATTTCGAAAACTTAGCATAGAGCTTCTCTTTGCGAAGTACCTCGAGGATTAATCGGAGATGTTCCTCGTGTTCCTCCTTCGTGCGTGAGTAGATCAAGATGTCATCAATGAAGACAATAACAAATTTGTCCAAGTATGGTTTGCACACTCGGTTCATCAAGTCCATGAAGACAGCTGGTGCGTTGGTTAAACCGAAAGGCATAACCAGAAACTCATAGTGCCCATAACGAGTCCTGAATGCTGTTTTTGGCACGTCTTCTTCTTGAATACGTAACTGATGATAACCGGACCTTAGGTCGATCTTGGAGTAGAAACTGGATCCTTGAAGTTGATCAAACAAATCGTCGATCCTGGGAAGAGGATAGCGATTTTTAATAGTTAGCTTGTTCAGTTCTCGGTAGTCAATGCACATTCGAAAAGTGCCATCCTTCTTCTTCACGAATAAAACGGGAGCTCCCCAAGGTGAGAAGCTTGGCCTTATGAAACCTTTGTCCAACAACTCTTGCAGTTGTTCGGACAGTTCCTGCATTTCCGAAGGAGCTAGGCGATAAGGCGATCGCGCTACCGGTGCTGCTCCTGGGACAAGGTCGATACGAAACTCGACTTGTCGGGGTGGTGGCAATCCCGGCAAATCTTCTGGAAACACATCTGGAAAGTCTCTGGCTATCGGAATGTCTTCTAGCTTTCGCTCGTCGGCCTTCTTGTCTACCACGTGCGCCAAGAATGCGACGAGACCTTTCCTTAGGCACTTCCTGGCTTTCATGCTGGTAATAATTCTCAATGGCGTTCCACGCCTTTCCCCTTGGATCGATAAGGTTTCACCGCTCGCGAGGGGAACTTGAATTACTTTGTCATTGCACACGACGATGGCGCGGTGTGCAGATAGCCAATCCATGCCAACGACTATGTCAAAGCTACCCAGTACGACTGGTAATAGGTCAATGTCAAACTCATGACCACAGAGATCCAACTTACAACCCTTTGCTACCTCTCGGGTTTCTATAGTCTTACCGTTAGCTAGTTCAATGGAATATGGTGTATCTAGCTTACTAGTCTTTAAACCAAGTAATCTTTTAAATTCGACAGATACGAAGCTAAAATCAGCGCCAGTATCAAACAATACTGAAGCATAATGACCATTTAGAGGGAACGTACCAGTGACCACATTAGGGTCTTGTCGTGCGTCACCGGCACCAATCACGAACGCTCGCCCACGGGCTTGGTTGTTAAGTTTGGGGCAGTCCCTCTTCCAATGATCGAGCGATCCACATGAGAAACAGGGCCTCGCTCCACTGTTCTTTGGCGCTCCTGATCTGCAATCTTCAGTCTTGTGCCCCGAACGACGGCACTTACCGCAGATTACTTCGTTCTTGCCCTGATAACCTTGCTTCCCATTATTTCCACGTCCAGTGGCTACATACCCTTTTCCCTTCTTCCCTGAACCTGATGATCCATCCTTCTTCCTTTCATCGCGCTTACGCTTCCCAAACCTTGGCCTATTTCCCTGTTCACTTGACCCAACGGCTGAACTTGTACCCAGATTCTTACCCTCAACACTGCTGGACTCAGTAAGCTTCAACCCTGACACTTTCCGGATTAGAGTGCCCATTCGGATGGCGTCTTCAGTGAGGCTCAAAGCGAGATCGATAGCTTCGCGCATGGTTGTAGGCTTGGAAGAAGTAACCATGCCGCGTATCTGTGGTGCCAGTCCGAAGAGGTACCTTTCCACCTTTTTGCTTTCCGGGGTGACCAGGCGAGGCACTAACCGGGAGAGGTCATGGAATCTGGACGTGTAACCAGCTACGTCCGGTCCAACCATGGTGAGGTTCCAGAACTCAGTCTCTAGCTTCTGCACTTCACTTGCCGGACAGTACTCGGCGATCATTAGTTCTTTCAACTCCAACCATGATAAGGAGTAAGCAGCATCATCTCCCAGTGTCTGCACTTGGTTGTTCCACCAGGTCAGAACTTGGTCCAGAAACAGGTTGGTGGCATACATGACAGCTTGTCGCGGGGTACAACTGCTAATACGGATCACAGCTTCGGTTTTCTCGAACCATTTGACTAGTCCGACAGAACCTTCAGTGCCGCTGAAATTCAGTGGTTTGCAGTCCAGGAAAGCTTTAAACGTGCAGCCACGTTCTCGTGAGGCCGTTTCTGCAATAATAAAGCAATGTTAAATATAAGGTAGGAGTTTTCACGAAGACTCCTGTCGCATATACCCGACGTCTTCTTACCAGTAGGGGAGGTTTCGCGTCTGTCGCTCCCGGTTCGGTCTCGCGACCTTTCGGTGCGCGTGGCATTGTGTTCTGCGAGAGCCTGGGCGATACGTCCCGAAACTAGAGTTTCAAGCTCTTCAGGTGTCGTGGGTAGTCTTTCATTCCCACTGTTGCTTCTTGTGGCTGGTGCCATGTTTCTTCAATAACCAATATCAAAGGTTAATTTCCGACAATCATTCATACAATATCATCACATATATAGTATAAACAACCACACAACATATGAACACAATAATCACCATAACAACAACACGCAATCACAACATAAACAGAATAAGTAATAATAATCGTAGATAATCACAACACATATTTTACCATAACAAAACTTCCATTAATTTCAATACCAAGTACAATGATTTGTTCGTAATAACAAAAACCGAGGATACCTTCCTCTTACATTGCTCTATGAAATACACTAGAAATATAATGTCATATGCCGGCACAATCCCGCTCGGCTAGGCAAAAAAATGCAGATGGGTGCTATAACCCATGCTGTGCTATCATACTACTACTACTACTGCTATGTCCGCGAGTGATCTCCCAAAACGTCCCTGATGCTACTGTGGCGGTGGCGGCGGCGGGTGCTGGTACTGGTACTGAGGTGCGCACATGCTGATAGTCATACTGATCGCCATAATGCGATCGTACAAGAATTGGCGATGCGCAAAGTGTGCGTCGCCTGTAAGGCCACAATGAGCATCCATGCTCAATAGCTCCTCAGCGTAATGTGCCAGTGCATCCCTGGCATCAATGATCCTGGCCCACATGAGCTGGGCCTGCTGCTCCACCTGACTCACGGTGCGCTGCACCGTGTCGGTGAGGGTCTGGAAATCCCTCTCCAGCGAGATCACCTTGGACCATGCGGGTCCTGTCAGTGGGGCCATCCCGTGGGGCTGCGACGGCCCTGGGATGTCAGTGTACGTCGGCTGGGACGGGCCAACGATATCGGGTATGGGTAGTGGTGTGAAGGGTGGGGCAAAGCCCGGTAATCCAGTGAAGCAGTAGGGTGGTACCTGGTATGGGTCTCCCGCACCTAGAGTATACGGTGCAAATGGGGGTGTCACAAATGGGGCTCCTGCATCCATACTGAATGGTGCAGGTGGTGGGGTATGGAGCATCTCGGGTAGGGGTGGTAGTGTGGGAAAAGTGGTGATGGGTAGTGTCATGGATAAGGGTGTGGGGACTATAAGCTCGGCGAGTGGGACCATGAGAGGCTGGGTGGCAGTGACCCACTCTATAGTAGACATCACAGTGGTAGGGGTAGGAAGGCTAGCAGTGGCATGAGCTGCCAGTCCTGCTCGGTGCAACTCAGAACTGCGGGCTGAGCTGCCCTCAAGGATGTGCCCAGTAGAAGCTGGCCCATCCTGTGGTATGGGCTCGGGCATGGTAGGTAAGGTGGCTGGGGTAGCGGTAGCATGCCCTGTCATCGGAGCAACGTGCTCCTCCTGGCCTGCTGGTGGGATAGGCACAGCAATGTGCTCCACCGATGCAGTCGACTCATCGTCAGAGTCGTCGGAGATCCACCCGTTATGTCCCCGGCAGACAGGCACAAGCCTCATGCCAGAGGGAACGGGGATAGGTGGGGTAGGTAAAGGCTCACGGTCGACTGGTGTGTGTCGGTAGTACGGAGACTCGACAGTCTCCGACCGTGTAGGGATAGGTCTCGAAGGACCTGCGCAACCTACAGGGAAGTCCCTGACGGCGCGGATAGGTAGTGCTGGCAGTGGTGCTGCCTGGAATGGCTCTAGAGACAAGTCGGCCCCGGCCATCGGTAGGTCGGCCACGGCGGCCATGTCGTCTCCAGCGGGAGCCCACGCTGGGTCCTCGCTAGGGTCCGTCTCGTCGGAGCTATCTCCGTCGGCGCCCTCTATGGCAACATCAACATCCATGTCGTCATCCTCGGGATCGAGTATCACTACCTCGACCGGCTCCGCTGGCGGTGCTGGGATGATCTGGAGGCTACTGTCGTAGCTCGGTGCTACGCTCCCTGCGTTCGACATCCTGGCAAAAGAATCGTACTAATATTTAAGTATTATTCGTTAGGTAGTTAAGGCACATATCTACGGTTCTCTTCCTAACCTTCTAACAAAAATAATACGTATACTTACCATGGCTAGCTTGGTCGGAATCTCCATATACCCAAATGGTCGTTGGAAAAATTTACTTTATTGCGTTTCGCATTTATTTTGAAAGATTTTGAACCAAATCCGGTTATAGTTTAGATTTGTTTAAAAATGCTAATTCGCTATAACCTTGGCTCTGATACCACTTTCTGTCACACCACGTCTAAGGCGGAAACACGTGGCGCGACGGTTCAAAAGTATTAAGCCAAGATTAATGCAAAGCACAATATTAATTAGAAAACGGGCATTTATTCAATGCTAATAATCATGTCAAATTGTTAATACATAATCATAAATTGTTTTCGAAAATGATAAAGAGGCTTCTCCCTTTATCCCTAGATCTATGGAATAAAGAGGTAAGACCCCATCACGACATTCCCAACGCCCGATTTGGAGACATCCCCGACCCTGCTCGCCATGCCAACTTCCATCAATCAATTACCTGAAAGATATGTTTGAAAATCGTCAATATATAAATATTGGTGAGTTCACAGGTTTTAATTTAATAAGTCTTTATAAAGTGGGAATATCCTTGTTATGACATTTATAGGAGTTGCAAAGTCCTACAATTTACTTGAGCCTATAACCAAACCAAGACAATTAATAATGCCCCCGCCCAAAGTCGTTACTCGGTATTCCTACGACTTTATTTCAGAATAAGTGCACCCCAGGCATACGCCGATGCATAATCGACGCTATCGATTAGGGGTGGGCCTTGTCAGGCACCAATAGTACTATCCAATTATCCCTTTGGTTTCTCATTCCTGAATAAATGATTATAGTGGGGAGGTCTCAACCCCGAGTGGCGATCTTTACTCAAGTATCCAACCCGTCATACAATCCCAACATATCTTTCCCCCGTAAAAACGTTAAATAGTTTAGAAATGGGGCCGTGAGACTCACCTGTAACTGTGCTTGGCTCAAAGAAAATAGTAAAGTTTGTGATCCCGTACCTACAAAGGTTCTAGGCGTATAAGTCACTTACACCTATGGTGTATGTGCCTTGGCAAGTTGTACACCCAACTTCCCGACCACGTCTTTATCCCAATTCCCGTTTAATAGTTTCGTATCCTAGGTTCAATGGCGACGGATTACCCTTTTCTTACAAGTCATATATTATTATTCTTATAATTATTCTTTATGACTTGTACAACATTATACTTGACACGACTCCACCCAACGTATAATTATTTTCCCATTCAAATAATTATACTTAGGATCTTTTCGCTCAATATAAAGTGTTTTCTTATTAACCGACCCGACTTACTTTGCCACATATTTATTTTCCCATTTAAATAAATATGCTAAGTCTTTGTCGTTTGGTAACATAATCTTAACGCCCGACTAGACTTATCATACCGCACATTTATTTTCCCATTTAAATAAATGTACTAGAATCTTGTCGGTATTCACGCGTTCGTAGATATATCTCATCTACTCGTCTCGGTTTTCCTTCTCGCACATCTATTTTCCCATTTAAATAGATGTACTAGAATTCCGTCGGAAACGAGTATATGTACATATACCATCGCGTGGATACTACTTGTTAAGCTCATGTGTCGTTTAGCGTTTTTAGTTTGTTACGTTGTGTTTCTCTTTTCCCACGAATATTGTTACTACACTTAGGAAAGTGTCACGCACGTTTCACCCTTGTTATATATATTTTATTTTCGTAAAATATATATGTATATTTTTATCTCGACGTAATAAGTCCGTGTACGTTGGTTCGCGCGACTAAGTTTGTTAGCGTTTTTCATATTGATTTCCGTTGTGCGTTCTCATGGAAGTATTGTTCCAACTTCCGTTTCCGAACGTTTATCTCTCGGAACAATATATTATGTACGTTTAGTCCGACTCGTCCAACTTGTTACCAAAAACGTTTCCGATACTTTTATATTCCCATTTATATAAAAGTATCTTATTTTTGTACAAGTCTTTCCAAGTATTTATTTTATAAAATCTTACTTTATAAAATACTCGCGTTACTCTATTTACTTTTATAAAACGTCCATTTTATAAAAATATACTTTTTACTTAAAATGCCCAAGTAGGCTATTATTAATTACCGATTTCAACCTTGTAAATCGTTACTTGCACTTTTTGACACTAATATTTCTATTATTGTGTTTTTGGTCCAATAACTTCTAAAATATTCATTTTAGTCCATTGGTTTCCAAGTTTGTCATTTTAAATCCTTTAATTTACACTTGTAGCATTTTTCACTAAATCATTCATGGTTATTATCTTTCCTTCCACATTAGTGGACTTTGAAGAATCATTTTTACCATGTTTAGTTGTTTTTACTTCTTTTTACTTTTAAAGTTCTTCTAATCCATTCTAGATGCCAAAAACATGTTTATTTCATATCTTTACCCAAAACATCAACTTTTCACTCATCAAAGTGAGTGGACTTTGAAGAACTAGTTTTTCCATCTATGGCTTTCTAGTCCATTTTATTATTTTTATGACATTAACTAGTCATCTTATGATGATTAAAACCATATTTTATCACATTCAAGTCTTTTTCCCAAAACATGTTCCACTCATCTTCTAACCCAAGTGTATGTTATTATTATTACATTTCCTCACAATATCACTTTTATTAACGTTAATTCAAGATTTCTTCATGTTATTATTTCTTTATTTTTATTCTTGTAAGATTCATCCTCTTTATTTTTCAAAACCATACTTTACCCATCAATGTACAACTTGCTCATAAACACTTAATATGAACATTAACAAACAAAACAAGATTAAAACTTACTACTAGCTCAAGGCTAGGGAAGACAAGAACCTTGATTTGGATGGGGTTTTAGTGTGTTCTTCCAATGGGTTAAGCTCCAAGCTCTTAACACACAAGAAGGGGTTTTGAAGGATGATGATCTAGAGGTAATTTGGAGTAGTAAAAATTGAAAGAAAAATGTATAATGTGGGGGTGAATGTTACGGCCAACAAGGGGAAGAAAGGAAGGATTTTTGTGATTTCCTTCAAGTGTTCTTCAAGTATATTTATAATATCTTTCTCAATCTTTCAAGGATTATGTGTATCTCACTTGGATTGGGTAGTGAGATTATGGAAGATTATGCAAGATTTGTAAGATTATGAAAAATCTTATAAAGATATTAAGAGGGTGTATGGGCCGTGAGTTTAAGAGAGAGAGAGAGTGAGGATGATTTGGTTAATCTCATTGCCCAATCATATTACATGCAACCTCATGATTAGTAATATTATGGAAGGATTAAGAAGTTATCCCACACAACCTCTCACCCAAGTGGGCCATGGCCGGCCCCCTTATGGCTCTTGGTGGGGTCCACGTTGCTAATTAACTTCCATATTATGTTTAAGTTAGTTCCTTCCGGGTACCGCCCGGGTATTTCTTAATTTTTCGTCGCGTTTATCCTCAATATTAAAATGCCGTTAATATTTATAAAATTATGTCCAGTTAAATTACTGATAATTTATTTCGGTTTTTGTCGGGTGAATTTACGTGTTACGAGCGTATCGGGTGCGGTACGCGCACTTAATTCGTTACCGGGAGGTTTGTGCATTAAGCTTTTACGTATGGCTTTGGGTTTCCAAAACTCATAATATTTTATGAAAATATTATTTATTTTATATTCCGGGTGTCCGGTGTTCGTTTCGCTTATTTCAGTTTTACCGGGTAATCGCCAGTGTCCATACCGGATAGTTTTGTCTGCGCACGATCCTATCATGCTTTGCTATTAAACTCATGCATTCCTATGCATTATTTGGGAGTTCCTATCTTTCTAAGGCCTCAATTAAATATTCAGCACATAATTACGGTTAATTACGTTAATCGCGTTTAATTAATTAGTACGGAATTACCTTAATTTTGCCGGTTGTTACAAGTTTGACCAAGAAGTGCTAACTAATGGTAGTTGGCTATGGCTTAGGCGACTGGGTATATGAGGATATATTGTGTTGAGAGTGTTGTAGGTGCATAAGCGGATACAAAAAGTCATAATTTAGGGATATACTGTGACTTTGATCAAGTAAGTTTGTAAACATGAAGATATAAAACAGGTTGAATAATAAGTTTAGGAAACCATGTTTATTTTTAACTGTGTGATGACGCAACATTCCTAAAATCAGGATGTGGTCGAAGTTAACACAGAGTTTAAAAATTTAAGCCGTGGGTAAAAAATGTTTGAACTCAAGGGAAAAATGCTTTGTAGTGTGAAAATCACAAAACATAAATGAAATAATGTAAATTTTAATGTGATAATATAGTGTACAAAAGTTTTAATAATGATGATGAAGAACCCAAAAGCGAATGATTAATGAATAATAGCATATGAAACAACAAGCGATGGAATTGAAACTTCAAATGATAAACAAACATGAATATCAATAACATGAGACGTTGGAATTGTTTCCATAGGAAACTTTGACTAACTCCAGTATTTGAATTTTTCTAGTGACTTGTGGGGGCGTGCTTTAGCCTATTAGTGAATGCTCATCCCGAGAGTTTCCAGGTAGGTATACATGTCCCTCATCTGATTGGAATTGTTTTTAACCGCATCTTAATCCATCACGTCTTTAGATATTCATAACCGCGTCTTTTGTGTCACTACGTCTTATAGTAAAAATAACCGCGTTTTACAATACTCATGCCAGAAAAAAATTAATGCTCCGGCGAGATGCCAGAGCCTCTTGAATAACGACTGCTCATATTTGTTCAAAGCAACCATATCGGGAAGAAGGAATGAAACCAAATAAATTTCACAACATACATACATATGTTCAACACTTAATTACATATATGAATCATCATGTTCAAATTCAAACACAAATGATCAAAAACCTAACAATAAACATACAGAAACAAACCTGCATCATGTCACTTCCAAGCTTCTTTAATGTTTGATGTTAGATCTAGGGAAGAAAGAACAGGTGAAGGAACGCTTGGTGTTAGATCTGGGGAATAAAGAACCGGATCTTCAACCCTTGATCTTCTCTATCCTTCTGTTGCCATCTATGCCGCCCACCAATATTATAGTTTTAAGGAAGCAGGTCGATCACCATCATTACTATGGGTATGTGTGTGTTAGAAGAAAGAGAGAGAGAGAGAGAGAGAGAGAGAGAGAGAGAGGGATAGAGAGACTTTCTGGGTCTGACCATGGGTATGTGTGTGTTTGAAGAGAGAGGGAGGGATAGAGAGACTTTCTGGGTCTGACCATGGGTATGTGTGTGTTTGAAGAGAGAGGGAGGGATAGAGAGACTTTCTGTGTGTGTGTGTGTGTGTGTGTGAATAGAGTGAAAGTGTGGGTGTAAATATGTGATATAGGTCGAGACAAATAAATTAAAATAATTGTAGTTGTGGTTATAAAGGTTTACTTGGATGTTCGCGTCTTAAAGTTCGAATTCGCTAATATCTTCAAGTTACAGATAAAATCTTTTGCATTCTATATTATAAGACGCGGTGACACTTAAGTCCGCATCTAAAAAATTTTTGTATCGCGTCCACTACTCCATTTTAGAGAGAGAGAGAGAGAGAGAGAGAGGTGGGGCATGTGCTTTATGCATATTTTTTATGCCGATCTATACACATGTTATATTAAAATAAAATTTGCCACCTAAACATGCTACGTAGGATTATTTTGACACCCAAGTATATCACATCAGCATCGTACTAACAGAGTTAGACCTTAGTTAGTTTGGGAACGGCAGCGGCCAATGACCAATAGTTTGGATTATTTAAATCCATCACTCCAATAAATTTACAAGTGTTTGTGTGACTCTCATAGTTATATACTGAAATATATTATGCTCAAACGATCTCGATGAAACATATAAACATAAACATATAAACTTAATTAATGGTATATCCAGATGTTCTCAAATGAACTCACTATTATAGGCCTCTACGGGCCGTAGAGGGCTCTACGGGCCGTAGAGGGTGTCAGTGTAATAAATGCGAACCCCTCTACGGCCCGTAGGCCATACGAGGTACGAGGTCATTGAATGAACAGTCTGACATTCAGTGTGTCAGTCTGAAAAAGCAAACCCTCTACGGGCCGTAGAGGCCTATACGGCCCATAGAAAAGCTGGTTGTTCGGAGCATTAAACTCTCTACGGCCCGTATGGACCTCTACGGCCCGTAGAGGTCCATATATATTCTTCTGCCTTGTCTTCTTTCTTCATTATACGAAACAAAATCAAAAACATGGGTGCACAAAAAATCCGACCAAAACCAAGCTACCGCGATGTCTTCGGGTCACTACGGTAATGTTTGGGATGAATGGGAGCATTCGTTTAGCCTATCTCACGTCTCGGAAAGCCTTTTCAGAGCCGTGGTGGAACGTGGTGAGGAGGAGGTTAGATCCGTTGTTCGCTGTGGTGACGGGAATGCACTACCCGATTTGAACCTGCTGCCCGATTTGAACCAGGAGTACGTAGAAGAACCGAGGTCATTTTACTTGCCTCCGCCAAGTCATCCACAGTACGAATACAGGACTTATCATTCGTAGGAGGGAGGTGATAACGGTGGCGAGGAACCTGTCCCGGATGTTTCGTACGAAACGAATCAGGTGTGTTTATGTATTTGCACTTGTTTATAATTTAGACCCGTGTATATTTAGACTCGTATATTTAGTCCCGTACCTAAATTTGTTTTAGGGTTTGTGAGATTTGAACTCGTATATATTAGTTGTTATTTGAACTCGTAGGGTTTGTGAGATTTGAACTCGTATATATTAGTTGTTATTTGAACTCGTAGGGTTTGTGAGATTTGAACTCGTATATATTAGTTGCTATTTGAATCGTAAATAAATTTTGCAAGTATTCGGGTCTCTTAAAGACCTGACAGAGTGGGTTTATCAAAGGGCAAAAAAAAATGGTTACATTACCGTATACTCACGTACTGTTTCGGAAGGCAGGGGGCCGAATAGGAGGGTAACGACGGCATGGATACGATGTGACCGTAGTGGCGTACATCATAGTGTAGCCACGGTTCGAAAGACGGGCAGTAAAAAATGTAATTGCCCATTTCAACTAATAGGGAGATACCACTCCGGCCACGATGGTTATATTTTGGAGGTCCAGAACCAAACACATAATCACAAACCTTTCCAACACATCGAGGGTCACGCGTATGCTAGGAGGCTGGGTCCGAACGAGTTAAAATTGGTGGATACACTTTATTTTCAAAATGTTACGCCAGTAGACATACATTCGACCGTTAGAAAACAAAACCCGGATAGTCCCTGCATCTTAAGAGACATACATAACACAATAACCAAGGTTAAGCATTTGTTATACGGTGGCAAGACTCAAATGCAGGTATTATTATCTCTTATTATTATTATTATTATTATTATTATTATTCTTATTATTATTATTATTATTACTTCTTTATTATTACTTTTTAATGATTATTATTGCTATGCAGGTACTCGAAGCCACATTGGTGGAAAAAAAATTTGTTTACTTCACCCGGAGGAATGCCTCGACAAATGCGATCGAGGATATTTTGTTTGTCCATCCCACCTCGCACAGGTTATGGCGTGCGTTCCCGCATGTGCTGATGATTGATGCGACCTACAAAACGAACGAGTATAAACTTCCGTTTGTTCAAGTTGTAGGTATGACATCAACATCCAAGTCGTTTTGTGTCGCCCATGCATTCATCTCCCGTGAAAAAAAGGATAACTACCTGTGGGTTCTACAAAGGCTTAAAGAGTTGCTAGAAGATAGTACGGAGCCCCGTGCTATAGTAACTGATTGTGAGAAAGCCTTGATGAATGCATGCGACATTGTATTTCCAGCAACTTCGAAGTTGTTATGCAGGTATACATATTATTATTATTATTATTATTATTATTATTTTTAATTATTTTTATTATTATTTTATTATTATTATTATTATTATTATTATTATTATTATTATGCATTCAGGTATCACATTCAACGAAATATACTGAAGCACTGCAGACAAGCCTTTGGAGATGAAGATTGGAAAATATTCGTGAAATCTTTTAAGCGATTATGTAGATCTTCATCTCCGGCATATTATAGTCTCTGGTTAGACCGATTCTACAGACGACTATGTCAGGACGAACGAGCTGGTACATATTTTATTAATTTAGTTTAAAACGCATACACACATTAACAAATATCTTTGTTCTATCTTTTACAGATGTTTTTAAATATATAGACCGGGTCTGGCTCCGTGACTACAAAGAAAGGTTTGTTTCTGCATGGACAGACAGAAACTACAACTTTGGTCAGTATACGACCAACAGAGCTGAGAGCCAGCATTCACGGTTTAAGATGCAGATTAAGGGGCCGAACAACTCGCTCCACAAACTTGTGATGATTGCAGACGATGTGGTAACGTCACAAGAGAGGGCAATAAACCACTCGTTTGAAGAGAGTTTGTCTGTGAAAAAGGTGCACCATGACATACCGATTTTTGAGGACCTACTCGGTAAAGTTTCCCATGCAGCGATCGAGAAGATGATAACTGAGATAAAAAATATAGAGAAGTTGATGAAACGAAAAATGAGTTGTGGTCACCAGCTTTTCACGAGTTTTGGGTTGCCGTGTGCGTGTCGATTAGATTCGTATATAAATAAAGGTAATACCATTACTTTATTATTATTATTATTATTATTATTATTATTATTATTATTATTTTTATTGAATACAGGAATAAAAATACAGCTGTCCGAAATAGACGTCTTCTGGACACGACTGAATTACGAACCGGAAGTAGTGTGGAGGGAACCTGACCTTGCGAGTGAGTGGGAAATAATCAAAGAGACACTGTTGTCTCAATCACCACGCGTTCAAAGAAATATGTTGTCAAAAATAAAGTCGGTGGTAAATCCAAGTATGACTGACACTCAACCTCCTGAGGTACAAAAGAATACTCGTGGGCGCCCAACTACAAAATCAAAGAAAAAAAATCAGCAGGAGGATGCGCAAGAAGATGTTAGTATTATTATTATTATTAATATTATTATTATTTATTATTATTATTATTATTATAATTTATTGTTATCCATTGTAGGAAGACGAACCTGTTAGAAGACGTAGGCCATCAGACCCAGGTAGAGATACAATGAGAGTGTGTAGCAAAAAGTATCCACTCTTAGTAGGGGACAGGTACATAAATAACTATTAATACATATATACATACATACATATATACATATGTACACATCCCTTAATCATGATTTCCCAATGTTTGGCGGTGACAGGTATAAATTTGTGCTTAGACAATTTAAGCATCAGATTGATCCCCTTTATCGACGGTTTGTCACGCATATTCAAAATGTTCAGCCAGGCGGTAACTGTGGGTTCCGATCTGTAGCTTTGGCTTTGGATATGGAGGAGGAAGACTGGGATTTGATCCGCCACGTTCTTAAAGAAGAGATGATGGGTCAATACCATGATGATTGGTACGAGATTTTGAACGGATTCGACGATAACGGTTTCGCCCGCATATACTCGTCCTTAGATTGGACGGAGTCGGGAACGCACCCAATTCAAAGTGGATGAAGATGCCTTTGACTGGATTACTGATTGCTCAGGCATTTGGTGTGGTCCTTCAATTCTTCAGTTCTCTTGGAGCGAGCACATTCTTCCCTATTCACAGTCATCCTGAAAGCGTACCAGAACATCGGGTCATTTCGATAGCCTTCGTGAACGGCAACCATTTCATCATGCTAAAGCTAGCAGACGACGCTCCGATGCCTTATCCGAGTGGAGCATGGACGGGTTGGGTAGATGTAAATCACAACCCATGGTTAGCACTATACAAGGATCGTCTTGATGAGGGGCGTAGGCTATCTCAAACAGATCCAGAGTGGTTTGACCTAACTGGTTGTCCTGATTCTTCTGATAGTTCGGTGTAAATTTGTTTTTATAATGTATAATGATTTATTAAGTACATTTTTTTATTTTTTATTATTATTTTACATATACAATATGAAATGAAAACGTTCTTTTATAAAAAAAACCTATACCACCTAATTAAAACTAACAAAATTTAAAAAAAACAAAACTTCTACTGGGCCGTAGAAGGCTCTATGGGCTGTAGAAGGGATTTAGCTACGGGCCGTAGAGACCTCTACGACCCGTAGGCTTCTGGAACAAGGTCGTAGAGACCATCTATGGCTCGTAGAGGCCACTGAGTCTACGGGTCGTAGAGGCCTCTACGACCCGTAGACAAAAAATTTTTGGTTTCTAAAAACTTTGTATAGTTTATAAATATAATCAAAAGTTTTTTAAAAAAAAATATGAGTCTACGACCCGTAGAGGTCTCTACGGGCCGTAGACGAGGATTTTTTTAAAAAAAATTGGGTTTTCAGTTGTATGCTATATTTAATTTTTCTGGATATTATTCCAGCGAACTGGTAGCCCAGATGGTCCCCAATGTGTTCTTTAAGTATGTATGTGTGTGTGATAATGTGCTAAAGCTCGATCCTCGTTCCAAACCGTTTTTTTTTCAAAATTTTCATTTATCTACGGCCCGTAGAGGCCTATACGGGCCGTAGGTACGTTTTAAAATCAGATCAAAATCGTGCCTCTGTTCAGTTTCTTCCCCCAAATCCCCCAAAACCCCTTTCCCTTTCCCTTCAAAAACCTAATCGCCCCTTCGACCTTCGACCACCACAACCACCTTCCACCACCACAAACACCCCCTCTCTGCCTCCTCCTCCACCACCACCATCTTCGACCACCCTTTTGCCCTTTCACCTTCAAAACCTACTTGGAAACCCTAAAACCACCACCACCCTAATCCACCACTACCATTGCCTTCTCCACCACTGCAACCACCACCACCACCCTAATCCACCACCACCATTGCCTTCTCCACCACTGCAAACCCTAAAGGTAAATTTTATTTACATTGTTTTTTTTTTCTTTTTGTTTTTTTTCTAATTAGATTGTTTATTACTTGATTGTTGTGGTGGTGGGGTGGGGAGGGCTGTGGTGGTGGTGGTGGTGGGGTGGGGAGGGCTGTGGTGGTGGGGTGGGTAGGCTGTGGTGGTGGTGATGGTGGGGAGGGCTGTGGTGGTGGGGTGGGTGGGCTGTGGTGGTGGTGGGGAGGGCTGTGGTGGTGGGGGTGATGGTGGGGAGGGCTGTGGTGGTGGGGTGGGTGGGCTGTGGTGGTGGTGGTGATGGTGGGGAGGGCTGTGGTGGTGGGGTGGTGGTGGTGGTGGGGTTGGTGGTGTGGTGGTGGGCTGTTGTGGTAGTTTTGGCGATTCTTTTGAAACGCCAAAACTAATATAGTTTTGGCGATTCTTTTGAAACGCCAAAACTATATTAGTTTTGGCGTTTCTTTTGAATCGCCAAAACTAATATAGTTTTGGCGATTCTTTTGAAACGCCAAAACTAATATACTTTTGGCGATTCTTTTGAAACGCCAAAACTATATTAGTTTTGGCGTTTCTTTTGAATCGCCAAAACTATATAGTTTTGGCGTTTTCTTTTGAAACGCTTTAATTATAGAAACGCCTAACTAACTATAAATTCTTTGATTTTGCAGTTATGACAGATTATGAAGACGAGGACTACGTGAATGAGGAGGAGCAGGAGCAGGAGCAGGAGCAGGAGGATCAGCCCGTGGTCCAGGGGGCGCCTGCCATGGCAGGGGGTGACTTACAGGGCTGGGAGCATTGCAAGTTTCTACGCTTCGATTACCCGACTCCAAGATTTCAGAGGTTGAGGAAATAGAAGATAGAAAAGGCGAGGGGGGATTTCTTGGGACGCGCTTCGGGAGACTAGGGGGGGTGTAGAGGCGATTGCCCGAGAGTGGATCCCGGAAGGGAGCCCATTGGACAGGTTTCTCGGGGACTTTTGCGCGCCGTCCCATCGGCCGTTGGTGATAGAGTTCCTATCCACCTTTCGCTTTCGGCCCCCCACCGAAGGATCGTCGGGCGCCGGATCGTCGAGCCGCCCACCGCGGGATGTCGAGTTTTCCATACTCGGCGTTGAGTATGGTTATTTCCTAGATGAGTGGGCTACGCACACCCAGTGGTACACTCCCGACGAGCTTGTAGAGGTATTTGTGACGACCGGGAAAATTTTTCTCTTATCGCTTCGTTCTCTATGACTTCGGGAAATTTTCGGGACGAAAATTCTTTCAACTGGGGGATGATGTGACACCCGGCATGTTTGAGTCAACACTTTATGAACACATAAGTCTACCTTAGCGAGAAACGTTTATAAACAAACTTAACTGGGTTAGTTGAGTCGGGTCAGATTAGGATTGTCCAGGGTTCAATGATCTGGAGGATCATTGGGAGTCATTTTGGGGAATACACTAGTACCGGGTTCCGTTGTTGGTGACATTACATGAACTAATTAAGTATATGTGTAGATTATGGGTCGTGTGGTGGATTGTATACTTATACTTGCTTAAACGATGTACAAATGATTATACGTGCCTAAATATGCTAAGTATAGACTATGGATGCATGCTTATGTGTTAAGATGTGTTAAAATGCGTTAAACACGACAAACTGGAAATCTGGAAAAAGTTAACATGTGTTAAAAAGTGCTGTTAACATGTGTTAAAAAGTGCTGATGACCTGAAAGTGGAAAGTGGGCGAATGTGGAAATGGAACTTGAGAAAGTGGGCGAATGTAGAAACAAAGTGGGCGAATGTGGAAAGATTCCACATTCGACCATTACAAAGGGGCGAATGTGGAAAAGTTCCACATTCGACCATATAAAAGGGGCGAACCTGGACCTGGTATAAATACCATCCTTAGTCATTTTTCACCATTTCACAAACCCTAAACGCCTCTAAACACTCTCTAACAACTATTATCATTGGGGAAGGAGTTTTTGAGCTTGTTTTTCATAACCTAACTCTCCAAATCATTACAAGTGAAGATCTAAGGTGTGTTCTTCATTTCAAATCTTTTTTTAAACAATTTTGGCTTGTTTTCATCTAAACCCCAAAAGTCCAGATCTGATATCAACATGTTTTATGGGTAAAAACCTTCCTAATATCTTCCTAACCAAAACCTATTCATAAACAATGAGTTTTATGCAAATTAACATGTGTTAATGTGGTATTATGCATTGTTTGACGATTACTTGCTATATAGATGATATGACAACAACCTAGGACTGTTATTAATGGTGAGTTATGATTGAAATATGTTACAATTGATTGTTGATGCTGTTTTGTCGATTAAAGGAATTTTTAGTTAGATTTAGGGCTTGTTTTTTTTGGTAATGATAGAGTTATGATAGGGGGGTTTCTTGTTCATGATGATTTGAGTATGTTGAGCTGATGATTAATTAATTTCAGAAAGTTTCCTAATTGGGTAATGATTTCATGCATGATGATGTGGCATCTCCATAATTTACTATTTTAGGAAACTTGTAAAACGGATAGATTTTGGGGTAAAATCGGTAGGGATTCGTAGGAATATGTTAATGATGCTTGACTGCTGTAACTCATGGTGTTTCGTGATGTTTTCGGACGTTTTCGACGCGTTTTTGGGAAAATTATACAGCAGGGTCGAACCTGGAGCACCTTCGACCAGTCAAACGGGCGAAGGTGGTTCTCCAGGGTCGAACCTGGAAACTAAAGGGGCGAACGAACAAAAAATGGGCGAAGGTGGGAGAAAAGGGGCGAAGGTGGAAGTTCAAGGCCACATTCGACCAATCAAAGTCACCTTCGACCACTCCAAGCTACGTTCGACCCTACGTTAACAGAAATGAGATTTTTGATACGAACTAAGTGTTTTATGCTTGAAACTTATGTGTTAAACTTATGTGCATGACTAATTGATGTAATGGGTCACCAACGGGATGTCGGGTCGGTCTGGGATGTCCGGTTAACGTTTAAACACACTTTTTAACATACGTAGTCAAGATCTGGACAATCGGGGACTAGTTAGCCTTCGGGTTAATAGTCATCACACTTATGTAAACTCATTGATAGGTTGTCATTAGTTGGGATTATCATACACGTGTTGGAATTCTAGTTACCAGAAGACGCACTCTAAGGTGAGTTTCACGGCCCCACTCTTTTACTGGTTTTACAATTTCGGGGGAGAAAACATGATGTGTTCTTTAAACGTGTGTCAAATGTGTTTTTCCTAAAAGGCGTGACAACTATGTTTTGGGTACTCATGTATTCACTACGTTTTGGGAGTGTTCATTTGGGTTCAAGGTATTCATTTATGTTCCGTATTATATGGCCTATGTTGTGGCAGTTCGTTAGCCGTGGTGCGGTAGTTCGTTAGCCTCTATGTGGTAGTTCGTTAGCTATGTTATAGTAGTTCGTTGGCCATGGGATGGTAGTTCGTTAGCTATGGTAAAGCAGTTCGTTGACCATGGGATGGTAGTTCGTTAACTTCGGTGGGCGATAGTTCGTTTGGGAGGTTCGTTATGAAGTTCAAACATTTAACGAGTGTTTTCATCGGTCGGTAGTATCATGATGGTCTTTCAAAAGTTCGTGAAACGTTTTACTTAAAAACCTGTGAACTCACCGGCATTATTTGCTGACGTTTTTAGCATGTTTGTCTCAGGTCGCTAAGGTAGCAGCTGTCGATAGGCGCACGGAGTCTCACGGCGTCTAGGATTCATGTGCATCTCATTTAGTATTTTTAGACTTTCGTACTTTTGATTTCATGTTGTAACAAAGTTTTGCGCTTCCGCAGCGTTGGATCATTTATGAAAAACTTAATGGTTTACTTATGTCAGTTTTTACGTATCATATAGTGTTGTTTATTGTGACCGTTGACTTGGATCCTGGTGTGTCACGCGCCTCGCGGTAAAACTCCGCAGTGGTAATTTGAGGGTGTGACAGATTGGTATCAGAGCCAATGGTTATAGTGAACTAGGACTGCATGTAGAGTCTAGTCTATAGCCGAGTATCACACACGTTAGACGGTCACACATAGTTACGAGTCGTGTCATTTGGTAAACATACTAGCCTTGTCGGGGTGTCGGTGTCCTCATCACACAGTATCGCGTTATTTTAGGAATGTGTGTATCGGGTGATTTGAAGTTCTAGCTAGGAGCACGCCTAGAGGACCATGTAGAGCGATTTGTTATTTCGGGTGCACACGAAATCATAAATCGAAATGCATGAAAATCTTGGTGGACTTCGTGTTCGGACTAATGGTCATGCTGGAACCATGTTCTAAATTCGTTTGGGTCACTTGTAGCTCGATCTGTTGGTGGTTTTGAGTGTCTTGTCTCATGTTTGGCAGAACATGTCTGGTCGCGCTGGTGGACGTGCTGGTGGACGCCGTGGTGGCGGTGGGGGTCGCAATGGCGGTGGACGAGGTGGTGGGAACATCACCATGACTCAGGCAGAGTTGGAGCACATGTTACAGCAACAGTTGAACGTTGCGTTGGCCGCTTTCCAGGCTGCTCAGCAGACCCTGGGAAACACTAATCAGGGACAGTCTGGGTGCACCTACAAGAAGTTTATGGACTGTAAGCCCCATTTCTTCAATGGGACTGAAGGAGCGGTGGGACTACTTAGGTGGTTGGAGAAGATTGAGTCGGTGTTTGCTATGTGTAACTGTCCCGACGCTGATCGCGTCAAGTATGCGTCTGCTACACTGGAGGGACATGCGTTGACCTGGTGGAACTCCACCACTGCGAACCTTGGCCTGGGTGAGGCCAATGCTATGCCGTGGACCGAGTTTGTTCAGATGTTGAGGGCAGAGTATTGCCCAAGAGACGAGATTATGAAGTTGGAGCATGAGTTTTGGAATCTGAAGATGGTTGGGTCGGAGATCGAGGAGTTTACTGCTAGGCACAACGAGTTGGCTGTGATGTGCCCCGGTTTGGCTACACCGGAGTACCGGAGGATTGAGCACTACGTTGCTGGGTTAGTGCCGGAGGTTGCTGGACTTGTTGCCGCTGCTGATCACACTACTATGTTGGCCACTGTTCGGGCAGCTCACAAGCTGACCAACATGAAGGTTGCTGAGGGCGTTCTACCTCCAAGGGGTGCTGCTGTGAAAGCCCCTGCGGACAACAAGCGAAAGTGGGATGGTGCTGGGAAGAGTGCAAGTTCGGGTCAACCGCAGCAACAGGTAAGGAAGACTGAGGCTTTGGGATCGTCTTCGGGTCAGAGGCAAGACGGGTACACGGGGAAACTGCCGGAGTGCAATCAATGTGGGTTCCATCATTATGGCAGCTGTGAGAAGTTTCGTTGCAACCGCTGTAAGCGTGTGGGCCATGTTGCTAAAAACTGTAGAGTCAATCTACAGACAGTTCCAGGCCAAGCGGTTGTCCCTGCCCCTGTCCCTCAGGGGAACCAAGGGTGTTATAACTGTGGGGAGACTGGGCACTTCAAACGTGATTGTCCTAAGCTGAATCAAGGGACTGCATGTGGTGCAGGGAACGAAGGTGGCGGCCGAACTACTCGTGGTCATGTTTATGTCATTGGCGCTAGGGAGAACCAGGAGGATCCTGACACTGTTACTGGTGAGTATTCTTTTCTTGATTCTCGTTATGCTCGTATTCATTCTCGTTCACATTGTTTGGCGATTCGTATTCATTGTGTGCATTCGGTTTGGTATTTGGTCATCATTTTGCATTCATGAGTCTGATGTGGGTCCTTTGGAGATGTTACTTGGACGGTACCGGTGTATCATTTATACCGATCATAGTAAGTCTCTAGTAGGCCTTCGATCAGGGGGATTCATTGTTTTCTATTCACTTTGGGGAGGGCGGTTCCCCGGCATAGAGTATTCGTTGATATCATCTTTCGTTCGTGGTTATCATTTCGGTTGTGTTCTGGGAAACGTTATTTGAGTTAGGTCGACACTCATTACTGTCGAAGAGTGAATCTCGGGGCGAGATTCCTTTCAACAGGGGGATGATGTGACGACCGGGAAAATTTTTCTCTTATCGCTTCGTTCTCTATGACTTCGGGAAATTTTCGGGACGAAAATTCTTTCAACTGGGGGATGATGTGACACCCGGCATGTTTGAGTCAACACTTTATGAACACATAAGTCTACCTTAGCGAGAAACGTTTATAAACAAACTTAACTGGGTTAGTTGAGTCGGGTCAGATTAGGATTGTCCAGGGTTCAATGATCTGGAGGATCATTGGGAGTCATTTTGGGGAATACACTAGTACCGGTTCCGTTGTTGGTGACATTACATGAACTAATTAAGTATATGTGTAGATTATGGGTCGTGTGGTGGATTGTATACTTATACTTGCTTAAACGATGTACAAATGATTATACGTGCCTAAATATGCTAAGTATAGACTATGGATGCATGCTTATGTGTTAAGATGTGTTAAAATGCGTTAAACACGACAAACTGGAAATCTGGAAAAAGTTAACATGTGTTAAAAAGTGCTGTTAACATGTGTTAAAAAGTGCTGATGACCTGAAAGTGGAAAGTGGGCGAATGTGGAAATGGAACTTGAGAAAGTGGGCGAATGTAGAAACAAAGTGGGCGAATGTGGAAAGATTCCACATTCGACCATTACAAAGGGGCGAATGTGGAAAAGTTCCACATTCGACCATATAAAAGGGGCGAACCTGGACCTGGTATAAATACCATCCTTAGTCATTTTTCACCATTTCACAAACCCTAAACGCCTCTAAACACTCTCTAACAACTATTATCATTGGGGAAGGAGTTTTTGAGCTTGTTTTTCATAACCTAACTCTCCAAATCATTACAAGTGAAGATCTAAGGTGTGTTCTTCATTTCAAATCTTTTTTTAAACAATTTTGGCTTGTTTTCATCTAAACCCCAAAAGTCCAGATCTGATATCAACATGTTTTATGGGTAAAAACCTTCCTAATATCTTCCTAACCAAAACCTATTCATAAACAATGAGTTTTATGCAAATTAACATGTGTTAATGTGGTATTATGCATTGTTTGACGATTACTTGCTATATAGATGATATGACAACAACCTAGGACTGTTATTAATGGTGAGTTATGATTGAAATATGTTACAATTGATTGTTGATGGTGTTTTGTCGATTAAAGGAATTTTTAGTTAGATTTAGGGCTTGTTTTTTTTTGGTAATGATAGAGTTATGATAGGGGGGTTTCTTGTTCATGATGATTTGAGTATGTTGAGCTGATGATTAATTAATTTCAGAAAGTTTCCTAATTGGGTAATGATTTCATGCATGATGATGTGGCATCTCCATAATTTACTATTTTAGGAAACTTGTAAAACGGATAGATTTTGGGGTAAAATCGGTAGGGATTCGTAGGAATATGTTAATGATGCTTGACTGCTGTAACTCATGGTGTTTCGTGATGTTTTCGGACGTTTTCGACGCGTTTTTGGGAAAATTATACAGCAGGTCGAACCTGGAGCACCTTCGACCAGTCAAACGGGCGAAGGTGGTTCTCCAGGGTCGAACCTGGAAACTAAAGGGGCGAACGAACCAAAAATGGGCGAAGGTGGGAGAAAAGGGGGCGAAGGTGGAAGTTCAAGGCCACATTCGACCAATCAAAGTCACCTTCGACCACTCCAAGCTACGTTCGACCCTACGTTAACAGAAATGAGATTTTTGATACGAACTAAGTGTTTTATGCTTGAAACTTATGTGTTAAACTTATGTGCATGACTAATTGATGTAATGGGTCACCAACGGGATGTCGGGTCGGTCTGGGATGTCCGGTTAACGTTTAAACACACTTTTTAACATACGTAGTCAAGATCTGGACAATCGGGGACTAGTTAGCCTTCGGGTTAATAGTCATCACACTTATGTAAACTCATTGATAGGTTGTCATTAGTTGGGATTATCATACACGTGTTGGAATTCTAGTTACCAGAAGACGCACTCTAAGGTGAGTTTCACGGCCCCACTCTTTTACTGGTTTTACAATTTCGGGGGAGAAAACATGCTGTGTTCTTTAAACGTGTGTCAAATGTGTTTTTCCTAAAAGGCGTGACAACTATGTTTTGGGTACTCATGTATTCACTACGTTTTGGGAGTGTTCATTTGGGTTCAAGGTATTCATTTATGTTCCGTATTATATGGCCTATGTTGTGGCAGTTCGTTAGCCGTGGTGCGGTAGTTCGTTAGCCTCTATGTGGTAGTTCGTTAGCTATGTTATAGTAGTTCGTTGGCCATGGGATGGTAGTTCGTTAGCTATGGTAAAGCAGTTCGTTGACCATGGGATGGTAGTTCGTTAACTTCGGTGGGCGATAGTTCGTTTGGGAGGTTCGTTATGAAGTTCAAACATTTAACGAGTGTTTTCATCGGTCGGTAGTATCATGATGGTCTTTCAAAAGTTCGTGAAACGTTTTACTTAAAAACCTGTGAACTCACCGGCATTATTTGCTGACGTTTTTAGCATGTTTGTCTCAGGTCGCTAAGGTAGCAGCTGTCGATAGGCGCACGGAGTCTCACGGCGTCTAGGATTCATGTGCATCTCATTTAGTATTTTTAGACTTTCGTACTTTTGATTTCATGTTGTAACAAAGTTTTGCGCTTCCGCAGCGTTGGATCATTTATGAAAAACTTAATGGTTTACTTATGTCAGTTTTTACGTATCATATAGTGTTGTTTATTGTGACCGTTGACTTGGATCCTGGTGTGTCACGCGCCTCGCGGTAAAACTCCGCAGTGGTAATTTGAGGGTGTGACAGTATTAATATTATTTATTTTTGTTTTTGTTCTTATTCGAAATGTTAATGTTAATGATAATGTTCAGGATGTCTACACTAGAGGTGTGACTACTGTTGCTGATGACGTGATGTATGCGTGGTGGCCCACCATTGGCGGTCCAGAGTTCGGGAACCCGACACAGAAGTATTATTATTATTATCATCATCATCATTATTATTATTATTATTTATCAATATCTTTGTTCTAATTATTATTACTATTATTATGCTGTGAAGGGAGAGGTGTGACAGGGCATCTAACATTCGTCACCCCATAGTTCGTTACATTCACCGTTGCATTACTTATTCCCTAACGGCACGGGGAAATAGTAACGAGCGGGTGACGAAGACGGACCTGATGTACCTCTATTGCATACTCACTGGCAGGCCGATTGCCTTGCATCGGTGCATGGCCGAGTACTTTGCCGCCTTCCCCCATAAGCCGTTGAAGGGAGGCATCGCATGCGGGGGGGTCATCAACAAGATTGCCGAGCGCTGCAATGCCCAGCTGTATTTCGATTATGTTAATCGGAATCAGTTTCCGCCACTACCGCCCAGGTATTTCGGTCATTATTATTATTATTATTATTATTAATATTAATGTTTATGTTATTGTTTATTTGTTTCAGCTTAATAGGGATACCCACGATGAAAGCTATGACTTGTGTGGCGAAGAAGGCGAAGACGCCGGATCAGCCAGAGTTCCACTATCTGATTGGTCAGGATGGCGGGGAGTTTGTGCATGAGCCGTTGGTACATCAGGGCCTTGGAGGTATTATTATTATTATTATTATTATTATTATTATAATTATTATTTGGGAAACTTGTAGACAACTTGTGTTGTCTGGTTTGCACGAAAACAGGGGAAACTCTGCCAAATTTTTTTTTATAAAATCCTGGATTATTATTATTATTTATTAATTATTATTTGTTATCCATTGCAGGTGATGTTGTGGAGGTCGGGTTGCAGTTTGTTGCTGAGCAGGAGGGGGGGGTGGTCTGAGAGACGTCGAGATGCCTCAGCAGCAGCCTGAGGATGTGCAGATACCGGCGCGCGTTTATCACTCTCTCAGGTTGCCTGCTGATGTTAGGGCGGACGTTCGTGCGGCTGCCAAGGAGGCTGTCGAGATGCGTGCGTGGTGTCAGCAGATGGACACCTGGCGTCAGCAGCAGGACACCTGGCGTCAGCAGCAGGACACCAATATGCGTCAGTGGCGTGATCGGCAGGACGACGCGATGCGCTGGTTGATTGCTGGCCAGCAGGATATCTATCGCCACCTAGGCATGCAGACTCGTGTCCCACCGACTTTAGGGACCAGCACGCACGAGCCCGTGACGTCCTCCCAGCAGCCCGAGACGTCTTCGCAGCAGCCTGGGACGTCGCCGCCGACTGACTCTACGATGTTTTATTTCTGATCATCTTATGTATTTAAACAATCTTTATTTTGAACGCTTCTGTTAACGTTTAGTTTTATCTTTTTGCGTATATAAACGATTAGTTTTATTTTGAACGCTTCTGTTAACGTTTATTTTACACGCTTATCGAGACGACGTTGGTTTATATTGGTTTATGTTATAAACAATTGTGTTCACGTTTTACATGCTTGTGTTAATGTATTACACGCTCGGGATTAATTATTACATAATTAAAATGATTTAAAAAAAAAAACCCTCTCTACGGGTCGTAAAGGCCTCTACGGGCCGTAGAGGGTGCCTAAGACTGGTTTATGTTATATTAAAATTTTCCAACTAAGAAACCAGCGAACTGGTAGCCCAGATGGTCCCCATATACGAAATAAGATTTTGTGTGTGTGTTTGTGTGATAATGTGCCTAAGATCGAACCTCGTCCCAAACGTTTTTTGTTTTTTTTTTGTCTACGACCCGTAGAGGCCTCTACGGGCCGTAGGCATCATAAAACATCCATCTCTTCCTTCTTCATTCTCAAAAATTAATAAGACTTCTTCTACGAGCCGTAAAGGCCTCTATGGCTCGTAGAAGGAGTAAAAAATGGGCTCTACGACCCGTAGAGGCTTCTACGGGCCGTAGAGTGTTGTGTGAATAAAATTTAACCTTGTGCAAATAGTGGGAGCCTTATATACACTTACAAGGCACTTTGATTGAAACATGAGATAACTTGTAAATACTCTAATTTTACTCCTTAATCTATACATTCACCTATTATAGGACTTAAACCCTCAACCAAATGAGAAGTAATACCTTTTCAACATACCTTAATACCACCACGATGCCACATGCACTTTGATGAAGAAAACATTTAGACTAGAGATTGTAGAAAAATAAAAAGTAAATAAATTTATAAATTGAGCAAACCTTTTTGGATAGTATTATTGGAGCTATGATAAACTTGATGATGTGTGTGTATATTTTCCAGTGACTCAGATTGATGTCAGCCAGCAGTACAACAAGCACTCAAGAGAGGACCATGCACCCCACACGCAAAGGATAAAAGCAACCCCAACAATGGCAGCAGGCAATGTGACATGTTCTTGATTTAAATTTAAAGTCACCAAACACCTACCCTTTGCTATGAAATATTTCTATGGTTAATTATCAAGCTACATCAGCACTTTTAAGATATCGTTTTCAATGGTATCGACAAAACGATTTACAAGTTACATCTCTAGGGTTTTGGCATGATGTTCCGAAGTCATTATGTTATCTTTAACGAAATTCAATGTTCAAGAATGTTTTGTGGTCGAAAGGTTTTGGGAATTGAATGAAACTTAACAACATTTTAAGGAATTACAGTAATTTGTAAACACATAAATTAATATACAATAGATACGTTTAAAAGGAATCAAAAAATGAAAGACTGTTTCTATATATATGTTGGCCAAGAAAAAAAAGAGAATATTTTTGGCCAAGAAATTATTACTAGACTCCAAGACGAAAGAATAGTTAGCATAAACCTAACATGGATGCTATATGAACCAAAGTACATCACACACACACACATATATGTATATGTATATGATATGTATAAAGAGCCAGGGCGATTCTTTTAAGGGGTGGGGAGGGGCGGTCGACCCCCCCCCCCCCCCCCCGAATTTTCGCTTAGAGGTTCCGATTATATAGTATACGTATAGAAATTTTTTGGTATATAAGGTTTCGACCCCCCGAAACTAGCGACTTCCGACCCCCCAAAGTTTCGGGTCAAGATTCGCCAATAGAGCTAAAAACTTTAACACACATGATCATAAGTACTAGTACATCTCACAAGAATTATTGTAGTTCATACACAAAAAGTATTTAGAACATAATTCTCAGCGGTCCGGTAAATTTTTAAATATACTGTTAGAGTAGAAATTTACTTCTTACATTCAGTTCAGTTACTCTACCTATGACAATTAGAGTTCTAAGACTATAGGGTGTGGAGGAGGCCCATGATGGTCCTCTACCTTAGATGTCACGTCAACAAAGGGTAGGAGTATCATGGTGATGATGGTCCAAGGGTGTGGTAGGAGCATCATCCATCCCTTAAAAAAAAAAAAAAAACCAAAACACCAATCAAGAGGGACGTCAAACCCGACAAGAATTGGATGCTCATGCCGTTGCCGGCATAGGGGGCGGTGTACGTCGGTCCGGCATAGGCATGCCGGCTCCACACCGTAAAGCCTAAGAGACTACAATACTCTTGTTAATAGAAATTTTGGCCGGCCACCTCTTAACTAATCCTGCTTAATTATGACATTGACTTATATATGTCAACATATGACGTTTTTTTTCAATGTGTAATGATTTCACTAAAACAAAATATACATCAAGAAGGTAAAGTGGCTAAATGCAAATAGTTTAGTGACTTATAACCAAGGTACACAAAAATAGAAGGGAAAATATCAAGCTTGTTTCAGAAGGACAATATATACAAAATTTGAACTGATTTTAGTGAGAGAGAAATTGTTCACAACAGATTTATCTAACATAGAGATCTCCTTGATAATAATTGTTTGTTAATATTTCAAAGAGCATCATGAGTTCATGTCCATTCTACTCTTACCTATTTCAAATAAGTATCTCTTGTTAACCCAAATAAGTAACCGGCGGCAGGTTAGTACAGTTCTCTTGCTTGCGGATTTTCCTTGCGCTGATTCAGGAGCCTTCTTCTTTCTAAAAATAAAAAAAGAAAAGAAAGGTTTGGTTACGGGAACCAATGGTGATGGAGGTTACCTACTTTCGGTGGACGTGGAGCCAACGAGTTCAGTCGAACAACGTAACGAGTCTAAGGTTACAGAAACATTCACCAACTTTGATAGGCAATCAAGTGCACTCAGTTCTAAGATTAGATTGCTAGCTAATACACATTTTGCTTACAAATTTGACTTCACCATGAACTCCACTATTGAAGAAACAACGAGTATAAAGACTTACTAATTACACTCGTAGCTGCTGCAAGATATAATCCTTTGCTAACTCTCACGACCTCGAACAACGTCGCCGTACTGCTCAGGGTTAATCTCGTCTGCGCGAGGATTTAGGACCCTATCCCTTCAAGTATATATATAGTTTAATTATGAAGCATTGGTTTATAAGTGCCATGATTAATCAAATCCTTTTCAAAGAATCAGTGAACCCATCAATGCATTGTTGATTCTCTAAGCCATAAAGATACCAGTTGACATTAAATAATTAGGCTTCTACATAAAAAAGTTATATTAACATCATATTTGCTGTCACATAAAATGTACTTTCTTCAGATGTATGTTTTGTAATAAAATATTTTCTCCACCAAAGCTTACTGATCACCACTACACAAAGTTTGCATATATGAAGTAAATCTATAATTAGATTATCAAATCATAGTTCAAAACCTAATCATGATAATTACTATGATTAACCCTAATTATATATGAAGTCATGAAGTTGTATAATCCTGAAACAAGTTCACTGGTTTTAACAAGAATTACCTAACACCAACACTAATTAACCCTTGATAATATTCCAATCATAAAATGTTAATTTGTTCTTCATAGATCTGCAAAACAAGTGTGTCAACAAAGAAAGCCTACACATGCAAGTAGATCATTCAAGATTGTAAATTTATTGAATCTTTTATGAAGAAAAAAAGATTGCTAAAAGTATAAATCAAGAAAGTTGCAATATTTTACTAATTAAAGAGAAACATACACAGAAAACAAGAACAAGATACCCACCTGATAACCAGTTTAGGAGAGTTAGTAACTGACAGATTTGTTGAATCAGTCAGCTACCAATTATATCAACAATGCTTTTAGAGTGTACAACACCTACCTTTGATCTGCTACTTGTAGCCGTTTTATTGCCGATGCAGCATCATCAAGATTCTCATCTTCAAAAAGCTTGTGTCTTTTTGTGTGTGAATCTTGAAGATGCCACACCGGAAAACAACGACTGTTGTGCATCGTGTATCGGCTAGAGAAGCATGTTGAAGACGGTAGCGGATGCTTGTAACTAAACCCATGAATTTGGAGAAGAATAGGGTTTGATTTGAGAGGGTTTTGAGATGGAAAAAATGGATGAATATTATTCTTGAGTGGTTTTCTTTATATGGGGTTCAGTCTCAATTATTAAGGCCATGAGGGAAGGTGTGATGTGGTTTGTGAAGATTGGTTGACTCCTAAAGTCATGAAGAAATAAAGATCAACTGTTGGAACTCTTTTTCAAAATCTTTAATTAAATAAAATTAAAAACAAAAAAGAACCATAATAACAACAAAGCCCTATTTCCCTTTTCTGGTGAGTTATCTAAAATTTCAATTGAAAATCTACATAAAAACAGGTTTTATTAGAAGCAATCTCTCTATTTCACAGATGGAAAGATAAGCCCTTATCCCAACCTTCACAGGCTATACTTTATGAGTGAGATTTAAGACTATGTCTGTTTGTTTATCTAAAAAACCAAAAAAAAAAAAAAAAGTTTCATCGATATGTAGAGATAAGGTTTACCCTCGTCTCAGAGTCTCCAAACTCTACTATATGAGTGAGATATTACAGACTACATATGTTTGTTTATCTACAATAAAAACATGGTTTCATTAAAAGCAGTTTTTCTATTTCAATGAATATGTAAAGGTAACGCTGACGCTCTTCTCACTCCCATAGACTCTACTCTATGGGTGGTATATTGCTGGGCACGTTTGGTTGTTTATCTACAACAAAGACAGACTTGCTTGGATTCTTGCCGATAAATTCGAAAACGACTAAGATTTTTTTTAAAAACAACACGTTTTCGTACCCCTGGCATTTGATACCTTTGGCTCCTTGGCACCGGAAGCTATCCGTTTCTTGACCAGAGTCCAACGGGTTATCCATAGCAGTGTCTCAACTCCGGGGGGGGGGGGGGGGCAGGGTTTCGTTTTTAGTAGGCTAGACTTTGCCGTCCAGAAAGGGGTGGCGGCGCAGCTTGTTGCCGCCTACCCGCTATCTTGATGTAATTTTTCGCGATTGACATATGAATATGAATTAAGAGTTAAAAAAAAAAAAAAAAAAAAAAAACAACTAAAAGGAAAAAAAAAAGATAATGGATTCGAATGAAACAGATATCATAAAAGTAGGAATTTAATAAGGGAAACAATAAAAAATCAAGAACACAAAAAGATCAAATTAAAGATCACAATCTATAGTGAGCTGAACAAAATAAGTGGCTGGCCAGAGATCTGAGATTGCTTACAGGTTAGAAAGAAGAATTAGATCTTCATGACATCAAGAGAGGAGAGAGATTAGGAGTAGGACAGTCACACAAATGATGGGAACTGTGTAGTTACAGACACATACACATACAATAGTACTACATATATATATACAATATTCTCAAATCACTTTTACCTAAATAACATTCGCAAAACTTTTTTTTATCTCCAAAATATTCACCAATAAAAAATGACAAGTGCCAATTGTCAAAAAAATGCATCCACTACCAACCTTCATTTAAAATAATTAAAAACATGACGCAGGAAAAAGAAGAAAATTCTAAAGAAAGAATGCAACAATTTATGCTAAAATGGATTGAATAAGACCATCAGCAATGTATCGTAGTCCATGACAATGAGGTGGTACGCTCATGTCGGGTGTCAAGGACCACCTATATGGTAACGTGGGTTTTTGGCTGGTTTTTAAGTTATAGGTTTTGCCATAGACTTTCTAAAAAGCTCAAAGGCGGGTCCTATATTAATAAAAGAAAAGTTGAGGTTGATAAAATGTTTCTTTTATTTTATATAATAAAGTCTAATTTGTATTTATAAAAACTGATAAATTAAGAACTCCACATCAATAAAATTAAATTATATTCAACATGTTTAAAAGTTGGACACGTTGATATTTAGTCAACTAGTTTATGCATGTGAAACGTTTGTCTAGTTTATTAGTGAATATTTGGACACGTTGATTTCTTAACGAATAAACACAAACAAGAATGTGTTAGTTTAATTGTCCGTGTTTATTAGGTCCATTAGATTATGTAATGTTTTAAATGATTTAAAAACTAAATATGTTATTCAAATAAATAAGGTGATTATGTAAAAAATATGGATGAGCTTTGTATCGAATATACTAGTACCGAAATTACAGACCCCGAAAATCCCTAGAATTAATTTTCGGTACAGTACTAATATTTGAAGGTAAAAATTGATAAAATATAGGTACCCTAGCTACCAAACTGCACTGAACCAAAAATAGCGATCCTGAAAACGCCAAACAGAGGGTATCGAAAATCTTCCGGTACTGCAAAATTCAATACCGGTACCCATACGGTAGCGGTTTGGTATTGGAAATTGGTACCATATGCTCACCCTAGTAAAAATTTAAAAGTAAATGATGATTTGAATGTTTAATAAGGTTTGTAAGATGGAGTGGATTTCTTGGAACATGTTTATGAGAAGATTTTTGGGAGTTAGATAATCAGACAAGTTTTTAGAGGTTTTGAAGTAAACTAAAACACATGTTTTAGCTCTTTGTTGGCAACGCCTTAGTTCAACACCCTTTAAAACTAGTTGGACATCTGACGCATGTGCATCTGCATCAGTTATACACTTTCACACTTACTCATACTTGACATTCATACATACAATGCATTCATGCATACTTTGCATTGTAGGTATGTCGAGATCATCCACATCACTCTCCGCTGGCCAGGAATCCGTAGTTCCTATTGTACCATCATCTCCATTTGCACCCCTTTCCCCACCATTGGAGCCGAAGAGATGCCAACTCAAGCCTATCAATGATAATGTTGTGTACTGTGAGCCTTCAGAGGTCCATGTTAGGGGTGACACCCGGAACTAGCAGTGGCTTCCTAATCTGATTGGGAGTTGGGTTTGTCAGGAGCGAGTTCCCCTTCCACCTACCATTGATGCTATCCTAGCCTTACCACTCCTACCACCCATGCATCATCCTCCAGAGCAAGAATTAGTGGCTCTTGTGATGAGGATGGATAGTGAGCTTTGTCACATGCGCTCTGCAGCGAGCGAGACCTCAAGATTGTTGGAGTGTGAGAGCAAAGCCGGACGTTGACTGGCGAAAGTTTCTGATCGTCTAGGCGTGACTGACAAGTAGCATAATCTGCTGGTTGACGCATTCAGAGGCTTGGATTCCCAAGTAGCTTTACTTGTGGTTCGAGTTAAGAACGTTGAGGCTAGATTTGCGGCAGCTGAGGTAGAAGCCACTGTTGCGGAGGTTGTCGAAGAAGAGTTTGAGGAGGAGGACGAGAGTGAAGATGAGGCGACATTTGCGGTTTCTTTAGCTCACAGTGCAAGTTGATTTCATAAACCTAGATGGGCAGGTTGGGCCTAAACAACTGATAAATTTTGGAAGTGTTGGGTCAGAGAGAATTGATGAGTCAATAAAACCTTATGTAATTATCCACAGAATAAATGACAAGAACAACTACTGATGAACAAAAGACACGTACTGAAGAGCAAATGTTGCAACTATTGAAGATCAAGATACAAGTTCTGATCAAGAAGACTACTGAGGACAGCAACTGAAGACAACTTCCGAAGAACAACTACTGATGATCATCTCATCAGTAGTTGTATACAACATCAGAGTTTATCATACTCAGAAGTTATAAGTACTAAAGAACAACTTCTGATGATTTGTTTATCAGAAGTTGCAAAGTCTATTAGAAGTTATCTTTTTCAGAAGTTCCTGATCATAATTCCATTATGTCAGAATAAAGCATCAATAATTATTATTGTATTTCTAGTTGTATTTCAATTTGTATTTGTTTATGTATTTAGTAGATCTAGATCTACTTTACAGTATGTAATGCATGCCTAAAAACGTGTATAAATACTTGTAACACCCCAACCGATGGCGGAAACATCGAGGTGTCACGTAGTGACGATTGCTCAATAGCTCATGGTACTAAAGTGTAAATTTGAATACATTGAATTAAATAGTTTATTACATTGAAAGGAAAAAAATACAAAGTACAATGATTCTAAAGCGTCAAGTCTAACTAGATTACAATGAAATCAAAGCTTAAATATAAATCCAAAAGCTTAAAAGAAACTTCTCAATAATAACCTGAAACATGTACGAAAATAGTATATGTCAATACAAAAATGTATTGGTGAGCATACCCTGTTTGAATACATATAGTAGAGAAAGAGTTTCGCAATTCACGTGTTATACTGTCTACAATTTAGTGTTCAAGCTTTGTACAAATGCTACCCAAAATCAAACCTTTGTTTAATGAATCAAGAGTCACACATATATATAGTATTTGCTCATAGTAGGCGATGAATAATCGTTCACACATAACAATAATTAAGTATTATTTATTGCTATGCTAGGCCGCAGAACGGTTAATGATTCAGGTCATAAGTACACACTATCAGCGAATCAACAAGTAAAACACATACAAGAATTGTGTTTGTGAATATATGATAAACCATGATTAAGTGAGTGAAGTAATAAGCGTACATGAGTCACCCCAAAAGTGTAAAACAATATAAAAGGGAAAGATATACTCACAGTTTGCGAAAACGATCAAAATCCACTTAAGCGGTCGTGAGCTAAGTAATGGGAATTCCGAGGAATTCAACCTATAACGTATATGAATACTAGTAAGGAAAAATCTACAAAGTCTAAGGTATCTAGGTTTTAAGGCATTAGGGTTTGCTAAGTTGATTTGGGGAATTAGAGTTTTTATAATAAGTCGAATTACTATAAAAGTTGTATATTAAAAATAATATACTAGAGTTTGTAATTAGGATTTAGGTAATACAATTATTACCAATTGAATATTTAGGTCAACATATGTTTAAATAATTAATACAAAATAATTTAGTTAACTACTTTAACTATTTATTGTAAATAAATACAATAATCATAAATATTGAAATAAAAAATTATAAATTACACAATGATCCCACAAATTGTAATTAATATTTTCAAACATAGAATTATTTCTATTTTATAGGAAAAGTATTTATAAAATAGATATTTAATAGTATAAATAAATATATGATTAATTATGTCTAATTAAACATTATTAAGACTAAAAATACAAAACATGATCCAAAAATATTATTTTTCTAGAAAATGAGTACTTTCTGATGTAAATAAATAAAAATAATTTTTCCATAATTTTTATAAACTTATTTATATTTAAAACTGATTTAATGAATTTAAATCATGTTTAAATGATTAAAATTAGAAAAATTAATAAAAATAAATGTTTTCTGAACCAAATATTTTTATTTCAGTTCCTGATGATAAGAAATAATTTCACAAAAAGTTTGATATTAAAATCATAAAAAATGAATTTTTAATCAATTACTTATGATTAAAACCATTTAATTCAATAAAAATATAAATATAAGACATTTTCCAGAAAATAAAAGTGTGGTAATTTTCTTTATGGTGTCAAGATACTGCACCTAAATTTTCATAATTTTTGGGTAAAAATTGGATTTATTATAAATATTCTAAAATATTTATGTATTATATAAAAAAAACAAATAAAAACTTATTTTGGTATAACAACTAAAAGCTAAAAAAAAACTAACATGCCTGTTATGAGAGTCGAACCCGTGTGGGTTCTGGAAAGCATCACTAACACAACCACTAGAGCACTTGATCAATATGTTGATAGGTTTGATTAACAATAAAATTTAAACATTAAGTACTTGGTCATCTTCTTCCCCGATTAAGATTCAAACCCTAACCCTAACCCTCAAAATTAATAACCCGATTCTGATCAGATTAATGTCCGAAATCAGAGGGCTTTTGATCCTAGGACAATACTAAGTAAAATGGCATGACAAACATGAACTTACAACAACGATTTGATGCTCGAAGACAAGGTACAGGGCCGCAGCTTCTAATGCCGATTAGAACGATTAAGAACTCAATTTGTTGCGTTTTGTTGTGGGTTTAAGATGCTCAGAGGTGCAGGAACGAATTAGTAGTAGATATTTATAAGGTTTCATACGTTTTTTTGGTCGCTTCTTAATTCCGATCGGTTACAGGATTAAAACCCAATAAAAACTTGTTTAAAATGTAAATTAACCAAAGGATTTAGTCGGTTATGATGGAGATAAGTTAATGGTGCCAGAAGAAACGGAAAAAACGCATTAATGGTGAGATTCCAAGCTCGCCGGAGACGAGCTCCGGTCGCCAGAATATCCGGCCGGAAAAACGCGAGTACCAGGGAAAAAGGAAAACAGATTTTGAACTTTTTAAAGTTGGCAAAGTTAGTCCTTCTAGTTTGTTAGGTTAATTTTAATGTGGATTGGTTAGTTATTTTCTTATAAAAAGTTAACCTAGTTAATATAACTTAACTTAAAAGTTCCCAATCTTTATAAAACTTGAAAAGTTTATAAAATTCTTTTACGAACACGTTTTAACATACGCATTTGATTAAAACTTATACCCGACCCATAATAAATATAAATGGTAAATTTTTAGTTCGCTTTAAACTAAATTTTAAAAACGACGAAACTTATAGGGACTATAATGGAAATATTTGAAGGGCTATTATTGTCAATTAGATGAAAGACGAGGGTGATGGATGTCACAATACTAGTGCATAGTTCAGTTGAACTTACACCTTTTGTCCAATAATATTCAAGTGTCTAAGCTTTAACTCTTATTGTCATATTCTATCTTTACACTTGTTTTTATTGTTTGCTGTGAGAGTACAATCCAGATGGAGTTCAAGTCATTAACTGTCAATAGAGTTCAAGTCATTAACTGTCAATAATTAAGTATCAATTATTCTGTTTTATTCCACTGCATTTAAGTCTAATAATTGAAATTAGAGCTCACATTGATCCAACAATTGGTATTAGAGCAAGGTTAACTGAAATCAATTTAACAGTTGAAAACAGTACATAAACCAAGCTCATTATTGATATTCGATTTACTATGATTTACTTTCTTGATTTGAATTTTATACTATCATCTTGACTACATAACTGGTTAGTTGTTAATTAATCAACTTGCATCAAAATGTCAGGATATGATCCTCACAACACTTGTTCATCCACAAAACCACCTATGTTGGTAAGAAATGGATACAACATCTAGCAAAGTAGGATGATACACTTTCTTTCACAGCAAAGCACATGCTGTTGGAGATCAGTTGTTTTTGGTCCTCACAAACCAATGGTGATGGACCCAGAAGTAAAAGCGTCACACCCCACCAAGGCGGAAACACGGGGATGTGATTCGAAAGGTGTAACACCCCAACCGATGGCGGAAACATCGAGGTGTCACGTAGTGACGATTGTTCAATAGCACATGGACTAAATTGTAAATACTAATAGCAAATAACTTCCATTATTCAAAACGAAATACAAAGAGTCTTAATAGAAATCTCAAACATAGAAAATAAATGTTCAAATTTTATTTAAGCACTAGGTCCAGCCTAAGCATGAAAAGCATGCAAGATCAAACTTCACCTGAAACATGTACAAAATAATTTGTCAACACATATAATGCATTGGTGAGTATATCCATTTTCGTTCAAACAGTAATTTGCAATTTATGTGCCTTGATGTTTGTAATATGTAAAAGGGTCAAAATCAAACCTCACATCGTTCAATAATCGTTCACACATCGTTCAAGAAAAACCATAACAATGACCAAGGACTTAACTCGTTCACGTAAGTCAACCAAAGGATATAACTCGTAGTACTACTCATTGTTAGGTGCGGCCCAAAGGTTAATGACTTTGAAAAATCGTTCATACAATTCACACAAAACATATCAAAGAGCACATTGCGTTATAAAGAGTATACATAAGTTTAATGATAATGGTACATGAGTCACCCCAAAAGAGTAAATAGTAAAAAGGGGAAAGATATACTCACAGTTTCGCTAAGTATAAACTCCACGAAAGTTCGTCGTAAAGGATTTAGAATTCCGAAGAACTCAACCTATATATAATAGAATACTAATGAGGAAAATAACTTAAAAATCTAAGGTAACCAAAATCTAAGGCATTAGGGTTTACTAGACTTGTGTAGGGAAGATGAAGTTTTTTTTTAATAATAATTTGAACAATAATTTTGAAATAAATATATCATGATTAATTAAATAATCGACTAAAACACTTATGTATCCCACACTTAGAAACATTTTCTATTTTATAGAAAAATATCCCCGAAATAGATTTAATGATTTATATTTAATTACACAATTTATTATATCTAATATAAATAGAATAAATAATACGAGATATGATCCAAAAATGATATTTTTATGAAAAATAATTATTTTATGATGTAAAATACTGAAAATAATATTTCCATAAGTTCTTTCAATTTATTTGCTTTTAATACATATTTAATAAGCTTAAATAATGTTTTAATGATTAAAAATAGTAAAAATAACAAAAGTAATTATCTTCTGAGAAATTTTATTTTATTTCAGTTTATTATACATAAAAATAAATCTCCAGAAAATTTGAGGTTAAAATCACTTAAAATGAATTTTTAATCATTTAATTATGATTAAAACAATTTAAATTAAGAAAAATAGGAAAATATTGTATTTTTCAGAAAATAAAAATAGGATAATTTTCTTTAAGGTGTCAAGATGTTTCCCCTAAATTTTCATAATTTTTGGAGTAAAAATGAATTTTCTAGGAATATTATAAGGTTTTAATTAATATATATTTATATAATTATTGATTTAATAGAACAAATAAAAATAAAAGGAGCAAAAAGAAAAAGAAAAAAAATAATCGTGGATAGTGGGGATTGAACCCGAGTCAGTTGGTTCCCCACACAACCACACAACCACTAGGCCACTACACCACTTTGTAATCAATTACTCAAAAAGAATATATTTAAACTACACCTACACTTCATCTTCTTCCCCAAATCACAACCCTAACCCTAGATTTTTAAAACTTTCAATTCGTACAGTTTATAACCCGAATCAAGAGGGCTTTTAAAGGGCATGATTAAAGGAGTAAATTGGCACCAAAAACAAGAGCTTACACTATGTAATTCGACCGGAAAGAAAGCTTCAAAGCCGAGACCAAAGCTCACGAATTGGACCTTTCTAGACGTTTTTACTTGGAGTTTTTTAATGGGTTTTGAAGGGAATGAGCATAGGAACCTAAAGCTATGCTTGATTTATATAGTGGTCTTGTAAATAGGGCGTTTCATCAAGCTTAAATATTCCGGCGGTTACAACATTAAACCCGGTTATAAAATGCTTAAAAACGCATGTTTTTGACTTAATTATGAAGGGAATTCAAAGGATTTTGATGAAGAAACGTAAACCCCATAAAAATTTTGAGTTAAAACGCCTCTAAACGCCAAATTAAACCTTGCCGGAGAGGATTCCGGCCGCCGGAATCGCGCTGCTACAGTACCATCCCCGATTTTTTTTTTAGCTTTGAAACATGACAATTTTGATCCCTCTAGTTAGTTTGGTTAGTCTAGTCCCTTAACTTCTTATAAAACTTAACCAAAATTAAATATTTCTAACCAAAAACTTTTTAACACTTTAAAAATATTTTTTTTTCTTTCATAAATTTTACCAACATTTTAAGTTTTTTATATTTTTTTATCGTAAAACTCGACGTTTTCCGACGTAAAACGTGTATAAATAAGAGCTAACGAAATAATACAACATAAGTTTTATTTGAAATTCCAAAAGATCGTAATAGGAGGACTAAAATGAAATTACGATAAAAATTAGAAAACGTGCAAATGTTACAGTCTCCCCTACTTTAGAAAATTTCGCCACGAAATTACTTTAAGTGAAGGTTTCTGGTTATGGAATATATGAGGATATTATCGATGAAAACAATTACGAATTGATCCAAGAAAGGTTTACAACTCTATTCATAAGGTTCCTAAAAACGGGTATAAGATCTACAGAAAAGTTATAATCGTTTAGGTTCAACGTGCAATTATGGATCACAGATTTTATAAGAATAAGATTGTCATTAGCAACCTCCATAGTAAAAGGATGAGTAATGTGAGGGCAAATACGAGCAAGCAAGGTTCAATTTCTAACGAGACAAAACTCCTATCCGCACCGGTATAAACAAAATCGAAGTATATAAGTTAGTAATAAGAAATATACCATTGACAACGTCGTTGGTAGCTTGATCTTGGTTAGCATTGATGTTGAAAGCACGACCACGAGCTGGAGCTGCTTGAATTGCTGGAACTGCCGGGGCTGCTGGGTTTTGTTGACGGGCCTAGATAAAAGCCGTGAGATGAGGGCATCTATTTTGCATATGGTCAGGATTACCACAAGCGTAGCAAACTCTGGGTTGACCAGCTCCCTGGTTTTGGGTAGCAGTCTGTGGGTTATTCACGGGTCGATTAGCAACACGACAGAAAGGGGTGGTATGACCCAGTCGACCACACGTGTCACATTTCCAGCAGGGTCGGTTGGTAGGGTGGTGAGAGTTGCATGTGGTGCACTTAGGGTGCACACCTGCATAGTTCCCTTGAACCTTTTGAGTTTGGGGTGCAGCAGGTGGGTTTGTAACAGGAATTTGGTTAAGAGGTGCAACAACAACATAGTTTTGGTTTCCACCTTTTCGTTTCTTATTGGAACTAGAGGCAGAGGCAGAGTTTTCTTGGGAAGGTTCAGTGATAGTAGGGTTTGAAGTGGTTTCAGTAGGCCTTTTAGTACCCTTACGAGTTAGAGTACCATCCTTGACATGCTTGTCAGTAAGAGATGCTGCGAGGCGAATGGCATCCTCTACAGTAGCAGGCTTGCTTCCCATAACCGAATCATGGATATGAGGTGGCAGTCCCTCAATATACTTCTCAATAGCCAAGGATACCAGGGTTACCATACGAGGAATCAGTAAACTCAACTCGTGGTAACGGTTGTTGTAGGGAACTTTGTTTCCACTATCCTGCTTGAGGTGATAGAACTCATCCTCCAATTTCTTCATCTCACTACGAGGACAGAACTCAGTAGTCATGGCAATTTTGAAATCATCCCAAGACACAGCTAAAGCAGCTTCCGTCCCTCGAGCATGTTTTTCACCATTCCACCAAGTGAGCGCTCTTTTTTGAAGAACACCCGTGGCGCTCTTTTTTGAAGAACACCCGTGGCATGACGAACACGTAGGTTGTCTGGACAGCCGCTATTAATGAAAGTATTCTCCATACTTTCGAACCATTCAAGTAAGCCAGTGGCTCCCTCAGTGCCATTAAACTTGTTGGGTTGGCAAGAGTTGAAGTGCTTGAAAGTGCACTTATTCTCACTAGCTCCACCATTTCCACCCGCATTCCCGTTAGAGTTTCCATTCGAGCTACCGTTCAGGTTAAGGTTTGGAATAATAGCATTAATGATGTTAGGAACAAGTGTTTCCAACTTATCATTAAGCATGGACGCAATACGACGATCAGATTTCAGTTTAGCCTGACGCTTCGAGGCTCTCTTACGAGATTCGCGATCAGACATCTACAAAAGTGCAACAATAATTATGAGATTTGTTTCCAAAAATCTTGGAAATGTCATAGTTTATATCAAGACAAGTAACACATAACATGAGATATAGTGATTATAAATTGATATAAGAAAAATTATGAATATCATAAAGAAAATCATGATAAGACTTCAAATGAAAAACAATACCAAGTATAAAACGAGATATAAGAGTGTTTCCAAAGAAACTGTTGACTGACTAAAGTAATTGAAATATTATTAGTGACTTGTGGGGGCGTACTTTAGCCTATAAGTGAATGCTCATCCCGAGAGTTCCTAGGTCGGCATACGGGTCCCTCGTCTGATTGGGATTTATGCGAAATGCTAGGCCTAGACAGAAAACTCAGAATACAGGCGCTCACCCTTCCAGATTGCACGTGCCCCGTCACAAATAAATTTCAAAACTCTAGCGGAACTTTGAGATGTGGAAATATATCCTTGAGATGTGGATTTCACTCCTAACTCAAGATATACTTCAAAAGTAAAAATATATGGAGTGAAACTGATCACTAAGATAAGGATATCACTCCTAGCTTAGTGATTAAGTTTCTTTTGGAGGGATAGATTCCTTGAGATTTGGACGTCTCCTATCTCGAAAGGAAAATATTCCAAGATAAATAAATAAATAACTAAAACATATAAAGAGTGAAACTATTCACCAAGGTATGGATATCACTCCTAACTTGGTGTTTTCATTCCATTTGTAGAATAAAATCTTCTTCGAGTATAATAAAAAGTAAAAGAAGAAAATCTATCTAAAGAAATATGAGGGTAAAAGAAAGCATATAAAGGGTAGCTTAGTTATACTCAAGGTCAAAAGCATTTACTAATAGCCTAATTCCCTATAACCATGGCTCTGATACCAATCTGTAACACCCCAATCGATGGCGAAAACATCGAGGTGTCACGTAGTGACGATTATTCAATAGCACATGGACTAAATTGTAAATACTAATAGCAAATAACTTCCATTATTCAAAACGAAATACAAAGAGTCTTAATAGAAATCTCAAACATAGAAAATAAATGTTCAACTTTTATTTAAGCACTAGGTCCAGCCTAAGCGTGAAAAGCATGCAAGATCAAACTTCACCTGAAACATGTACAAAATAATTTGTCAACACATATAATGCATTGGTGAGTATATCCATTTTCGTTCAAACAGTAATTTGCAATTTATGTGCCTTGATGTTTGTAATATGTAAAAGGGTCAAAATCAAGCCTCACGTCGTTCAATAATCGTTCACACATCGTTCAAGAAAAACCATAGCAATGACCAAGGACTTAACTCGTTCACGTAAGTCAACCAAGGGATATAACTCGTAGTACTACTCATTGTTAGGTGCGGCCCAAAGGTTAATGACTTTGACAAATCGTTCATAAAATTCACACAAAACATATCAAAGAGCACATTGCGTTATAAAGAGTATACATAAGTTTAATGATAATGGTACATGAGTCACCCCAAAAGAGTAAATAGTAAAAAGGGGAAAGATATACTCACAGTTTCGCTAAGTATAAACTCCACGAAAGTTCGTCGTAAAGGATTTAGAATTCCGAAGAACTCAACCTATATATGATAGAATACTAATGAGGAAAATAACTTAAAAGTCTAAGGTAACCAAAATCTAAGGCATTAGGGTTTACTAGACTTGTGTAGGGAAGATGAAGTTTTTTTAATAATAATTTGAACAATAATTTTGAAATAAATATATCACGATTAATTAAATAAGCGACTAAAACACTTATGTATCCCACACTTAGAAACATTTTCTATTTTATAGAAAAATATCTACGAAATAGATTTTATGATTTATATTTAATTACACAATTTATTATATCTAATATAAATAGAATAAATAATACGAGATATGATCCAAAAATGATATTTTTATGAAAAATAATTATTTTATGATGTAAAATACTGAAAATAATATTTCCATAAATTCTTTCAATTTATTTGCATTTAATACATATTTAATAAGCTTAAATAGTGTTTTAATGATTAAAAATAGTAAAAATAACAAAAATAATTATTTTCTGAGAAATTTTATTTTATTTCAGTTTATTATACATAAAAATAAATCTCCAGAAAATTTGAGGTTAAAATCACTTAAAATGAATTTTTAATCATTTAATTATGATTAAAACAATTTAATTAAGAAAAATAGGAAAATAATGTATTTTTCAGAAATTAAAAATCGGATAATTTTCTTTAAGGTGTCAAGATGTTTCCCCTAGATTTTCATAATTTTTGAAGTAAAAATGATTTTTCTAGGAATATTATAAGGTTTTAATTAATATATATTTATATAATTATTGATTTAATAGAACAAATAAAAATAAAAGGAGCAAAAAGAAAAAGAAAAAAAATAATCGTGGATAGTGGGGATTGAACCCGAGTCAGTTGGTTCCCCACACAACCACACAACCACTAGGCCACTACACCACTTTGTAATCAATTACTCAAAAAGAATATATTTAAACTACACCTACACTTCATCTTCTTCCCCAAATCACAACCCTAACCCTAGATTTTTAAGACTTTCAATTCGTACAGTTTATAACCCGAATCAAGAGGGCTTTTAAAGGGCATGATTAAAGGAGTAAAATGGCACAAAAAACAAGAGCTTACACTATGTAATTCGACCGGAAAGAAAGCTTCAAAGCCGAGACCAAAGCTCACAAATTGGACCTTTCTAGACGTTTTTACTTGGAGTTTTTTAGTGGGTTTTGAAGGGAATGAGCATAGGAACCTAAAGCTATGCTTGATTTATATAGTGGTCTTGTAAATAGGGCGTTTCATCAAGCTTAAATATTCCGGCGGTTACAACATTAAACCCGGTTATAAAATGCTTAAAAACGCGTGTTTTTGACTTAATTATGAAGGGAATTCAAAGGATTTTGATGAAGAAACGTAAACCCCATAAAAATTTTGAGTTAAAACGCCTCTAAACGCCAAATTAAACCTCGCCGGAGAGGATTCCGGCCGCCGGAATCGCGCTGCTACGGTACCATCTCCGTTTTTTTTTTTTTTTTTTTTTTTTTTTAGCTTTGAAACATGACAATTTTGATCCCTCTAGTTAGTTTGGTTAGTCTAGTCCCTTAACTTCTTATAAAACTTAACCAAAATTAAATATTTCTAACCAAAAACTTTTTAACACTTTAAAAATATATTTTTTTTCTTTCATAAATTTTACCAACATTTTAAGTTTTTTATATTTTTTTTATCGTAAAACTCGACGTTTTCCGACGTAAAACGTGTATAAATAAGAGCTAACGAAATAATACAACATAAGTTTTATTTGAAATTCCAAAAGATCGTAATAGGAGGACTAAATTGAAATTACGATAAAATTAGAAAACGTGCAAATGTTACAAAAGGTTTTCAAGCACAAGGTTCAAGCAACACACAAGATTTAAAATGAATAGATACCATCGAAGGATGAACGATGTCATAAATTATTAAAATATCACAACATTGTCTGGAAATAAGAAATTGTCCGAAATCACATAACTCAAACACCAAGATAACGTATGACTGACACAACCAAATCCATGATGGTACCACCGAGTCTAAGCTCAAACCCAACCCTCAAGTCTCTGCACCGCATGATAATTAGTTACCTGAAAAACATGCATAAAAGATTTGTCAACATAATGACGGTGAGTTCACATGTTTTTAATGTACTATGTAAAGTGCTCGTGATATCCGTGTATGACCAATCATAGGTTAGCTAAGCGAATGATTACTGTGCAAACCATGAGTCCTATAACCAAACCTCTTGACTGCTTTGTCTCGTGTATTGCACAATAAAGACAATGTATGTATAGTAGAATACTAACACTCTTTTGTATGTAACTGGTTAGAGCGACTAACCAAGAGTGGGGTGCCAACCCAATAGATCTATTAAAGTGTTCCATGGCTTTTGATAGCTAATTGTTATAGTGTAAATGTAACTACGAGGATTGATGAGCTCATGAACCAAATGTCTCATGTTCCACATGGTAGTCACGATAGAATAACACACAAAATGAAATGTACTAGAAATGTAACATGTTTATCCCCCGAAATGGTAAACGGTAAAATGGGGCTATGAAACTCACCTAGTGATTGTAGATATGGTCTGGTAAAGCAGGAAAATAGATGAGCTAATGTCCTGACAACCGGTATCCTATGATTGACAAAGACATGGTAAGTTGTACGTTATTGTCGTTTATCATACAAGTTGTTCACCCGACTTGTGGACCCTTGTGTCAGTTAAATGTGGGCCATGTTTAGTGCACACGACAATTATTGGTTGATCCGTATGTACTTTGTATGATGTAGAGTTTCGGAAGTTCCGGGTGTTTAATTGGGAAAATGTATCTATCATTATTAAAACAGACCCCACAAGTCATTATAGGTGATGTGGTATCTCCCATTCTAACATGGTGGTGTATTTATGAAAATCCGAATGTTTAACATGTGTTAAGTTATATAATAGTGCTAAACTAACATTAACATGCGTTTTTTATCCCTTTTTAACATATGTTTAGTGTATAGGGCCATGGCCCTTGAATGCTAGTGACACATAATCCGATTATTAAACATCATACAATCGACTCACTAGTGTTACTTAGAGCATAGAAGAGTGATCTTGTGTGTATGTAGGTGCCTTTTCTTCGTAGTGGCATACGAATTCATTAAAATATAACCCAAGTTCGGACCTTGTTATATATGTGTATATATAATTTCAAAACCGGTTTGTTGCCATCTACTCGACTCCTATTATATGTAAGTGTCATTGTGTGCTCGAATACATATATCTTTTCGCTTGAGTCGTGGGTGAATGCTACACACATATATGTGTGTTTGTGTGTGTGTGTGTATATATAAACGCGTAGGTGCATGTATGTATGATATACGTTAAATTACACATATTAAAGTCCCCGTTTAACTCCCGTTTTTTATACGTTTTTGACCTTATACACGAGGAATTGGTACTTAATTGGGTATCTTTACGATTTCAGCTCTTAAACGATGTCCCGGAAGCTAAACTAAAGAAAAATGAAGATTTCGGTGCGCAAACGGGACCCCAGGTCCTGTGAGCGGCCACTCACTCCCTGTGAGCGGCGCTCGCTCCTCCAGATTTTTATGGTGACCTTCTGGAACCCCTACGTTAGCTCACGACCACTTGTGCACCTTTTTGTAAAGTGAGCGGCTGCTCACAGGCACCGAGCGGCCGCTCACAGGCCCCTGACTTGTATAAAACACCCATTCAGCTCACTGTTTGATTATTGGGTTTTTGGGAGACGATCTGAGGCGATTTCTGGACCAAAGGAGCTGCTGGAAAGCTGTTTAACAAGCCCAGGAAGCTGTCCGATCCATCCATCATCATCATCCAATCCATCACATTTGCATTTCTATGGTTTGATCCTTTAAACTACATATGATCCGAATATGATTTTGTATGCTATTTGTGATGTTTATTTAGTAGATTGTACGCCTACGGGCAAAAACAGTAGTATATAGTACGTAGAAATAATCGTTTGTATAGTTAATCATGTCTTGTATAAATTTGGCGTTTTTCATGACTTAATCTTGATGATCATAATGCAACCTTGTTTCATTGTTAATGGATGTGTGATTGTGTTTGAATGACTTCGATGATTGTCGAATGTGTTAGGCGGATACATGTTGAAAAACCGTCCGTTTAATCATCCGGTAGTGGACTAGTTAACTTGTTAATAAGTTTACACCATGAAACTGTAACAGGGTATTGGTTTGGTTAAAGTCAGTCGAATAATGATTAAAAATGTTTACTGGCACGTAAAAGGGTTTTAAAAGCTTAATGGTGTCGTTACTGATCTTTGACACGGTTAATGATCTTTGTTAGTTATTTTGGTAAAAATAGCGATCTTAGTAGATTTGTGTTCAAAGTTGGTAAAATGGAATAGGTTGTGAAATGCTCTACTTTATGCTAGTCTGGGTGGCTGTATTGTGTATTCAGTATCGCTTTCCTGAATTAGTGAGGTTAGAAAACTCTTAACAGATGACTAACTTATCTTTAGAAGATTTGTATGAGATCATATCAGCTGCTCGCTAATAAACGACTTGAAGTGGTTAACGTGTGTATTCGTGTTAGCTTTCTGTATAGTTGTCATGTTAGGATGCCCGAAAGGGACACTAACTGTCGGAAAATGGGAATGTTGATCACACGCCTTTATTTCATATGATATGTAGATGACATGCTAGGATTGATATATTATAGTCTATATAGTTATATTTTGTATTTGGAGTCTTACATATGTTAGTTAGATACTTTAGAATTAATTTAGTTTAAACAAACTTCCACTATCTTTTCCTACTGGTAAATTGAGGATAGAGTTTTAGTACAATTGCTCTGTACGCGCCCATGGATCGATATCTGGTTCTTATCTGTACATTACTACATATATGACAGGGTACACTTGCCATATTGTGTGTGTTTTAATATTAAGGTCTAAACCATTTTTATAAATATTAAAGCAGAAACGTGTGTTATTTCAACGCTAAATTATGCGTACTCTCACGCACGTCAGTGTACATAACATTTGATATAACAAGTGTTTATTTCAACTTTAAAATCAATGTGTGTGGATGATAATGTGAGCCGGCTACTCGATTAGATAGGAACAAGGGTCGGGTTCGGGTGAAAGATGATGAGGCCGATTCGTTTTGAAGGTTTAAAGGTGTTGGAGTATAAAACACTTACCTTGGAAAAGAATGGTGGTGACCCGAGTCTTGTGATCCTTCCTTCAGCTTGTTCCTCCAATGTGTTGATAGACAGTTGGTTATTTGTTTAGAATTTTGATAGGCTGTTGGGGTTGAGGTCTCGTTGGTTGAAGGAAAGGGAGCCGAGAGATGTGTGTGTAGAGAGAGATTGAGAGTATTGTAGGTGTGATCAAAGCTAATGCAAGTCCCCTCCTTATATAGGTTCATAACTTAGCAAGCTCTACACTTTGATCCTTGTTACCCTTGATAGTACACTTCCTATCTTTGTGAAATGGCTTGACAAGGTGGTGAGGTGTGGAGTTTCTTGGGATCGGCCGAAAGAAAACAATGAGGATATTCCATTTTGAGACTAAATCAAAGCTAGGGAGGTGTTGGGTTGGCTTAATAAGGGCCTATAAAGGTATAAGTGAAGTGGATTTGTCTTCTAATGCCATGCATGTATAATAAGGACAAGTATCATCAATGGTTAGCAAGATGTGTTGTGTTGAAGTGTCATCGGCCGCGAATAAAAAGAAGATGAATGGAATGTTTGCCTTTAGTACAAAAGGGTATGTGGACTTTCATGGGATGTGGTGTATGTGGGTTGTCTTGCCATATAGATGCAATTATGTGAAAGTGCTTCATGTATGCTTCTTGTGTCCTTGTTTTGGCAGTGGATAGAGACAAAGAAAAAGGTGGCATCAATGGTTAAGTGAGATTACATATCTTAGTTATATAAATGAAGCAAAATTTCTCTTGGGGATGCGTGTTATGTAATGGTGGAAGGTCCTATATTGGTGTAATGGAAAGACAAAACAATCTCCATATATTTATCCATAATCGTGTGCGTGTATACATGTGTGTATATGGGTGTATAGTTGTGGATTATTTAACATATTATTGATATGGAATCGGATATAAATTCATATGTATGGTGGCCGATTGTATGTAGACATAGGCGATTGTATGGAGTGGTATAGGCATCTATCATCAAGGGACTAGGATCATTGGATCGTAACATAAGTTATCATGGTGTGTAATTGCTTGTTTAAACCAAAACATAACTTAGTTGTGTTAACAGGTTCGATGACGATATTAACATATATTAAATCCACAAGTTATAGCTTCATGAACACATGTTTATTAGGTGTCAACACATGAGGATTTTGTGATCTATATACGTGTGTTAGTGAGGAGTTATCATGTGTTATTGAGTTTAATCCATTTGTGACAACACATGTTTGTTCTTTGGGAGTGTTTCATGAATTGTGTGAGTGGTAACCTAATAAAACACTTTGTGGTTGTTTGGGTTTGGGTGGAATGTGTAACTTTCCACTTGGGCATTGTCATGTGTATTGTTATTTTGTATATGTGTAGGAATCGGGTATCCGGTTTCTCTCTGTTGAGCGTGTGATTGGCTTAACTGTTCAATGCCAATTATTTCGTGTAGTCTGGGTGTTGTATGCATAAACGGGTAATCTATTGAGTTTCCTCAATAACTCATGCTTCACTAGACTGGGGGGTATAATGTGTGCAAAATGTCTAATTATGCAAATGAAATGACAATAATAAGTAAAATATGTATGGATGTTGACCTGGATCGTTAACTGGTGTCACACAAAGATCCTAAAACTTATACAGAAGAAGATTTAAAAAAAAATTGAATTAGATGCTAAAGCTTTCTCAAAAGAGACAAAAAAGGTCATGAAGCCCACTCCCAAAAAGCCAAAGACACCCTCCAAATCCAAAAAGACATCACAAGAGGTTGAGATGCCTGTGGATGTTAATGTTCAATATGAACTTCAAGCTTCAACTACTGAAACTTCCTCTCATGTAGTTGAATCATCTCAGCCCCAACCTACTTATCTTTTATCCTCTCAACATGATATGGTGATAACTCAAGGGGACACATCAATAGTTAGGTCATTAATTGATACAATGATTACCACTCCCCTGCCCAGGAGTGAAAAACTTGACATCCCTACTACTGATAATATAATAACCACTATCTCCATAATTACACATGCCAAAGCTCTCTATAAGTTAAGTACTGCACTACCATCCCCTATTGGTACACCTCAACACATCTTTGAGGTTTCTCCTAATGACCAAGACATGACAAATATCTATTTTGATGCCATGGATGTGGATATGACTCACTTTATACAAAGATATGAGGAAGAACCTAGACCTCTGATCAGTCCATTTGTAGAAGGCCAGGTTACTAGTGAAGCAACTGCTACTCTTTTACCACCTAGTGGTGGACCAAAGTAGGGATGAGCATTTTTTTCCCGAGTATCTATATCCGTACCCATAACATACATGTACCGGTACTCATCCCCATACCAATTTTGAGTACTCGGTACATGTATCGGTACCCACTTTTACTGATTTTGGTATTCGGTACTTTTGGTATCGGTACGGGTAAAAATGGTACGGGTACCGAATTCTATATACTATTGAATTTGATTATATGTTGTACTTCGTATTATGGTATTTGTATCAATTTTACCTATTTGGTACATGTACCATATTGGTAGCCGTACCAAATTTTACAATTTGGTACCCGTATAGTATTGATACTCGTAATTGTTTACCTACTTGGTACCCATACGAGTGCCTAAAAAGGAAAAAATAACAAAATGGTACCAAAACGGGTACCATACCGAAAATATCGGTACCGATACCCGTACTCGTACCCGTACCCGTACCGTACCTATATATTCGGTACGGTACTCGGTACCCACTTTTGTTCAAATTCGGTACGGGTATTTTCGGTACGGGTATAGGTACGGGTATGGTACCGATCTCATACCTAGACCAGAGGACATTAGTTACATAAATAAGACTTCACTTATGGCAACTACTGATACAGGCTCTATGCCTATGGCAGGAAGTCCCTAGGACCAAGAACAAAGGGCACATGACACTACTAGATTGGACCCAGGTCATGATGAAACTGTTTCACAAGAAAACAAGGATTCGGATGATACCATTAAATTGGTTGATGGATCACAAGTTTAAGAATTGACAGATAAAGTTGGAGGTCTTGAGTATGAGGTATTAAAACTCAAAGAGTTGATAACTAACAAGGCTCAAGAAAAAGACTACTTGCATCCAAATTCCCCAAAAGTGGCATCCTTATCTGATAAGGATCACCTAAACACACAACCTTCACATCAAAATCCTACCAATTCAGACTCTGGGAGCATAAGCTTAGACCGCTTATGCAACCCCCAAGGTCATCTCTATCAAATGATCCACACTCTCATTGATGGCCATCTCAAAGACTTTACTGTTCAAATGGAGCTAAAAAAATGCTACACAGTTGGAGATGATAAGGAATGCTATGGAGGTCAGAACTTCAGAGGTTACAAGGCACATTGTAGATCTACAAAGGCAACTACAACACTTAACAGGTGTCACTCCTCCTGCTCCTTGGTTTCCTGAAGTTGTGTGACACCCGACAAATTCAGGTTAACTTTTTATAAACACTTACTATTTACTTTGGTTAAATATATATGAAATGACACGAACAGATAATTCTCTTAACTTCTAGAACACACACACGAGTACTGGACCCCGAACGTTGGTGAATGTCAAAACAAATAATCATAAAATAACTCGTTTGATATTATTTGCAATTTTGTATATGCGTCAAACTATTTGGAGTTAGTTTGAATTAAATTGTTATAAACTATACACGATCGGGTACGTAACCAACTCTAATAGGACCGGGTGTCGTAAACTACTTATAAAATATTTGGGTTAAATATTTTATTGATTAATTATATATATATTATCAGGCTAAGGATAGATAGAAAACCTTGTATTTTGAGGAAACTTTAGCAAACTCAATACTTGGCCTATATTTGGCCACATCATCCATCTTGATTTATTCCACATTATATTATCAACGGTATAATTGTCATTTACTATTTCCCTTTTGTTTCAAATTTTGAATCATACCCACACTATATAAAGCTTTTCTCTCTCATTCTCCCTTAATAATATTTCTCACTCTCTCTACCACCACCAGTAGCCACGACCACCGAACCACCTCCGGTCGTCGACCTCCACCACACCACATCCAGTCGCACCACAAGCCCGTCAAAAAATACCATTTCGCTTCTAGCCTTTGGAAGTGGAAAAGGATCCTGCTTCTAGCCTTTGGAAGAAAGGTGTGCATCATTTCTTTTTTATTGAAAAAATTATATATATCCACTTGTTCATTATTGGAAGAAGGTATGTTTTAGAAGACCATGTTTTAGTAAAAGCATATGTTTTGAAAAATATATATCCACTTGTTCATTAATGGAAGAAAGGTATGCATCATTTCTTTTTATTGAAATATATATATATATATATATATATATATATCCACTATTTTAGAAAAGTATGCATTAAAACATATTGAAAAATGATGCTTTTATTGAAAAAAAATATATATCCACTGTTTTAGAAAAGTATATATTTTAGAAAGGTATGATCTAGCATTAAAAAAAATATATATATCCACTTGTTCATTGATGGAAGAAAGGTATGCATCAAGTCTTTTTATTCACAGTTTGTTCATAAATAAGTAAAATAAAAGGTGATATAGTTTAGAAAAAAAAATACTTTTCCATGGAAAGAAACATTTAAAAAAAACATTATGTTAAGCTTTTTGATTTTTTTAATTATTATTATTTTGTATATGTTAGATTGGATGTTAAAGAGATCATATTTTTTAAATTAGGTAAATGTGTTTTATTGCATATTTTTTGTTTAAGTTCTTTTAGTTCTGAATTAGGAACTAAATCTATTTCAATTAATATGTGTTAGGGTTCAATTAACATGTATTAAATAGCAAATGTATTTTTATTTTCTTGGTATATCTTTTGATGTTTCTCTAATAATATTTTACTTTTTATTTCTTTTATATATGTTATTCTGTGTGAAGGTTTGATTTTTTGTATTGGTGCTTACTAATGTGTTAGGGTTCAATTAGTATGTGTTAGTGATGCTAATACATGTTTGTATTTGGTGCTTACTGATGAATATATCCCAATTGTCATGTGTTATGGTTCATATGACATACGTTATTTTCAGGAAAAAAAAACATACGTTAGAATATGCTAACACATGTTAGTGATGTCTCATTATGTGTTTTGGACAGCCCAACTAACACGTATTATCCTTTTTTGCATGTGAAGAGATGTTTGTGTTAAAGATGAAGATGGGTATTAAGAATAAAGCATATCTAGATCTTTTTTATGTTGTTAGGATAGTTTTTTTTTTATCATTCACAACTAATTATGTTTGTATGAAATGTTTTTTTGATACGTTTTATTATTGATTGTTATTATTGTTTTTATCATTTTCTTAAATAAATATACATTTTATGTGTTCTTTTATTTTGTTCTTTTAGTATATGCATGTTAACACATGTTAGTGATGCCTCATACAAGGTCAGGTTTTTGTATCACAATACTAACACATGTTAATATTCTTTGTGGGAAAGAGTGTCATAAAGTAGGAGAGAGATGATTTGACAAGTGTCAAATCAACTTTTTTTAATATGTTTTTCAGAAAATGAAGTTTACATATTGCCCTTATTTTTGTACTTTAGTGAATTTATGTGTATTATTTTAATTAGAAGGTGGGTCCTTTTAGTAACAACAATTGATCATGCTTATCAATAATTGTGATGGGGTTTACAAGGTTTCCTCAAATTTTTGAGGTTTCCTATAGAACCTTGCCCTATGTTATCAACATTTAACTTGTCCATAAAAAAAAGCATATTAAATTCAAATTTAGTTGCTTCACAAAGAAGCTAAACGACAAAACAACTAGATGCTGCATGTCTGGTTATTTTTTTTGGCAAGAAAGAAAGATAAAGAAAAATTAAGGACACGCGTGGGACAAGGCAACCTGGGCTGGCTCGCGTGGACTTGGAGGCCCAACTGGGTTTTAACGACCCACGTTGCTGGGAGATTTTATAAAAACGTGATTTAGTTAAATTTTTATAATTAACACAACCCTAATCAGCTCTATAGCCCCTAATACGAATTTTTAACCCCTACCCTCTGCCCTAATCATATTTTAAAGAGCCTAGAAGCTTAAGGTGGTTTAAGATTACAGAGAGTGAAGAGCTAAGGTGTGTAACTAACCTTTTATGATTTTTATATTTGTTTTAAATATTTTTATTTGTCCAAACCCAAAAAGATTCAGATCTGATTAAAATTACTTTTATCAACTAATAATGATTAAAAGTTGATTAATATGTGTTTGTGATGGGTTTTGTTGAGGAATTAAATATATAAATTCATAGGGTTCATGTTATAGCCAAAACCTTGATTTTGTGTAAACCCTAGATCTTAAAACGGTAAAACCATGATGTTGGATTTTGCATGATGTATTTTTATGAGGATGTTATGATTATTTAAGATGGATAACATGCATTAGACGATGTTTTTGACGTGATTTGGATTATTGTTCTTAACCTGCCAAAAAGGAAACTTTATTGATTTTTAGATTTTGAAATTGAGATCTAAGCATGTTATAGAATATGTAATGTTAGGATAGCTTATGGATGATTATTTAAGCATACTCGAACGTGTTGGTGCAAGTTTGTGACAGATACTCAAACGGATAAACAAACGCTCGGGATTATTGACAGAAGACTTTATATTGTTTGTGTCGTTAGAAGAACTTGTCTAAGTTAGTTCTAGAATATGTAATTAAGCTAGTCTTGTAAAAGCCCAACACAAGCCCAGTTAAAAGCCCATGAGGATGCATGTATATAAGCAAATGATGCATGGGGTTTTAGGGGTTGGTTGGTTGGTTGGTCAATTGTTTTGTCATAGAGAGTTTGAGAGAGAGCTAGCTAGGATTACAAGTTCGGTGTGGTTCTTATTAATTGTTATCTGTGATTCGAATAATAAGAAAAGCATTAAAAAGTAATCTTGTGTTCTTTGTGTGATATCAACGAATCAAAGATATTCCGCGTCTTGGAATCGTATTGGTTTGATTGCAGAGAAGATCTCAAGGGAAAGGGACCTACAAGTGGTATCAGAGCTTTCGGGCTAGATATCACCCAATGAAGAAACAATAAGTATCACGGTGATTATCACTAATCTCCGTGTGGTTTATACTTATGTAATCTCAGGAATAATCCTTTACCCAAACCTCTAGGTTTAACCCGTGTAAGAATAAGGAGTGAGTGTGTGTATGTGAGCTTGGTGAGTAACGACACAAGATGTAAGTGGTTCGGTCGGAGTGACCTACGTCCACTGTAACTAGCCGGAATATTATTAATGATCAAGTGTTACAAGAGTAGTATTAGGTTACAATGAATAATTTCAGATCCTTCTGCAAGGAGCTGACTATCCTTATTTATAGGTGAACTCGTGGGCCTAATAGAGAAGCCCACGAGAAGTTATCCCCACTTGGGCCTAGACAAGGCCCAAGTCCAGACTCTCCAGGAAAATGGCGGGAAAAGGCAGATCACTGTGGATGACGTCAGGCTGCAGCATGATCGTTGCTCGAGGCGGACACGTGGCAGCCTCTGACTGGCGAACAACGGCCTTACCCTGACTACAGTTGTTGGCCATGCCTTTGCCACCTGATTTGACGTCTGGTAGTAGCAGGCGATGTCTGCTGGTCACTGTTGACGACAGCATGGTGGGAGCGTGGGCACAGTCATGTCGCCCTTCCTGTCAGTAGTGTTTGTACCACCCCTGCCACTTGTCGCTTTCCCATTGGTGCGTACTCTGTCAGGGATCCTGCTGAATCTTCCTTTTGTTATCTTCTGTACCTCGTACCGAAAGTAGTAAAGGAAGATTCTGCGCGTGGGCACACGCGCTTATCAACTGTTGTGTGTTACTTATCATTTGGCGACCTTGCGCGCTGGCTTGCTCTTTGCCTCGCCAGCGCTACGGAGGGAGCATGGCGCCAAGATTCCGGTTTATGGGGATAGGGACGCCGCCTCCCTCTGGATTAGGCTCCCTATCCCTTCAAGTCCCCATAGTCTAGAGCTTCTCCTGTTCTTTATGGAGAGTAGGTGGAGTGCTAGACTCAAAATGTCGAGTCGCGGATGAAAGCTCATCTGCTTCTGGTTGCTCTGAAAATTTGTTGGCGTAGACGTGTTCCGCCACGACTTGTGTAGAAGTTAGGCGGGGAACGTCTTTTTTGCTTTTACGTCAAATTTGTGCTGGGGAAGACGTTGTTCCGCCATGACCTGTGAAGGAGTTGGGCGGGGAACGTCTTTTTTGCTTTTACGTCAAATTTGCGCTGGGGAAGACGTGTTCCGCCATGACCTTTGAAGGAGTTGGGCGGGGAACGTCTTTTTTGCTTTTACGTCAAATTTGCGTTGGGGAAGACGTGTTCCGCCATGACCTGTGAAGGAGTTGGGCGGGGAACGTCTTTTTTGCTTTTACGTCAGATTTGCGCTGTTGAATTGAATGCTCTTGAGTAATCAATGCGGGTCTGAAGTTGTAATAAATTTGGAATTATTAGAAATCAATTTGTCTCTCATAAATTGGAGTTAATGCGTTTGGAATTCGAATGATCAGTTTCTTCAGAGGGAAGTTTAAGGGTTGCTGACATGCCAGACTGTTGTCTGTTGTGCTGACTGGTGTGTGTCACATCATCAAGGTGCAGTTACCAACCCTTTGTCTGGTGTCAGGCGCGTGTGCCGTCACTCGCTCCACTTGGCTTCCTTGTGGTTGAGATTATGCCACGTGTCATGGGGCATGTGTATTTTGTCAGGCGCGTGAGTGTCCACGCGCTTGACATTTTAAAAAGGTGACATCTGCTGACACGTGTCGTCCATCCGACAGAGTGACAGCTTGGAGCGGTTCCCAGTGCTGATATGGGCCGTCTGTTGACGCATGTGACACGTGGCGTCATCTGGGCCCTTTAATTTGAAAAAGGTGTGACGGTTTGTTTATCCTTGTGGGTCCCACCGTCATTAATGCAGTGAGTATATAAGTCTCATTGAGACTCCATGAACGGTTACGCTCTCATACTTCTTTTCGAATTCCTTTCTTCCTCTTCTCTCTTCTCCGATGATCATTTGAAGTTTCCGTTCAATCTTCAAAGATTTCTCCAATCTTGAAGATTTATTGTTGAAACTTCTCGCTTGATTATCTTCTTGTCGTTGTTCTTGTTGTCTTAGCACCCTTCTTCAGATTTTCTTTCCAAGTTTTTCTTGATCCTCAAGTTTTCGTTGAAGATTCCGGTGAATCTTCAAGTTTTCCGGCCAACTTTCCAGTTTCCGAAATCTTTCTTTATTTATTTATTTTACAAAATGTCTGACTTATCCGTGAGTCAGTCGACTTCTGGTGATGCCTTGGGAAGGGGCCGGTGGTGGAGGAGATTGAGGAGGAGGTGACGGTGGAACAGGGGAAGATTAATGAGAGGAAACTGATGACCAACACTTATTGTGTTTGGAGTCAGACTTCCTTTGAAGAGTTTTGCAAGATATATGAGATTTTGTCGGAATGGGAACCGGTATTGCTGTCTCCGGCTGACACAATATTATCTACTGATAGTGGGCAAATTGCCTTGTATGAGGCCCAATTTACTAAGTGTGGGTTCCGCCTACCTTGCACCCGCTTCCAGATAGATGCGCTGGTGGCTTATGGCGTTGGGCCCACACAACTGACTGCCTTTGGGATGTTAAGGCTAGTCCATTTTTAGGCTTCTTGCCGCGCACTGGAGGTTGAACCGACTGTGGAGCGGTTCAACGTGTTTTACTTTCTCGCGCGGGACGAGATGTGGTTCTCTTTTAAGCCCCGCCCGAAGGTGCCGCTGATGGCCACCAACAACCCCAAGTCTCTGCACTGGGCGAAGGAGAAGTTCTTCTTCGTTAAGAGGGGTGTTATCCCTGTGGGGCTGCCATGGAAGGTGATTGCTGACGGGCAGCGTGTGGGGGATATGGAGGTGTTGAGGGATTACAAGGCGCAACCTTGGTTTGTCAGTCTTACCTCCAACGCAACGAAGTTGGAGATCAAGGGCCTGACAGAGGGAATTTTCCTCTTGCTGGGTTTGAGCCGTGTTGGCATTCGGGCGGGCAAGGAGCCCTATATTGCTCAGGAGGGTAAGTGATTTCCTTTACATATGTTTGTTTCTTTTATGAAGTCTTACTAACTGTTTGCAACTGTAGGTGTGAGCAAGTTTCAGTTTTACGCTGCCCGCGCGGAGAAGGGCATCAAATGGAGGGCGTTGGCTGAGGGCCAGGCATCTTGCCTGGAGGAGTTTGTTGATCGCTTCTACTACCCGGACCTCACCAGCGCGCCCAAGCCTTATTGCACCACTGGTGAGTTTTGTGATCCCTTGCTCACTAGCCTTTTTGGCGATGACTCTACTGACTCTTCCGTAGAGGTTGTTCAGCCTGTGAAGGCATTTGCGGGGCGTGGTCATTGGAAACACGCTCCGCGGAGACATAAATATGGAATGAGGCCTGTATCCGGTTCTGACTCAGAGTCTTCCGCCTTAGTAGGGGAATTCATCAAGGGGCGCCGTCGAAGGCGAGATGGGCCTGATTCTGAGGGTGAGGATGAAGTTGATTCCTCTAAGTTACAGAAGAAAAGGAAGCGTTCAGCCAGTGCCACTGCCAGCAGCCCTGCTACCTCAAAGGAGGCACTCCCTATGCCTACTGGCGGTGAGGGGGGTGAGGGTGTTACACAAGCCTCTGAAGCAGTTACTTCCCCCAAGGCTGCACTTGAAGATGCTGGTAAACAGAAGTCCACTTCCCCTGGTGGTGGAGCGCAAGGGGGGGTTGCGCCTGTGTTCTCTGTAGGCATTGGCGCTGCCCCTACTCGTCAGCCTCTGTTCCAGAAGCTGATTAAGAAGAAAGCGCATGGTAAGTTTTGTGTCATTATTTTTCAAGTCTTTTCCCCTATTCCGCCTTCAGTATATTTATTTTTCTTTGTTGCAGTTGCGCCCAAGATTGTCCCTAACCCTCCTCCTACGTCTCCATCCGCAGAGGCGGCTAGGGTGGAAGAGGAGAGGCTTTGGAGGGAGAAGGAGGAAGTGCAGAAGCAGGAAGCGGCCAATGAAGCCCTTCGGAGGGCCGAGGCTGAGAAGATTGCTGCCGCCAATGAAGCTAGGAAAAAGGCTGAGGCGGAGCGTCTGCGTCTTCAAGAGCAACAATTCTTGGAGGAAAAAGCCCGCCTCTTGAAGGAGAGGGAGGCCAAAGAGCTCTCTGATGTTGAGGCTCAGGAGATGGGCCATGAAGTTGATGGCTTCGAAAGGGAGCTCTTGGAGGCGGGTGGTGGGAGTGCCGGGCAGGGTTCGCGCCAGACTAGGCGCGAGTCTTCTGGGGCCGGCAGCAGGGAGCCAGCCGGGACCTATGATGGTTCATGTTGGACAGGCGGTGACGCCGTTTGGCGTCCTCGCTGGGCAGTCAGGGAGAATACATTGTTTTCCAACTCTCTGGCTGCCGAGGAGATGTTAGTGAGGTGGTGCCTCCCTATGAGCGCACTCACCAGGATATGTTGAGTCGTTCTGACTTGATTCCAGCCATATGTGTGAATCAGGCGACTCAACTGTCCATGATGGACTCGTTGCGCCGTCGTGATGCGGCGGCGCGGCGAGACATTGAGCGCCTGGAGTCGGAGAAGGAGGGCCTCGCTGAAAGGGAGGCTGCCTTTAAGGCGGAAATCTCTAAGTATCGTCGCCGCGCCCATGAAGCTGAAGATAAGGTAGCTAAACTTGAAGGGGATGCGGCGGCGGAGAGGCGGCGGTGGTCGGAGGCCTGCAAGCGCACCAATGAAGATACTATGCGCTTGAAGGAGCTCCTGGCTGAGGCTCAAGAGACAAGGCGGGCTGAGACCCGGAAGCTTGAGGAGAAGTCCAAGGCCCTCTCTGAAAGAAATGCCAAGTATGTGGAGAAGCGCCTGGAGCTCGAGTCTAAAGATGCCCAACTCGTTGAAGCTACTGAGCGTGTCTCCTTTTTGGAACAGGAGAGGGTCCAGATCCTGCATGCAAAGGAGGATCTGGAGCAAGATCTTGGCTCCTCTGAGCAGGCTCGCGTCGCCGCCGTCAAGGAGTGTGAAGCCACCAGGCGGCTTTTAGAGGAGGCGGTCGCTGTTTAGGGTCAGATGCAGGACTCTATCCGCTGGCTGATGACTGATGGGATTAAGGGGGTAAGCATCCTTAGTTTCCTTCTTGTTTGCCTTGTCTTTTGTTTGTCATTGCTAACTGTTTGTTTTCTTCCAGATCTTCAAGCGTTTCTGGCAGGAGCCCAAATTGGGTGACCAAGTTGCTGCCATAGCTGCCACCGCCCAAGCTTATGGGTACGGTGAGGGTTATGAAGATGGTTTCTTGGCGACTCAGAATGATGGGCGCCTTGACCTCGCGGAGCATTACGGGAAGCCTTTGAAGGATGATTATGAAGCGGAGTTAGTCAAATTTGAGAAGGTTGACTTCCCCATCCTTCAAGTGATCGCTGACTGCAATCGCAACGCGGACCCTCCTGCTGCCCTTAGGTACTTTATTGAAAAATCTGATGAGCTGGCGCGGGAAGCGGAGCGGAAGCGTCAAGAGGAGGCGCGTCAGAAGGCTTCTGGCGAGGGTACCTCTGCTTGAATGATGAATAGGCGCCTTTGTTTTTGATGACTTGTAATTACTTGTAATTATTAAAGGGTTTTTAATTCCCTTAGATTAATGAAAGACTTGTGGTTTGTTATATCATGTGACTTTCTCACTCTAACTTCTGTGTGCTTATTTAACCAAGTCGTCACCCGGTGTGTAAGTAGAAGTTAGGGCGCGCGCCTGGCTAGACAGTCCGGCGTCTAAGTGTTTATACTTTTGCCTTGAAGACTGTAGCGGGGCGCGACTTGTGCCGTAGAGTCCCAGTTGGGCGCATGAGAGCCTTGCCTAGAAGACCATTGACTTCGCTTTTGTGTAGTATGTGTTCCTCTTGTCCGACTTGTGTTTAACAAGTCTAGAAGACAAGGGTTTTCTACGTACACGTGTTCTGCACGTTCAGTTAGGTCCGGCAAGTAAACCTGCCTTGAAGACCATATTGTGTCGTGTTTTATGCAAGTTGTGCAAGTCCGTCGTGCTCAAGGCGCGTCTTGAAGAGTTGCGTTGCTTTAACAGCCAGCAGTGTTGGTCCGACATAGGTTTTGTCCAAGTCTTGAAGACCCTGGCGCGGAAAAAACATGTAGAAATACAGATATAGGAAACCATTTTTCATTGATAGGTAGGACGGCATGTGTAGCCGTATTACAAGTATGTTACAAATAGCAGCGTCGCAGTTGCGCGTCGTTCCAAGATCGTGGAATAGGTGTGCCATCCAGTCTTTCTAGTGCGTAAGCGCCTTTGCCCAATACTTCTTGTATTTTGTATGGACCTTCCCTAGTAGGAGCTAGTTTTCCGGCCTTTTCGGCGTTGGAAGCCTCATTGTTTTGGAAAACATAGTCCCCGATTTTGAATGCGGATTCTTTGACGCGCTTGTTGTAATAGCGCTCCAGTTGTGTCTTGTATTTGGCCTATTTGATGGCAGCAAGATCGCGGCGTTCTTCTAGTAGGTCAAGGTTCAAGCGGAGTTCTTTATCGCTGTCTCTTGTTTTGGCCATTAATACTCTCGCGGAAGGGCATGCAATTTCTGCGGGAATGACCGCTTCGGAACCATATGTTAGGCTAAACGGCGTTTCGCCGTTGCTGGTTTTTGTGAGGGTGCGGTAAGCCCATAATACATGGGGCAGTTCGTCTACCCACCCTGTTATCTTGGTTCCAAGGCGTGCTTTGATGCCCTCTACTGTTGGGTCTAAAATTGATAGTCTAATGTTATCAACAAGTTAAAGTCAACAAGTCAAAGTTTGGTCAACAAAAGTCAAAGTCGAACGAGTCGCGGTCAACACGTAAGGCGACTCGAGAAATCCAGATAATAGATCGATGAGTGAAGCTCAAGTTATGATCAAGAAAGGCGCTATGGATAATAAATATATTTTGTTTAGATAAAATATATTTATTACTTTAGAAAAATAGTTTTCTTGTTTAGTGGGTGTTTTAGTAATTTATTAACCCTAGGGACCTAAGTGTAATTAGCCTAATTATGGTTGGGCTATAAATAGAATGCTAGATTAGGGTTTTGAGGGAACACACATGCTAGAGATTTTGGGGGTTTTATTGTATTCATCTTATGCAAATCATCTAGTGGGTTTTTTATTGTCATATTCAAGTGTGTGTTCATCCCTATTTTCATCTTGTTCTTCATCAAAATCAGATTCAAGCTCCAAATCGATCCTACAATTTGGTATCAGAGCTTGGTACTCGAATTTGGGATTTAACCATCTACAAATTCGTCATTTAATCTGATTTTTGTTGAAGATTTTATAGATTGTTTAAAGTTTTTTTTTTTGGGTTTTTCATCAAGTTGCATACTTATTTGTGCACTTAACTCATAAGTTGTGCACTTGTTTCTTATTCTGCATACTTATTTCTTGATGTGTGCACTTAACTCATAAGTTGCATACATATTTCTTGAAGATTTTATAGATTGTTTAAAATTTTTTTGGGTTTTTCATCAAGTTGCATACTTATTTGCGCACTTAACTCATAAGTTGCGCACTTGTTTCTTATTCTGCATACTTATTTCTTGCTGTGTGCACTTAACTCATAAGTTGCATACTTATTTGCGCACTTAACTCATAAATTGTGCACTTGTTTCTTATTCTGCATACTTATTTGCGCACTTAACTCATAAGCTGCATACTTATTTCTTGTTGTGTGCACTTAACTCATAAGCTGCATACTTATTTCTTGATGTGTGCACTTAACTCATAAGTTGCATACTTATTTGAGCACTTACCAAAGGAAACTTTGGGAGACAGTGATTTAGCCTTCTGTGGCTTTATCACAGTGTACTTATTCGTGTGTTCTAGTCGTTATTCTGCCCGAAGTTTCTTGTGCCATCAGATCAACAAACCGTTAAATCTGCATACTTAAATTCTGCATACTTAAATTCTGCATACTTAAAATCTGCATACTTAAAATCTGCATACTTAAATTCTGCATACTTAAAATCTGCATACTTAAATTCTGCATACTTAAATTCTGCATACTTAAAATCTGCATACTTAAATTCTGCATACTTAAATCTGCGCACTTAAGGACTGCGCACTTAAGGACTTGGACTTAGTATTGGACTTTAAAACTCTAAATTCAGAAAATCAATCTCAAAATCAACTTTAATCAATGGCTGGTAACAATAACAACTTAACCATGAATCCTATAACCCAAGCTGAACTGGAAATTGGAACCATATCTCGAATCCCTAAGTTAATGGGTGCACAAGATTATGGAACCTGGAAGAACCGTATGAAAGCCTTCTATTATGTGAATGATTTCACCCAATGGACCTCAGTTCAACTCGGACCACACATCCCAATGAGGACCACAGAGGCAGGAGAGGTGTTCAACACTGATCCAACTACTTATACAGACCTTGACAAGCAGTTGATTCAACGTGATCACAAAGCCTACGATGCTCTTACCAAGGCTCTGTCGAATGATGTTTTTAACATGTTCGAAGAGTATACCACTGCTCAGTCTTTGTGGTATGCCTTGTGTGACTACTATGAAGGAAATCAGGACATGATTCAGAAGAAGCAAGACATGGTTCAAAAGGAGTATGACATGTTTGGAAGCATTCGTGGTGAAAGTTTAAGCAGTCACATCGATCGTTTCATGAATATGCTCACAAAGATGAAGAAAGTCGGGATTCCTGTTAACAACCGCAATTCAATCAAGAAGTTGTTCAATTCACTCCCAAAAGAATGGAGCTTGAAATTCATGACAGTCAAGAAGGACTTTATGATTTTTCCAATGACTTTGTCAGATGTGATAAATACCTTAAAGTCGTATGAAAATGATGTCACAAAGGGTGAGATGAATCAAGTCGGTTACGTTCCATTATCAAGTCCACCAACATCAATGTCTAAAAACATGGCTTTCACTGCTCCTATTAGTGCGAAAAGCTCCACTCCATCCTCTATTTCAGCTGAAAATGTTAATAGTTCTTCAACAAAGTCTAGAAATGAGATCAAGCCTACAAAAGGATCTGTGGTAGTAACAGATGAAAATGAGACTGCTGAAACACAAGCACCAAAGGCATTTGGGGAGGATTGTGACTGGGGTGAAGAAGTTACGGTTGCAGAAGTCGACAACAACAAGGCACTGATGGCAAAGATCTGCACAAAATCAACACTTGGTGTGAGCTCCTTGGAAGGGTCATCAGCGGAGATACCAAAAGGAGGAGGGATGGAGAAGGCTGGTCTAAAAAGTGTGTTGAGTGAAAACAAAGGAAAGGAGGCTGCTGCCGAGGAAGCTTTAGTTGCTGAGAAGACTTCCACAAGCAAGGCTGATCAACCACCGCAGAGTATGCAGAAGAAGGTTGAGGAGAGAGACCTGGTAAGTATTCCACTTGAAATAAAATCAAAGCTGTGCTCACCAAGGTGTGTTACAGCCGTAGCTTACTGTTTGTCCCACAATAGGAGAATTTTAAGAGAGATGGATGACATCCGAAAAATTAACACTGAAATGAAAGAAAATGAGTTAGCATATCAGCGAAAGTTAAATGCAACAATAGCTAAAATGCACACTCTAAAAGAATTTGTTCTCAGAAAAGATTTTTTAATAAATGACTTAACTGAAAAACTAGAAATATCTAGAAATGAAACAAATCATCTCCAAATTGTTGTGGACAAATGGAATGTAAGCAAGCATGCTCATACAGATATCCTTGATTGTTCAAGGAAATCTTTCGTCAAAGATGGAATTGGGTATAAGGATAAAAAGGGAATTGTAAAATCTCTATTTTTACCCTTGAGCAAAAGTGAATATATACCCATTCCAAAACCACATCCAAAAAATGATCTTTTCGAAAAAGAATGTGTCACGCCTGAATCAAACTCTAATATGATTAAAAGCAATGCAGAAGCGACACAAAAGGCAGGAGTTGAAGATGATGACAGTTGTGGTGGAAAGACTTTGGGGTTGGGTCACCCAGAAGCCAGTTACTCAACAGTTAATTGGTTTATTTGGAATAATGAAAAGACTAAGACCGTCTTAAATTTGGATGGTTGTACTGGACCTAGACCTAATGTTGATTCGAATGGTGTGGTAAATGTTTGTGATAGGCAGAAACCTATCTCACGTTCTGATGTTTGTCATGATGATATTGTACATGAATGTGCTGATTTAAAATCTGCATTTTGTGATGATAAAACCGTTTGTGCTCCACCTGTTTTTGTTCCCGCTCTTGAGAATAACAGGTTTGGAAAGTTCTTAACTGAAGAAATTCCAGAGTTTACTCCGTCAACATCATGCAAAGATGATTCACAAAGTGATTCGGAGTTTTGTTCATCCAGAGAATGGGAAAGCTCAAATGACTCAGAAACTTCAGTGTCAGAACTTGATGATAGAGTTGACACTACAAATCAACTCCATCAAGATTCACTGGAAGAAGATCTGTTTATAGAAGATTGCTCAACTTCAGATGATGAATCAGTGATGAATGGAAATCACACGGGGTCAAAGATCAGAGAGTCAAAAGGTGTTGTAAAACCCAAAGCTTCTCAACAAGCCGAATCAAGCTCAAAACAATCTACATCCCCAGTTGCTTCACGCAGGACAACAAATTATCAAAAGCCATTCAAGGCTTGCTTTAGGTGTGGTAAAGAAGGTCATGTGCTCAAGCAATGTCCAGAACGACAAAATCCAAGCGGAAAAGGTAATGCGGATTGCTTCTTTGGATCAAAGGATAAAATGCACACATCTTTGAATGTTAGGATGACTCATATTCCATCAAGATCTCCACATGTGAAGCCGGTTTCACATGATTCAAAGATTAAAAGGACCAAAGCATCAAAACCACAATCTATTCCTCCAGGTTTTAAACAAAAAATTGTTTCAAAAATTAAATCTTTCACAAACAAATTTTTTGAACCAAAACAGGTTTGGCAAATCAAAACAAAAGTTGAACAAGAAACTAATGAGGGAAAAGGTATGGTGTTTCAAGAAGTTACTTACATTGATGTAAAAGGACAAACCAGGACCACGATGGCCTGGGTTCCACTCTCTAATTAATTTACTCATGAGTGCAGGAACTACCATGGAGGACTGTTAGTAACACGGTTAGTAACAGTGGTTGTTCCAAGAATAGGGTTGGAGAGGAAATCTCACAGGTTTGGTTATGGTATCTAACCTGATGGCACAATTGACACCGTTGTCACACACTCATTTTCTTGCTGATATATGTTTATGTGTGTCTGATGTGGAAGACTTTATTTTTTGTAAATATTATTTAAAAAAAAATAATTACAAAAAAAGGGGTTGTACAAAAATAAAAGTTTAGGGGGAGTATGAAAATATAGTCTCGGCCATGAGATGTGATTAATGCATATAATCCTGATCTTATATAGGAAATGATAGGAACTAACTTGTTTATGTCTGCACATGAATAGGATCTGAAGGACGTTACAACTACAAGTTAATGATGTGTAGGTAGGTTCAGCCTTCAAGTTGAGTAAACTGCTATAAGGTGAATAATAATAAATCTACACGAAAAGCTGGATTCCCACAGTGTTTTAGGTCTGCACAAGCTGAGTCCAATCATACACAGGTTGAGAGATCAAAAGACACAGAAAATTTTGTGCATATATAATCAAAAGACACCTAAGAGTGCAAGCTACCAATGCGGGGCTATAACAATCAAATGAGCAACAAAAGACACGCAATGTTAGTGACGTGCAAACAAATATAGATAGCTCAACAAGCAATCAGATGATCATCTTCTCTGTTATGGGAACATAGACCTGAAGCTCTCATCATCTGATTGATATAATGATCATCTTCTCTGTTATGTGTAAACATAGACCTGAAGCACTCATCATTATATCTCAATAAACCTTGAGGATTGGTAGGCTTATACCTAGCACAAGTGGGGTCCACAAAATTTTCATCAATATTACCAAAAACATGATAATCTCATCACCAAACGTATGTTGAAAGACGAGAGGCATGGACTTAAGAGGACAAACATACCGACAATCGTTCTTGGGTTGTAGCTATCCTCATGAAAGTTGAAACGTGGCTAGGCTTTTCAAGTTAGTGTGATCCCATATCTGATCCCTTCTATATCTCAAAGGTTGATGGTTGTTTAAAAAAAAAGGATTAAAATTAAAAAAAAAAAATCTTTATTTGTGTACAGTTATTTTTAAGTCTTCCATGTCACATTATTTTTGTCTCAAGCCGTTTGAGATAATTACCTGATTGCACACCACAGATGTATACGGTTTTGTCTGTATGTTGAATTTGTCTAAAGAAAATTCGGAGTTGTGTTTGTGATTGTGGATAGGTTTCTTGGACTACTTGCTGCAATGATGGCCGATCATCAGTTGAGCAAGACACCAAACCAAAGCACCTGTTTCCTCAAGTTTGCAGAAGACACCAAGATAGGAATCCTCCTCCTACGTCTTTTAAACCACTCAAGCTACCGAGAGTTGAAAAAGTTTGTTCTTGATTTTCAAAGATGATGCATGCAAAAGGGGGAGATTGTTGGATATGAGTACTCAAAGAACAAAGTGACAAGAACACCTTCAGCAAAGAATATATGGAAAACATCAGTCTAGGGGGAGTATTGTTGGGTACTGTATTTGAGACTGAAGCTTTCCAAATTGAAGATCAAAGTATGTAGAGATTGACGGTTCTGAAGATGATACGAGAGATTGATAACATTAGACTAAGGGGGAGATTGTTGGGTCTAAAATTGATAGTCTAATGTTATCAACAAGTTAAAGTCAACAAGTCAAAGTTTGGTCAACAAAAGTCAAAGTCGAACGAGTCGCGGTCAACACGTAAGGCGACTCGAGAAATCCAGATAATAGATCGATGAGTGAAGCTCAAGTTATGATCAAGAAAGGCGCTATGGATAATAAATATATTTTGTTTAGATAAAATATATTTATTACTTTAGAAAAATAGTTTTCTTGTTTAGTGGGTGTTTTAGTAATTTATTAACCCTAGGGACCTAAGTGTAATTAGCCTAATTATGGTTGGGCTATAAATAGAATGCTAGATTAGGGTTTTGAGGGAACACACATGCTAGAGATTTTGGGGGTTTTATTGTATTCATCTTATGCAAATCATCTAGTGGGTTTTTTATTGTCATATTCAAGTGTGTGTTCATCCCTATTTTCATCTTGTTCTTCATCAAAATCAGATTCAAGCTCCAAATCGATCCTACATCTACTATCGTTCGATTGGCCCTTTCAACCTGACCGTTGCCTTGCGGATGTGCAACTGACGTAAATATTTGGTGAACGCCCATTTGGGCCAACCATTCTTGTAGGGATTGGTCCTCAAATTGTGTGCCATTGTCGCTTACCAGTTGCATTGGTAGGCCAAATCTACAGATAATGAACTCCCAGATGAATTTCTTGACATGCGCGTCGTCGATCTTAGCCAGAGGTTTTTCCTCGACCCATTTTGTAAAGTTGTCGATGGCGACAATTAGATACTTTACGTTGCCTGGTGCTATTGGGAATGGGCCTACTAGATCAATGGCCCATTTCTGGAATGGCCATGCCGCCGTGACAGGCACCAGGTTGTTTTTGGGGCGTAGGGTGTTTGGGGCGTGGCGTTGGCAGCTGTCACATTTGCGCAATTCATAGACCGCGTCTACGTGCATGCCCGGCCAATAATACCCTGCGTTCATCAACTTTGCTACTACCATCCTTGGGCCCGCGTGTAACCCGCAAGTTTCCTCGTGTATATCTCTGATCAGGAAGGAGGCGTCTGCGGAATCTACACAACGCAGCAGTGGCCCTAGGTAAGAACGGCGATACAAGGTATCGTCTACAAGTTGATAGTGTAGAGCCTTGTGTTTGATCTTCCGGGCTTCTGACTTGTCATCAGGCAAGTTGCCGGAGGATAGGAAAGCCTTGATTGGGGTCATCCAGGACGCGTTGCCTGTTTGGATGACGTTCACTTGTCTGGGTGGAACAGATGGTTTATTCAGAACCTCGACTCGGACTTCCTTGGCCATGTATTCGAAGACTGTGGATGCCATTTTACTCAGTGCATCAGCCGGTTTGTTTTCGTTGCGCCGGATATGTTCGACCGTGCAAGAGTCGAATCGGCGCATGAGTTGTTTGGCTTGTTCCAGGTACAAGGCCATGGTGTTGTCTTTTGCATCGTAGGATCCATTAATCTGTCGTGCGACAAGTAGCGAGTCCACGTCTGCCTCCACGTGCCTGGCCCCCATTTTTTCCGCAATGCGGAGGCCTGCCAGCAACGCTTCGTATTCCGCCTCATTATTCGTGCTTTTAAAGTCGAGGCGGATGGCGTATGTGAACTCGTGTTTAGCTGGGCTGATGAGGCGCAACCCTGCGCCGGCGCCGTCGTCGTTCGAGGCCCCATCTGTGTAGAGGGACCACTTTTGCGACGGGTCATGTACCGGCGCGGGTGATTCTGCTGCTTGGCATTCCTTGACTTTATCCTCGGGTATCTCTGTGGCGAAGTCCGCGAGGACTTGGCCTTTAATTGCGGGCCGGGGCTTGTAATTGATCGTATGTTCCCCCAGCTCAGTGGCCCACTTCGCCAGGCGGCCCGATAGCTCGGGTTTAGCGAGTATGTCGTTTATCCGATAGTCCATGAGAACGTTTATCGGATGGCCTTGGAAATACCTGCGCAGTCTTCGAGATGCATGGATGAGAGCGAGGACCAGCTTTTCCATGATTGTGTACCTTGTTTCCGCATCTAACAACGTGCGGCTGATGTAGTAGATTGGTGTTTGCACGCCCTTGCGATCAACCATTACGACCGCGCCTATTGCCCGCTCGGTGACAGACAGGTAGAGCGTGAGCGGTTCTTTGGGGAGAGGCGCTGTTAGCGTCGGCAGATTCATTAGGCACTACTTCATTGCTTGGAATGCTGATTCCGCCTCTGGGGTCCAGCGGAAGTTGCTCTTTTTCAAACAGTTCTTCAAAGTGTCCACGAATGGGAACGACTTTGAAGCATAGTTGGACAGGAATCGGTTGAGGGCAACGAGGCGGTCCATCAGTGTTTGTAGTTCTTTGACGGAGGCGGGTGACGGCATTCTTTCGATGGTTTGCACCTTTTCCGGGTTAGCGCGGAAACCATCCCGTGTCACTATAACGCCCAGGAACTTGCCCTCTTCCATCCCGAATGAACATTTGCTCGGGTTCAATTTCATGCGCACTTTACGCAGCTGATTGAATGTTTGTTGAATATCCCGGTGCATGTCACCTTCCTCTTTGCTTTTGATTACAAGGTCATCGACATACACTTCAAGCCGTACGCCAATTTCATTGATAAAGGCCGTGTCCATTAGGCGTTGGTATGTGGCTCCCGCATTCTTCAAACCGAAGGGCATCTTAGTGTAGCAGAAGATGACCGTGTCAGTGCGGAACGCTGTTTTGTCTTCGTCTTCTTTGGCCATTTGGATTTGGTGGTACCCTTTATACGCGTTCAAGAAACAATTAAACCGAGAAGGGGCGAGAGAGTCCACTTTTAGATCAATTTCCGGCAAAGGATAGCAATCCTTAGGACACGCCTTATTGATATCCTTATAATCGACGCACATGCGCCACCCTCCATTAGCTTTTGCGACCATGACGGGGTTGGCCACCCAAGTTTGGTGTCGATGGGGCGGAGAATGCCCGCGTTGAGCAGCTCGGTGACTTGTTCGTTCATGGCCTTTATTTTCTCCGGGCCCATACTGCGCTTCTTTTGTACTATTGGCTCTACGGAGCGGTAGACGTTGAGTCTGTGTTCCGCTATTTCGCAGGGGACACCGACCATGTCTGCCGGTTGCCATACGAAGACATCCATGTTGCTGATTAGGAGCTGCTTCAGATGATTGCGTATGGTCTCAGAGATTTCATGGCCAATGACCACCGTTTGCTCCGGAAATTTAGGGTTGAGTACCCATTTTTTCCGGCTCAGTACGGGCGTTCGTCTTGACCATTTTCGGGGGTTTGGCGGTTTCCGCCACATGGCAGTCTTTGTTACCCCGAATGAAAGCAATGCCTGTCCTGGTTGGGAAGCCCACCATCGCGTGCGCCGTGTGAAGCATTGGCGTTAAAGCGTGCGATGCCCTCCCGTCCCAAGAGTATATCATGATTGGAGGTGGCTGGCAAGACCATGAAGTCGCATACCTCCGTGCGCTCATGGGTGCCGTCAGACCATGTGACTGGCATGGAGAGCATGCCCTGCGGCATGATGGTCTCATGAATGAAACCAAAGATGGGTTCATTGACTGGCACGAGCTTCGCTTTGTCTTCCTCATCCAGCTGTTGAAAACACTGCTCGTACATGATGTCAGTGCTGCTGCCGCCGTCCAAGAACATGTACCGCGTGCGGTAATGTCCGAGGACTGCGGTTATGACAAGTGGGGCAGTGCAGGAAGCGCCGCCTCTGACTTTTGGCATGAGGACATCAGCCTCTTTCCATGAGTCGTCAAGTGGTTGTACGCGGGTGCGCTTCCCGTGCTGGGTGTTTTTGCCACGCCTTGTCATGTTGCAGTGATGACGAGGGATGAGCGTGGCGGCATGAGTGTTAAGGTCCCAGATTTTCTTTCGTGACCCCTCACCTTGGTTTTCGTCACCTGTCTGACCTTTGCCAGCACGGTGAACATTCTTTACTAGATGACCGAGCTGACCAGACTTCAACGCGGTCTCGATCTCCATCTTCAAGCTATAACAGTTGTCTGTGAGATGACCGAAGTCATTGTGATACTCACAGAACTTGCTTCTGTCTACATTCCTTCTTTTCCGAGGGGATTGGGCTCCTTCAACGTGACCTGCTCAGTTTTTAGAACCTGGGATGGTGTCTTTGTTAGTGGGGTCCAATCGTGGTTTTTCTTGGAGTGTCCACGCTGGTCCCGCGATTGTTTTGGACTGATGAGTTGGCGGGCATCGTTAGCGGGGGAGTACTTTCCCTCGTCAGCGGTGCCTGAGATGCGGCTCCAAACAGATTTGTTTTTGTGTTTATTACTATTATTATGGTGTTACGGTTGGAAGCCGTGCATCTGGTTGAAGGATTTCTCGGAGGAGGCGTATATTTTGGCGGAGTGGATGAGTTCATCCCAGGACTCCGGAATGCCATCTTTGGCTGTAAGGAACTTCATGAGCTCCGGGCTGCGCACGTTATGTATGAACGCTGCCCGCGTGAGTTCCTCCCCACAGCCTATTTGCAAGGCTTCTTTGTTGAACCTGACGAAATCCTCGATTGACTCGTGATCATATCGGCGGCATAACAGAATATGCGCCTTATCTTTTTTGTGCTTGCGCAAGTGTGAGAAATGACTGCCGAATTTATCGGTGAGGTCATCGAAGTCCTTAACGCTCCCTGCGGGGAGGTTATCGAACCAGACCTGGACGGGCCAGTCGACCGACATTTCCGCGCATTCAAAATCATGAACATGATCATCGGGGTCACGCAGGCCATCGTATCTACCGATGCTGCTAGGAAGCTTAGCTTTCTTTGGGATTTTGGCTGTCGCTATGCGAGCAACAAATTTTGATTTTTCAGCGAAGGATTTTGGCCTGAATGGCTTGACCACGTCGTCGTCCTCGTCGTTGCGACGTGAACGGTGAGTATGTTTCTTTCCTTTGTGGCTGGAGTCGCTGCTAGACGACTCGTAGCCATCAGAATCGTCACGTGATTTTTCGTAGCCCCGAGCTCTGGCGTCTTCGCCGAGCTCCCCGCTACGACCGTCACCGTGAGCGACCGAGTCTTTCTTTCTATACCCCTTTTTTGACGGAGTATCATAAGTGAGGGCTTTGCCCTTCTTTTTAGCTTATTGTAAGAGTTTACGCTGGTAAATCGCAGCACTCTTGGCATTCTGACGGAGGAGCCACTGAACTGGGTCCTCCTCTGAACTGGCGCCACTGTTATCGTCGGAGTCCAAGTCACGGACTTCGAGAACTGGCTGCTCGAGTCATGAAGTGGGTTGTTTGACGACAGTGGGCGGTGTGGTTTGGTTCTCCGGGGGTTGAGTGTCAACTTCCTCGGTTCGGTTAATGACAGAAGTGTTAGGGTTGGTTCAGCCATGGGTGGGTTTAAAAGATGAAGAAAAGAGCTGTTCTAACCGTTGGATGGCGCCAATGAAGAAACAATAAGTATCACGGTGATTATCACTAATCTCCGTGTGGTTTATACTTATGTAACGTCAGGAATAATCCTTTACCCAAACCTCTAGGTTTAACCCGTGTAAGAATAAGGAGTGAGTGTGTGTATGTGAGCTTGGTGAGTAACGACACAAGATGTAAGTGGTTCGGTCGGAGTGACCTACGTCCACTGTAACTAGCCGGAATACTATTAATGATCAAGTGTTACAAGAGTAGTATTAGGTGAACTCATGGGCCTAATAGAGAAGCCCACGAGAAGTTATCCCCACTTGGGCCTAGCCAAGGCCCAAGTCCAGACTCTCCAGGAAAATGGGGGGAAAAGGCAGATCACTGTGGATGACGTCAGGCTGCAGCATGATCATTGCTCGAGGCGGACACGTGGCAGCCTCTGACTGGCGAACAGCGGCCTTACCCTGACTACAGTTGTTGGCCATGCCTTTGCACCTGATTTGACGTCTGGCAGTAGCAGGCAATGTCTGCTGGTCACTGTTGACGACAGCATGGTGGGAGCGTGGGCACAGTCATGTCGCCGTTCCTGTCAGTAGTGTTTGTACCACCCCTGCCACTTGTCGCTTTCCCATTGGTGCGTACTCTGTCAGGGATCCTACTGAATCTTCCTTTTGTTATCTTCTGTACCTCGTACCAAAAGTAGTAAAGGAAGATTCTGCGCGTGGGCGCACGCGCTTATCAACTGCTGTGTGTTACTTATCATTTGGCGACCTTGCGCGCTGGCTTGCTCTTTGCCTCGCCAGCGCTACGGAGGGAGCATGGCGCCAGGATTCCGGTTTATGGGGATAGGGACGCCGCCTCCCTCTGGATTAGGCTCCCTATCCCTTCACCCAAGGAACTAATTCGTGGTGCTTGAAATCAATCGGGTTTGCATTGTTTTAATATGATGATTCTTGTTGTTTTTGTTTCTTTAATATGATGATTCTTGTTGTTTTTGTTTCTTTAATATGATGATTCTAGTTTGTTTTAGGATAATATTATTAATTTTGTTTAGATCTCACAATTTGTCTTTTGAGTTTTGCAGGAATTATAGCTTTTGGTTTTGATGTTTTTGGCCAAGAACAAGATCAAGAACAATAAGAACCCTAAAAATCTTGATAATATTTGTTGATTTGATCTAATTTTTGGTTTATTTTGTTTGTTGATTGTGTTTTCGTAGAAAAAGGAAATTGGTTTCAAGAAGGAAAGGATTGAATGATTTTGAATTTCAAATCAAGTCTTCAATCAATTCCTAAATTTTAGGATCACAACTTGTTGACCAAAGAATTCAAGTTCCCGGACAAAGGGTTCTCGAATATAAATTCAAGAAAGTGGGTTCTCGGATCTTTAAAAGACCAACCTTAGTTCTTGGACAAGTTGCAAAATCGGAAACACCGTGTTGTTCTCAGTTACAATTGGGTTCTTGGAAAGAAACTAGCTCTCGAACTCAATCAGTTCTTGGACATAGAGTTTTTGGAAACATAATAGTTCTCGGAAATTAAAGGTTTTCGGACAAGATTTTAGTTCTCGGATTGTCATAGGTTCTCGGACATAGTTCTAGAACTCGGGCACAAGTTATAGTTCTCGAATATTACTTTAGTTCTCGGACATCTTAAGTTCTCGGATTAAGTGGTTCTTGGAAATTGTTCTCGGACAATAAGTTCTTAGTTATTGGACTTGGACTATAATTTGGGCCTCGAAAACATTTGGACCCAATTTGTTTTGGACTTGGACAATTAGTTGGACCTTAATCTTAATTTGTAAACCAATCAACGCTAAAATCAACTAATCAAATGGCTTTATTAAACAAAATGGCTGAGATGGATCACGAGGTGGGCAAAGCGAATTCCCCGCCTAAAATGATCAGTGTTGATAACTACTTTTGGTGGAGAGGACGGTTCGAGGAATGGGCTCGTTTTTTACCAATTGAGAATGTGGATTTGCATCTCAGACGGGTACATCCATCCATTTAAACATGGAGAAGGCATGAGCGGGCAAAGACTGTTGAGTTTTAATGAGATGAACGAAGAACAGAAACTGATGCACGAAGCTGAAAATAAAGCTAGAGCTGCCATAACCATGTGTTTGCCACAAGAGATCCTCCACACATTCAGCAGAAACAGAACGGCTAAAGACTTATGGGAGGCATTGGAGAAACGGTACATGGGCAGTGCTGAAGTGCAAAAGAATAAGAAAGAGCTGCTGAAGAAGCAATTTGCAGTCTTCAAGCATTTTAAAGATGAGAACTTAGAGGACATCATCACAAGATTCTATCATCTGCTCACTGAGTTGGGAAATCATGAGATGCAGTACACTGACAATGAGCTTAACGACAAGCTGCTGGATGCACTTCCAACAAAATGGGACGTGTATTCACTGTTGATCAAAAACGGAACTGACTACGGTACAATGACTTTGGATACCGTGGTAGGGAAGCTTAGAGCTCACAGTTTCAACATGATGAGTCGGGAAGCAGGATCTGAACAGGTACAGGATCCAGGGATTTATCACGGAAAGCCTGCAGCTAAAACCTCATCAAGCAGCAGCAGCGGTGTCTCGGCATTCTTCTCAGGTAACACATCTGGCAATATTATTCTTGATTCTGACGGTGAGTGTTGTTTTGTGTCAACATCAGGTGAATCTACTAAAGTCAAGGATATCCCTTCTGGCGGGAATGGAAAAAGTACAGGTGGATCATTAACTGGAACAAGCAAGTCCATGCCGATGAGTGTTAAATCGGCCGAACAACAACTTGCAGTGTTATCTTCCTTCATTGCTTCGTATGAGAATTACATTCAAGGGAAGATCAATGATCCAGCACTCTTTGATAATGATTATGACCAGATTGATCCTGATGATCTGGAGGGGATGGATTTACAATGGAACTTGGCCATGCTCTCACGCAAGGCAAAGAAATACATGGAACGGACTAGAAGGAAACTCGTTGGTGGAAGAGCTGGTTTCGATAAGAGTAAGGTGCAGTGTTTCAATTGCCATTCCTTTGGCCACTTCGCTAGAGAATGTTCAAGACAAGGGTCAAGCAACAATTCCAACACCACGCGATAGAGTTCTTCTGTTGCCCCACCTTCAAGTTCAAATAATTCAAGTTCCAGGGCCCTCCTGGTTGCTAAACCTGACGGCAGATATGACTGGAGTTCAATGTTAGATGGTGATCAGGCTCTTATGGCAAAGATTAAAGATGAAAGTGTGAAGTCAGAAGCATCTGATTCTGACAACGAGACCGTGTCTGATACGGTCAAGACTGAAGAACATGTGACTCAAGCTGAATCAGTCAAAGCTGAAGATGACAAGATTGATGAAAGTGCAATGAAGTCTGAGGTAGCTGCTACTGAAAATTCTGAGGAAGTTGAGGAGATCATCAGAGACAACAAGCCGACTGAAGAGATTCTGTATTTGACAACAGTTACAAAAGGGACGTCAACAGCGGAGTTCATTGCATTCATGACTGAACTGGACTCTGACGCCAAAAAGGTACACATTTCTTTATCTACTGTTGTTGATGCTTGCAAAAAATGTTTTGACTTTATTGAGAAACTCATCATCATACTCAGTTAATCCCACAAATAGCAAAGCTAATGTAGGGTTTGAGGAGGGTAAGATGTAGACAGCCTTACCTCTACCCTGTGGGAATAGAGAGGCTGCTTCCAATGAGACCCCGGCTCGATAATGGTTTTGTATCAAGCCTTGGACATAAGGCACATAACACTTAGCAATCGGGACAAGCCTGATTGGTGGATGTAACCCTTGTCTTTTGGCTATCAACGCCACCACATGATGCATTATTAACCATCCGTCGTTTTAACGTTATTTTCACGAAATTAGTAAACTAACGTTAAAATTAGTGCAACTTTACTTTTGCCCACCCCCCCAGAGGGCCACACATATATACATTATATGCGCATAGCCGTAAGTGGGGCTAAAGAACATGATAAGCAAGTAGACCAGAACAAACAACGCATAGTGCTCTTAGATGAGCAAAAGGAGTTAAATTTCGGCAACAAAAATAGAGAGTCTGGCCTTAAGAAAAAGCTAGAATGCACCTATAAAGATCTTAAGGAAGTTAATAGGCTGCTTTGTATTAAAACTGGTGATTGTGAATTCCAATACAAGGGTCTAGTTGAAAAAGATGAAACAATCGTGAAAATGCAGCTAGTAATCTTAGAGAAACAAAAGACCATTACTGAGCTGCGAAAGAAACTAGATCAATGTAGGAGCACTAAACACATGTATAATCAGATTATGACTTCCAGAACTGAAACAGCTGAAAAACATGAAAATTCAGGTCTAGGTTATAATGACGTTCCTCCTCCTTTCAATGGTAATTACTCATTTTTACCAAATGAAGAGGAAGTGTCTGAAGCTGTCTATGGCCCTCAGCCAGTAGACATAAAAGAAACTGAGAAAGCATCTGAAGATGCTAGTAAGAAGGTTCAGCAGGATGTAGTTTCTGAACAAAAATACCTCAAGCCTACTGTAGAGGTCGAAGTTGTGACTCAAACAACTGATGGGTCAGGGGGTAAAATCAAGAAGGTAAACGATAAAATCAAGAAGTTTTACAGACTTAAGGGATCTGACAAGATTTATTCTGACTCAGATTTCCCGATTTCTAAAGTCAACCCTGATTCCATTGAATCTGTTTTTGCGGAGATTGAATCTCCTAAAGTTTCAAATGTCAAACCTGATGATAAAACGGATGCTGGTTCTGAGTCAGCTTCAACCAAATCTGAGACTGGTGAAGGATCTAACTCAAAGGGGCCACAGATCCAACTCAAACGGGCCACACAAAAAGCTCTTAGAGAAACGATCATGCTTCAAATGTCACAACAAAGGCCACGTGGCTAGTTGTTGTCCCCAGAAAAAGGATAGGACCACCTACAGACTCAGATAAGGGAAAGCAAAAGTCGCCTGTTAAGTCAGACGATAAGAATAAGATGAGCAATTCTCAAAAGAAAAATTTGCAGAATAAATTAGAAAATGCTCAGAGTAGTGGTAGTAGGGATGGACCGAGCAACACTGATGCTCATTTTCAAAGAAATCAACCTAAGTTTGTCCCTAGGCAGGTAAATACTGGGAATGCTGGCACATCTGGTGCTCCAGTTACCAAACAGGCAAACCCTAGTCCCGGTAAGTACCAGCCGCCACACATGCAAAATCGTCACCAATCTCCAAACGGTGATAGAAAATTTTCAAGACCCAATAATCAAAGTTTTCATAATAACAACGACCACAGGGATAGACGTTATTCGAATGGTCAACAGTTTTCAAGAAACAATAACAATAACGGATACTCCAACTGAGGGAGATATCCTCAAAGGTTTTCTCAGTCTCCAAATGGGAGACAGTATAACCAACCTAAACAGTGGGACGGATATTTGAAGGAATTTACGTTTGTAGAAAATGGTGTACCCAAGACTGTGATGGCTTGGGTTCCCCTAAACTAATTCCCTTTATTTGTGAGTGTAGGAGCTGCTAAGGAGGATTATCAACTGGTGGTATGTTGATAGTGGCTGCTCTAGGCACATGACTGGGGAGTTGAAGTTGTTGATTGATTTTATTAAAATTAATGGAGGTTATGTTAACTTTGCGGGAGCCAAGGGTGGTCGAATTACTGGAAAAGGAAAGGTCACCAATGGCAAAATTACTTTGGACAATGTGAATTATGTGGAGCAGTTGAAGCACAATTTAATGAGTGTTTCTCAAATCTGCGACAAAGGACATTCTGTCCATTTTACAAAATCTGAAACATTAGTGTTGAAACCGGGAGTAAATATTCCTGAAGAATGGATAATCATGAGGGCTCCAAGAAGAAATGATACATACATCATGGACATGAGTGTTCAAGATGAAGCAAAAGAAGAGCCGACATGTTTATTATCAAAAGCATCAAAGTCTGATTCGATGCTGTGGCACAGGAGAATGGCACACTTGCATTTCAGGAAGATGAACTACATCACAAAGCATGGCCTGGTGCAAGGAGTTCCTTTGAAAAGTTTTGGCGTAGAGGATAAGTGTCTGCCGTGCAAGAAGGGCAAGCAGCACAAGAAGCCTCATAAACCAAAGACTAAGAATTCCCTTAACTCTCCATTTGATTTATTACATATGGATTTATTCGGTCCAGTAAATGTTAGGAGTTTAGGTGGAAAGTATTATTGTCTTGTGATCACAGATGATTATTCACGTTTTTCATGGGTGTTTTTCCTAGGTTTGAAGGATGAAACAGGGGAGACCTTGATGGACTTCTTCAACAAAGCAGAGAACATCTTTGGAACCACAATAAAGAGAATCAGAAGTGACAATAGCTCGGAGTTCAAGAATAGTTGTTTTTTCATTTTCTGAATAAGAAAAGGGATTGAGCATCAATTCAGTGCGCCCTATGAGCCAAAACAAAACGGGGTTGCTGAAAGGAAGAACAGGACACTGATTGAAGCAGCAAGGACAATGCTAGCTGATTCTACGCTACCTGTCATATTTTGGGCAGAAGCTGTGAATACAGCGTGTTATGTTTTGAATAGAGTGTTGACCGTCAAGAAGCACAATAAAACGTGCTATGAACTCTTGAAGGGCAATAAGCCTAATCTTCATGGTTTTGAACCATTCGGGATGTCGTGCACTATCTTGAAAAATAGAAACCAACCAAAATTTGGTGACGTGGCTGACGAAGGATTTTTTCTTGGTTATGTGCCAGGTGCACCAAATAAAAGGGTTTTAATAAAACAACGGGTCGTGTAGAAGTCATTTTTAATGTTGACATAACTAGTTACACACCACAAGATACTGCACATGCTACTGATCCCGACTGGCTCTTTGACTATGATTTTGTCTTTAAATCATTTAATGTTCCATATACCTTTAATGCAGATCCAAATGAGGCAGATGAAGAATTGATACTTGGAATGCTAGATGATGATGATGAAATATCACCAAGATCGATCATTCCAATCTCTGCAGATAAAAACAAGAATGATGCTGATTCAGGAACCTCCACTTCAAGAGACAAATCTCCTGTTGTCAATGAAACCGAAGAGGAAGAATTCGTTAATCCGTTCGGTACCGTAGACACTTCGGGGGAGATAGGTTCAAATTTGGAGGATAATATACCGGTTGATGCTATTGCTCAGACTCGTACAGATAAAGATCATCCAGTGGAGAATATCTTAGGAGATCCTAATGCGGGTGTAAGGACAAGTAGTATTTCTGAGTCGACGTGTTTATATGTCAGTATTAAAGATTCGGGCATCATCAATAAATGCCTTAAATGCTTCATCTCGCAAGTTGAACCGAAGAATCATCAGGTAGCACTTCGTGATAATGCGTGGGTGGAAGCTATGCAAGAGAAACTGGCACAATTCAGAAAGCTCAAAGTTTGGGAGCTTGTCAATTTACCCAAGGGTGCTCAAGAAATCAGTACAAAATGGGTGTTCAGAAATAAGACTGATGACAACGGAATAGTAGTGAGAAATAAGGCTCGCTTGGTAGTCAAAGGATTCAACCAACAAGAAGGGATTGATTTTAATGAAGTGTTTGCACCAGTGGCAAGGCTCGAAGCAATTCGACTATTTCTAGCCTTCGCTTCCTACAAGGGCTTTAAAGTTTATCAGCTAGACGTCAAAAGCACCTTTCTGTATGGGAAAGTCCAGGAGCGGTGTATGTCTCACAACCTCCAGGGTTTACTGATCCAGATTATCCAGACCGTGTCTACAAACTTGATAAGGCACTGTATGGATTACATCAGGCACCAAGGGCATGGTATGAGACACTGTCAACTCATCTCTTAAAAATGGCTTTGAGAGAGGTAAAATAGACAGTACACTTTTCATAAAGAGAAATGGAGAAGATTTCTTACTGGTTCAGGTGTACGTTGATGACATCATCTTCGGGTCGCCTAACAAAGACATGTGTATTGACTTTGAGAAGGTTATGAAGAAGAAGTTCGAAATGAGCGCCATGGGGGAGATGAAATTCTTTCTTGGTTTACAAGTAGATCAGAAGGAAGATGGGATGTTCATACATCAGACTAAGTATGTACATGACCTTTTGACTCGTTTCAAGATATATGAGTGTTCTACTTATGCTACTCCTCTTCCCGTGAATCATGGACTTCACCTAGATGCAGATAGCGAAAAAAACGTCGATCCAACTGAGTATCGCGCCATAATAGGTTCGCTTATGTATCTAACTGCTTCTCGACCTGACATTATGTTTGCAGTTTGTCTGTGTGCCAGGTTTCAAGCTAATCCAAAGGAGTCACATATGATCGCTGTGAATAGGATTCTTAGATACCTAAAGGGGAAACCCAGATTGGGGATCTGGTATCCAGCTGATGGCGAATTGGATCTTGTAGCATATACAGATTCAGACTACGGAGGATGTAACCAGAATCGGAAGTCTACTACTGGTGGATGTCAATTTTTAGGAGGAAGACTCGTTTTCTAGCAGTGCAAAAAGCAGACTTCGGTGGCTGTTTCCACGTGTGAAGCAGAATATGTTGCTGCTGGTAGCTGTTGTTCACAGGTTTTGTGGATACAACAACAGATGCGGGATTACGGTTTGAATTTCACTCATACTCCTATACTTATTGATAATCAGGCCACCATTTCAATCACAGAAAATCCCAAAAACTTTCCCAAAACAAAACATATAGACATAAGGCATCATTTCATAAGGGATTGTTTTGAGAAAAAGATGATTTATTTGAAAAAGGTTGATACTTTGGATAACCCAGCTGATTTGTTCACAAAAGCTTTCGATAGAGCTCGGTTTGAACTGTTAGTGCAGCTGAACGGGATGAGAAACCCGAAATAACTTTTCGTTTTCTCATAAGTGCTGAAGCTTTTAGTTTTTAAGTTTTTAGTTAGTTTTTATTTACTTCTTCTTGGTTTCGCAAAAAAAAAAAAAAAAAAAAAAAAAAAAAACTATAGCAAATCTGGTACCTAATTGGAAATGATAGCACATTAGCTATTGATTTTGTTACACTTAATAAAATTGAGCAGAAAAATTAAAGCTAAGTGTGGCTGCATCTTCATTATATGATGTACTGGTAGGCAATTGACACACGAATCTGGTCTATTAATTGAAATAGAAATCTTAATGGCTGTTGATTCTGTGGGATACATGTCATTGGCGTATGATTTTATAGTCTTAAATCTTGCGTTGATAGCGTGTTACAAAATTCTGAGGTTTCAGGTCTTTAAATTGTTAAATTTATTCAGGGATGATCTGACTGGTCTTTTGCTGCATCCAGATACATGCTGACCTAGACTTTGTCAGAACATCTTAAAAGAGCATACGATAAATGCCAAAACCCTCAAAGGCTAAAAGTCAATCAATCAAAACTGTCTAAAGCTGAAAATTCGTACCGCATAAAATGGTATTTGTCTTAACCCTGGTTGAGTACACGTTTGGTCACTTTGTTGCATCCAGATATATGCAGACCTGTACACCATCATGTCTCGTGCCTTGTAAACAACATGGATAATGGCAATTTACTCACCTGTTACGATGAACCTTTGTGCATGACTTGATCGCGGGGGTATGTCATGTCGTGGGTAACATAGATGATTCAGTTTAATACACTTAAATGCTAATATAGATTTGGAATCGTTAAGTGTTACATTGTTTAGGTGGATACATAATACTGGTAATCGTCTTGGAATGCAGTCTTACACATTAAGAAGTTATTAAGAACATTAACTCAGTGTGACATCTCAATCTAGCTGATATGATCCTTTTAACCAGTGTCTTCTATAACAAAAAAATAGAGTGTTTTTATGTTTGTACATAGTTTACTTGAATTTTCTTTACGTTCATTTATTTTACTTGTCAAAAATCCAAAAAGATTTTATTTTGCTTCAGGATTTGACGCACGAGAAACGGTTGTTCTGTGGTGGATCTGACTGTTTAGAAAATTTTGAAAGTTGTTTTTCTAAAACACTTAGAAAATTTTGCAAAACAACATGTCTTTTGAAAGCTTATGAATTTTAACCGCAAAACAATTTTTGTCACAGGTGGTTTATAGACTTTGTAAGTTTATATTTGTGATGATGGTTTACTTACAAGTTGGTTGAGTGTGACAGGTATTTTGATGATAATGATGGACGTGATGAGGTCTAAACCTCCTTTTGGACAAATTCATGTGATTCAAGAAATTTTTTGAAGAAACAGAGACAAGAAGACGACAAGACACTGAAGTTCTAAACAACAGTTGCTGATTTTAGAAGACTTAGCAGCTCAGTGGGAGAAATATGGATACAGGAAGAAATATTCTATGTTTCAGGGAGAGTAAAAGACTTCAGATCGAGTAATGCATTCGTGTAGAGCTCAAGTGGAAGTTTTTACAATCCAAGCTTATTTCAGGGGGAGTTACTTAATTCTCAAGAGATGCTGAACATAAGAGAGCTGTTAAAGACTCAAGATCACAAGTTGAAGAAAAGAAGAGAAGTGATCTGCCAAGTTCTTCTAAATTACTTTGGTAGACAATCTCAAGATCAAGCTGTTGAAGATTAAAGACTTCAAGTGGAAGACAATTGAAGATACTTTGAGATTTGATAATAATCTTGAAGAGCATCTGTCAAGGGGGAGTTTGTTGGTGCAAGTTTGTGACAGATACTCAAACGGATAAACAAACGCTCGGGATTATTGACAGAAGACTTTATATTGTTTGTGTCGTTAGAAGAACTTGTCTAAGTTAGTTCTAGAATATGTAATTAAGCTAGTCTTGTAAAAGCCCAACACAAGCCCAGTTAAAAGCCCATGAGGATGCATGTATATAAGCAAATGATGCATGGGGTTTTAGGGGTTGGTTGGTTGGTTGGTCAATTGTTTTATCATAGAGAGTTTGAGAGAGAGCTAGCTAGGATTACAAGTTCGGTGTGGTTCTTATTAATTGTTATCTGTGATTCGATTAATAAGAAAAGCATTAAAAAGTAATCTTGTGTTCTTTGTGTGATATCAACGAATCAAAGATATTCCGCGTCTTGGATTCGTATTGGTTTGATTGCAGAGAAGATCTCAAGGGAAAGGGACCTACAGAACGTTTGTTTCGTTAAAAAAAAAGAAAAAAAAACTAGAATCGTAATTTACTAAAAAGGGAAACTTTTTGCATGCAATGTGTTTATCATGTTCATAAGTTGCCATCAATGGAAAGTGTACATATTGTGTGAGTTGTGGATTATATGTCGTGTGTTATATGACTTGTTGATGTTGTGACACGCTAGATATAAGTTGTAAGCTTAAAAACCTGAATGTGTGATACGTGACAAAGTAGGTGTTTAGTCAACGTGCTAGCACACCAGGATTGCATGTTTAGGTGTAACTTGTAATTATATGCTTTTCCAACATGAACAAACATAGATCACTAATTGGGTCACCAACGGGTCGGCGGGTTAAACCTGGTCAAACAAAGTCTAACTTTGTAAAACCCTTCTATAAACATAACTAAGTCAAGTTTGAGTCAATGGGTTAACTGGACAAACACAAATGTTGAACAAACACTTATAGGTTGTTATATTATAGGTTTCCGCTAGTTGGATACTTATTTTATTACACTGGTTTATTAGCACGCAAAGCAAGGTGAGTTTCACGACCTCTTTTACTGTTTTTCTATTGGGGGAGAAACATGCTACACAAACACACGAACATTGTAGATCACTTGTTTTGTAGCCTAATTTCCATTATTAAGTCCTTATATTATAAACCATAGTATGTGTAACATAGCGAGGAGATGTGAATAGATCTATTGGGTCTGACAAGCCACACTGTGTCGACTGGAGGTCGAGCAGGTGCATATTGTCCTAAACTCTGTCACCGTGTAATGGACGGTGACAAAAGGCAACAAACTACCAACAGTCAGCAATGGTTTATGTACGCTTAGTAACTTTTTAAATGTCGAGGAGGTGCATATTGTCCTAAATTCTTGTCACAACACCTTTCCTTTATATATATTAATAGATGCTTTCTTATTGACGAAACAATAAGATAATTATGGATGAAAGTTGCCTAATTTTTAAATGAAAAAGAAAATACATGAGGGATCATTTTTAGGGATTTTATAGATTTAGTATTGTCAAATTTTCTAAATTACAAATCGATAAAAATAAATTAAAATTTAAACCATTTAAATAAATTCAAATTAACACCATAAATAAAAACGTAAATCTCGTTTATAAATGATTTATGCGTTGTTAACTAGAAAGGAAAGTCCAAGAGAATGACAAAATTAGGGGAATCTTGATTGGTAAAATCAGAGCCCTGAATCAAGGAATTCGGGTCTGGAAGTCAAGCTACGGTGCTTTTCATGTGGCCCAGCTTGTCGAGACCAGTCTGTCACTTACTCGTGGGCCCCATAACTCTAAACGTACATCAGGTTATCTATATTATCTATATTTATCTTATTAAAGAGGAGTGATGACCAATATAGTCATTTTCATCTCCGTACAACTTAAGAAGCAACATGTACAATATTTTTAAGCAAAAAATTAAAGGGTATTATGAGCATAATTGTGACAATTAAAACACATAAGAAGGTAATATAGACATTTCACCCATCATTCTCTTTGCACTATGAATAAGGTTTCCCATCCTGCCCTTATCTATCTATGCACGACTGCTCGTATATCATCGCCATCATTCAATGAAATCCAAATTCAGTTTCCATGGCCATTGGCATTCTCCCTTGAATCCTTAAAATAACTGCTCAGTGATCAATGATAATCTTTAAGTTATATTCCTTCAACATCCCCAACATACCATATAGCACACATAACATCAACCAGCCACCGATTTCACATTGGTCTGTTCTTAGAATAGTTAATGAGTTCCATTTGTTCTATGCTTTAATTAGTGACTTCGATTGTGTCTTTGTTAATCGTTTATGAAATTTTTGTTTATGCATTTTATCAATGTAGCAAAACCATAATTAGTATTTGTTTTATGCCTTTTGTTCAGCTTGCGCATCAGAGACTTACAACTCACTTTCTTTCGATCAGTAAGTTGAGTCATTGATTTTCCTTGGTTATTAGTCGCTTTAGTTGTTGAGTTTTATGAAATTTACAGTTGTGATAAGTTTCTTGAATAGTGTAGTACAATCTATTAGGTTATTCATCATCTATTTTGAATTTTAGTGTCGCATCTGTTTTCTGATGCTTTTGAGTAGTGATGTTACAGTTTGTCGACATTGGTTAAGGAAAATTATGTGTTGAACGAAGAAGATTTGGTTCACTTGGCATTTGCTGCTATTCAATTGGTTAATTCGGTAAGATGGCTCTGCAATTGTTTTAATATACGTGTGTAGTCCTTATTGTTCTCCCACATACAGAGAAGTGGCTAAGAAGTGTTTGATTGCAGGGATTTTCTTCAATGAACCAAGATCAGAAGGAACAAAGCATGCACATAATGTTGAGGTATTTTATCTATTTTCTTTGATATTCTAAATGTTTTGCTACTTTATTGCTTTATGACTGCTGATGCATCCTTTTAGAGGCTGCAGACTAATGTGAAAAGCCATATGGCTGTTATATTCTCCTTTAAATAGTTGAAAGACCGCTTTTTGGTCAAATTGGTCAACCAACCTTGTTAGACCATGTGTAGCGGCATACCTAAATGGGCATGAAAGGGGCAAATTCAAGCCCAATTCAAGCCCAAACACCCCCCCTCTAGGTGAAAGGGGTGCTAAATGGGCAAAAAAGGGGTTAGGAAAAGGAGAGGATAATGAAATATACTTAATTTTCATGATAGTTATGTTTATCACTTGTTGTGTGGTGCAAATGTGAGACTAATTTTATTATTTATGTGATACAGGTATACTTGCAACAAGAATCGGAAGTCCGGTTCTCACCAACGGTAGTGGTCGGAACCATAACAACGTTGTTTGGATCAATTTACCGGTATGAAGCATATTCATTTTTCCAATGAGCCTCTTGAATACACAAATGTTGGGGTGAGTATGGAACTGTTGAGTTTTACTTGGCCTTTTACTAAAAATTATTTTTATATTCTTATTTCATATATAAGTTAGTGGGGTGTGTTAATGGTTTTAAACGGGTAGGGTTGGGTAATAAGTTAAACAACTAGGTAATGGTTAAAGTGAGTCGGATTGGGTATGGGTCAAAACGGGTCTGGTTTAGCAAATTTACATCATTGTTACTGTACATAATAACTCGCTAAAAGGCAGGAACAAATGAGCGACGGGTTAAAACTTGAAAGTCACTCGAAGTCCACTATAATTGCGTACAATTTTCTGTACTGTATTACTGAAATATTTATATTAATATTTTACTAAAAACGGACAAAAGAGTAATTCTGGATCGACCAACTTGATCTGACCTATTTTAAGTCGTCCTAAAAAATTTGAGTTTCAACATGAACCTGTTGTGACATGTTTGTTGGGTTAATTGAGTTCGTTCACAGTTCACGAGTCAGCGGGGCAAACGGGTCAACCGTTACAGGTCAAGAGAAGAATTTGTCCAGGGGTAAAATGGTCATTGAAGGCTGTTTTGGTCTTGGAAAATCTGGGTGATTTACACTAATATGGCAAACCGTTTTGACTGAGTAATAACGAGATGGTGGAAATCATGCAACATATTACGTGGGTTGTTTTGTTTGTTTATTTTCTTTATATTATATAAGCAAGTTAATATTTTAGTTTTCAGTCACCTCTTGTAATCCTTTGATTCAATAATATTAGAGATAAACCACAGTTGGTGTATTTCATGGGTTTTGTGTGTGTGTTTATGTTAGCCAAGGCAATGTTTACTAATCTGCCACATTTCCAACTCTATTATAAGTTGATGAATCTTACACAGATTTTCATTGAACTACCAGTGGAGCATGGATACTTCTTGACAGCCTTCTTTATCTTGCACGCACATACGCCTTTCACACACACTTCCGTATTTGCTACGGGTTGGTGTGTTCCAAGGTCTGCTTCCAACCTTCAAATTATAATAAATTCTGAACACTATACAATTTAGTTGATTAACATTTGCTTATGTTACAGCTTTGCAAAGTTTTTGACCCTGAATCCTGGCTTCATGAACAGTGGGATTCATATCCAGTTGATATGGAATTCAGACCGCCTTGTATGGTTTTATCAACCATTGGGATCTCAAAGCCTGGTAAACTCTAAGGGCTAAAGCACCAAGCAGTGTTCAACACATCTTCACATTCAAATATAGATGTTGAATTATATTTATGAACAAGGTTAACTGACTAAGGACTTAATGAGCAATGCTATGCCACTCAAAAGAAATCTGTTAGTATGTAATTTGTATTTCTATCAATCCATCTCTATTAAAAGGCCAGCCCACTAGCCCAACCCGTGTTCAATGTATTATCATGTAAAATCAAGATGAAATGAGGCAGAAAAGATGATATATTTGCGTATAATTGTCACAAACGTAAGTTATGATGTAAAGTATTTTTAAGCTTAAATAGTTTTATTTATTTTTTATATTTTTATTAAATAGTAATTTAAAAAAATAGTTAAGTAAATAAATTTCTATCGATAGTAATGTATATATTTCATACATGTTATGTGTGGCTATATTAATATCTAGACTATTACATTATATGTTTGCGTTATTATCTAGCTATTTAAGTTCAAACCAATGAATCTAAACGAGTTAATTGCCAATTTAGTCCCCGAGGTTTATCATTATATATGTTTTTAAGTTATTCCTAAGGTGGCCGGAACTTTAAATACCTAGAGACTTGTTTTCTTTACTTTAGTGTTTTATGAATATTAGTTTATTTTATTAATAAACCTATGATGTTTTTAAGCTTTTGAGTGTTGCTGCCCATTTGATTTCTGTTCGTTTCGGCATCAGTAGCCATGACGGTTCTCTTGTTCGGTGTAATGTGAGTTGTTTTGCTGAATTTTGTATTTTTAAATTACGTAATTTGATTTTGAAAGTTCAGTAGTTCTAGGGTTAGTCGACGATTCTCTTGTTCAGTGTAATTTGAACTTTCATTTGCTGAATTTATTCAACGAATTAGTAGATATTTTTTTTTTCAAATATTTTTAATCTGTATTGACGCTTAATTTGATGTAGCTGGAGCCATTGCTGCTTAGTTTTCTGCTTTATTTTTATAGCAATAATATGTTTCTGTGTTGCCTGCTAATTGTTAGGGCTTTTGAACTTTAGGTCATGAAAAGTATTTGTTACTGCATTTGATTATATATATATTTATTCGGAAAGTTATTATAAAAGTTCATTTGCTTTGTGAATGTTGAAGTGACAATGCCCTAAACATCAAAATCAAAATCAAAGTCAAACCGGCGAAAAGGCAAGGTGGTTACGAAACCCAAGCAGGTATGGCGTGTGAAGACTCTAACGAGGAACTGGTTGGAGCTTCCATCGGATTTAATGGTGAATATACTCCAAAGGATTGGTCTAAAGGATATAATTGAGAAAGCCCAATTGGTGTGCACTGCGTGGCGTGAAATCTGCAAGGACCCTGCCTTGTGGAGGGTTGTTCATTTGGACAATGCTCTCCACGATCCATTTGACAAGACTGAATGCCAGGAGATGTTGAAGCTGGCTGTGGATGGAAGCTAAGGCCAGCTGGTTGATTTATCTGTCATTGATATATTGGAGGATGAGCTTCTTCAATATGTTGTTGCTAGGTATCGGCTATTTTGTGTATTTTTGTCTATAGTAACAGACATGTATGCTCTGCAGTCTGCATTAGTTTTATTTTATGTATAGTTAATTTGGAATCTTCTATACATTCACTACAATTGTTTTATTGTTTTTTCCAAAAGTTATTTTGATTAAATTTCGTAAAAAAAACAAAAAGCAAAATGCGGTGAAAGCTCAAAGTGACATATCATGTAATGTATAAATCTTGACCTTTTGTTCTGTTCTATGCTTCTACCTATTTGTCTACTAGATTAAACTTTTAATATGTTTCTATTTCTTTCTGTTTCTGTTCCGTTAACAGATCAAGTCAGCTTAGGCGTCTAGAAATCATGTATTATTTTGTTGACCATGTAATATGGAGTGAAGCTTTCAAGAATTTCCAGTTATTGGGTTGACCTTTAACCCATAGTATTTAGAAAAAAAAAATCTATTATATTTTTGTTTTTCTTTTTTCATTTATATTTACATGGTTACTTATAATTGTGTTATTTTTGGCACACTATATCATTTATTTGTCACACTTATATACTCACCAATAAACATTATATTGATAACCCGCTTATAACGCATGAACATGTATGATTCATTTAAAAATATGGGTTAAACGGGTCGTTTTCGGGTTGACCCGGATTTTATGTGGGTCGGGTTAGGGTTGAAAAATTTGACACGAATAATAATATGGGTCGGGTTCGGGTTGCACATTTCAACCCATCAACCCGTCAAACGCAACCCGTAAACCCGACAACCCATCAACTCGAAACGATTGACACCCTAATGTCTACATCTGATATCAGTCGGGCACCCGCTGCAACGCACGGGCATTCTCACTAGTGTTAGTTTAAAGCTTAAACCATTTTTGCCTTATTTCCCTTCTCAAGCTCATCCATAATTTGTCATTTTTAGGACCCCTTCCTCATCATTTATTATTTTGACTTTTGACACCAAGTAAAAATAATAATTACAAAGAACCCATAAATATGGTTTTCTTATTATATTGAGTTGTGCTCTACCTTCGATCAACTTATATATTTAGCGGGACTCTAAACTGAGACGTTGCCACTGGGCCTCATGTCGTCATTGTAACAAGGATCACAACCCTCCTATCAGGCCCCATTATTTACCTTTTTTTTTTTTTTTTTTTTGAAAAGTTAAGTTTTATTAACACAAAACCGGCACGTCTCTATGTCTCCAAGAAAGAGACATAAGACCTCCCCATTTCTCTATCGATCCGAGAGAATCTCATCATCCTTAACTATTTCGTTCTCATTACTACTCTTTATTAGTACTAATAGTAATGGCTTAACACCAAACTTCTCATATCATAGTGGCAAATCTTGGAGCAACTTTTAAGGTTCCCAACTGCCATGTGACTTCGAGGTCATGAGTTTAAGTAGCAGAAACAATCCCTTGTTTAAATGCAGGGTTAGGATGCATGCATCATAAAAAAAAAAAAAAAAAAAACCCACTAAATGTGTTGCAAAGGCTAACATGAATTTGGATTCTTTTCGTCAATCTTATCGTATAGCTAGTTTCTTTTAGTTGTGTAAATTCATCAGTTGACTTTTTCCTATATGTTGTATTATAACATTGCCATTGGGTCCTCGTATCAACTAATACTGAATGTTTTTCCTACTAAAACATCCCTGTACTTTTTCCAATTAGAACAGCAACTTCTAAAAACCGAGGCCCTATAAAGTCACCCATCCTAGAATCACTTGCAGTCAAGTGTGCTCAACCTTAAAAAAGTTGTCTCATCAATCTATCGCATGTTATGCTTTTAGTTGCTTGAATCGAGACTTCCCAAAAAATTCAATTGTCCTAGAATTATTTTCACTCAAATGTGCTGAACTTTGCAGTTTTTCTCTTATCCACACGTAATGTCTTCAAAATGTGTTAGTGGTAGTTAAGAGGAGGTATCTCTCGTGAACCCAAAATATATTATTTTATTAGTAGTCAATGTGAGATTTTCCTATGGATTAGGGGTGTAAATGACACGTAGCGGCTCGAGAGCTACCCAAGATCGGCTCGGTAAAAACCTCGAACGAGCGAGCCTGAAATATGGCTCGTTTAGTTATCGAGCCCGAGCTCGAGCCCTATATACAAAGCTCGACTGGGCTCTCGAGTCTAAACGAGCCCAAACATAATTATAAGTTATTTATATATCTCTTATAATTTATAGGCCACATCTCCAGAGCCGAAGTCCTTATTTCATATGCCCATTTAATAACACTCGCGAGCCAAGCTTTTGCGATCTCAGAGTCGAGCTTTGAGCTCGTTTGAGATTGTTGATTTTGCTAGCGAGCCGAGCTCGAGCTCAGACTGGGCTCGAGCTCGGCTCGTTTACATATGGATCTACAGTTACCATTTATGAACTCAACATTTGTGAGTGTGTGTGGGGGTGGGGGGTTGTGCTTTCTCCAATAAGAACAGTTGTTTTCAGTAAAGAATCTGAGATTACTTATGGTATTTGTAGTTCAAATTTACCCTTATAATGGTATTACTTAATAGGACAATGGTCAAATAATGGATATGAATTAACAGTAAAGGGTTGATAGTTAAGTATTAGATATTACAGGATGGTTTAATCACGTATTTTGTTCACATTAAGTCTTATAACCATAATTGTTGATCCACGAAAATCAAATGGTTGATGTCACATTTGCAGGTAGTGGAACATTTGGTCATCTCTCTGATTCAAAATTGGGAAGAAAATTAAGGATCACTCACAATTGTATGCATTTTGAATGTTATCTTTGGCCTTATGACATCCCTCTCCCCCAACTACTTGACATATGTCCTCCTTCGTCTACTCTCCGGCTTCTCGCCACTGAACCCATAGGACCCAAGCAAGCGTGGGATTGTCGGCATGTCCACCTACTTCTTCTCATTCGGCACAGGCCCTCTCTCAGCCATAGCTTACATAGTCCAATTATGGCGCTATCCGCATTGTCCTAGACAAGGAAACGAAGAATGGTGGTCACAAGGGTATAGAAAGTGGAACCAAAGAAAATGCCACAGGGCCAATTAGAGACGTAATCAAGTCACGAATAACACGAAAACGTTTGTTTCTTCTTATGGGAATCAACTATACATCTGCAACCGTGTACTATCGGCTAAACTTAAACGCCACAAACCTTAAAACCAAGCTCTATCTCAATGCACTACTCAATTCTATTGCGGAGATGCCAGCATATCTTTTGACTGCAATCATAATAGATACAATTGGGAGGAAACCGCTAGGAGTTGGAACATAGTATACTAAGCTGTCAACAAATGAGCCAAGTAAATACAATAGGGAGACTAAACCTACCCGTGAACTTCAATCATCGGCCTAATCTTCTAACAAAGCTTCACACATCATTCACGGGCACACAATCGTTACCTCCAAGAATCTCGCCTATCAACTTGTTGATTGAATTTCCTCTAGCTTTAACTCCGATAGCCATAGCTGTCTTCAAGTTCACAATTTCACCCAATTTAAGCGATCCACTCGTCTTATCTTTCACCAAGATAACGGGCACTTCCCTGGACGAGGCCAGGATCGGCAGATGTTTTGTAAGCCCTCGAGGATTGCAGTCTGTTGCTATAAGTATGGCCTGTAATGTACAAAACAAATTAGGTTTTATGTTATGCCTTCTCTTTATAACCTTGAGAAGCCGTTAGCAGAGGGCCCCACCAGTTAGAGTCGTTATGTGTCGAACCTGAAAACTGGATCGGACACATGTACTGATATGAATGTTAGCAGGCTGACACAAACACAGCCTCTTCAACCAAAATTTTTTATTTGTTTTTTTTTTTTTTTTTTTTTTTTTTTTTGATATTCTAAACTAAAAATTGTAACAAACATGTATAATATATTATTATGTTCAAATTTTAAAAGTTAATATCAATTTCAACCCGTTTTAGCTAAGCGTATTTGTTGGTTCAACCCAAAATTGCCCGAACCCATTTAGACCACACCAAAACCTATGAATTTTGTGTTAAAAATACACGCCCCTACCCAAAAAAAAAAACCCTAGAACAGGAAAAGCAACTAGCGTCGGGCATGTGGCCTTCAAGGGTTGCAGACTACAACGCTTTATTATAAAACACCTTAACAATATTTTTAAGACCAAACAGAAAAACATCATAAATAACCTGCAGTCGGAGAGGAGGCTGTTTTGCATTGCGACTACAATAAGTGGGGTTTTGCGGGCGAGAGCTAATAGATCCACGAACGGCTGGCATCCGTTCAAGTACACGGGTCACATCATTGACACCAATTGAAAATTGTTGCTGATCAAAACAACATAAATCAAAATAATACAAGATTATAAATCATAAGTACAAATAAATTTAAAAAAATAATAATAATATGAGAAAATTAAACCTTAAGCCAAATTTTATGAGGTAAAGATTGATCTGCAAGTCTGGCTGACTTAATTTCTCTGGTCCAAAAAAACGAAAGCTTTAATTTGTCGGTGTATTTACTAACACTGAATGGACAATAAATTTCATTCTATTACAATGTATGTATAACCTTTGAATTGAGTTGAGAAGATGAAGGAGACTTTCACCTTCATATGAACTTGGATACATAAGTATTAAGATCACATTTAGTAAGCATACATAAGAAGCTAAGAACTAAATCAACACGAGTAAAATGAATAAAAAACAAATGAAAATTTACTTTGGCAGTCGAATAATATGGTCAGCCGGGGCTTTCTGGAGCAAAACTACGGCACCTTTGTTTCTGTTTTTAGCTCGCATCTTGCATTGAACAGTGAATATGATGCAAAGCTCCTTCAAGAGAAAGGTTTAAACAGAAATACTGTCGTCAGCATAAGAGATCAAAAAAAAAAAAAAAAAGAAATTTGGATCACCAACAGCTCAGAGTAGTAACAGATAAAGGTGACAACTTCTCATACAACACCACGAAAACAATCAGGTTTTGGTTGTCATTGCTAACCCGCTTAATAAAAAGGTTGTGTTCAGGTTGACTTATTTAACCCGTTTATTGAAAAATATATATACTTTCTATACGCTCAACCTGGGTTTAGGACCTTTTTAACCCGTTTACAACATGTTTCCCTCAGTTACAACCCGTCAAACCGCTTTACATGTATAGATAGATGGGTTACACGGACGCGTTTGAGTTACATGATTTAAACTGGATCTACTTTAGGCCTATACTACTAACAGTTGCATTCAACCTACCTGTACATAAATGGCAGAAATGGTTTCCATTTAATAGCCGAAATCAGTAACCTAACACCCATAAACCTTCTTTAGGGAAAATTGGGCATCAATTCTAGCAGAAATTGGAAAGTCTTATATTATATCTATTGTATATGGGTTCATTTTGGTTACCACAAAATAGTCAACGGGTCAAAACAGGCAATTATTATAAAACTTGTTGACTTACACAAGGTCTAAACTATTTGGCATCACTCAATCATCATTGTTTGTCTCCTGTGCAAACTCTGGATAAATCGTGTCAAAATGGTTCCAGGCTCGACCTTCACTAGGATGACTTGTTTTTTCTGTTTGCCTTTGATGAATGGCATGCCAAGTCAAATGCTCGGCTGTCTGCTTTGAATAAAACAATCTTTGAAGTCTTGGTCCAATAGGCACATAGGTCATAACCAACTCAGGCACTTTGTTCCCACATTCCTTGTATCTGTTTTCGTTACAAACAGTACAACGATCCAGATCAGAAAATTTGTCCATTGAATAGCATGCAATGGTTTTTGCATACATGAATTTGTTCTGACGGCAACTCTAGTGGCTTTAACATCTTCTTGGTCTCATAAAAGTTTCTAGGTAGCTTCTCACCGTCAGGTGATCGGAAGTAGTTTATCATATGCCGAGTCGAAACATTGCACTTTGATTTCCAGTGCAATAACCTGGTTGTGATGGAGAGTGTGCCAGCTAGCTTTTTCACACCCCTCCCATAAAGGCTCATCAGCTTGCCTTAATAGGTTATTATAATATGCCTTAGCATCTTGATTTGGCTCTTGTGGTCCTTGCTGACACCATTAGGATAATGGTTTTGATGCATGCTTTCAATAACCATTTGATCCTTGGTTTTAGAAAGCGTGCTCGAGGCGCGCTCAAGCGCGAAGCGCATCTAGGCGCCAATCTGTGCGGCTTATGTACCACTAGGCGAGCAGCGTACTAAAAGCTAAAAATGTTGTACATTTAAGTTAAATCATATATAAACCTTATTTGTATCTATATTTTGGGTAACTGATGCTAAAAACCTATAACATATATAAAAAAAATTATATATATTCGTCTTGCGCCTCGCGTACGAAAAGCCCACCGCTTTTGCGCTTCGGTTTTAGACCTCGTCGCTTTTGTACGTTTCGCGCTTTTTAAAACCAATTTTTGATCACATCTTGTAAAATCGCCAAGATGGTCAGATGATACCGGATTTGAACATTGACCCGCATCTTGGGTAGGCAACGATTCACCATGGCAATACCATACCAAGTAATTCTTTATGAATCCTTCATTATATAGATCATACTCAACCAAATCCCTCCTCTTGTATTCCCGGTTTTTGCAATTGGCACATGGACATCTAATTTCCAATACATCCACCCCTTTCATAGTTCGGCTTCAAATGTTAGTAGTGTTGGCATACACAAAATCCAAGAAACAAGTGACATGAGATTGAAATGCCGGATCAAAAAGACAATTAAAGACTCTTATCGTGTACATCCAATCTCTATTAGACGACATGATTTCTATCGATCTATAGCTAAATTCCCAAATTTGTTAACCTACTATACTAATAAAAGCTACTCTATTTTGAAGAAAAAAGAAAAATATGTGACTCAATTAAACTTAATACACATATGTATATGTATATGTACACAACCAACAAGTTATTCTCAGTTTTTCTCCTAGGTCAATCACAACTAACAACCGCCCAAATAAATTATATATATGGCTGGCTACATTTGATTTGATGATATATCCTTACTCAGTCATCAAGAAAGATGTTTATTATCTTTTCCAATAAATTTATTATTATTATTATTATTATTTGACAGAATGGAAGGAAGATGATGAAATATAGCAGCAGCAGCAGGTACTTACGAGGTATTAGATGTTCTCTTGGTGCAGCAGCAGCCTTTGTTGTTAGTTAAGTTGTGCTGAGGCTTCTGAGGTTACAGCCACAGGGAAGTTCGCTTCTACTTTCTTTTTACTCAGGAAAAGCTGTTATACCGCATAGTAGGCCCTGATCCTTCACTCCTTCCTTTAGTCTATGTTGTCATAACCGAGATTACGATAAAGGTTGTGTGGACTGTTAACGGCTTCTATCTGGAAACCGCATCGCCCACACGAGCTCAGTTTTAGTCTAGGTTTTTTTTTAGAGGATTTGGGTGTCTAGGGTTTTTTCTTGAAGTGTGAAGTGTGTTTATGTATAAAATGTGTTTAGGATAAAATGGGAAAAATAGACTAACCTTGTATTCCCGAGTTAACTTAAAGAGGGAAAAAGAATCGAAGGAAATGAAAGGAAAGGAAGGGAAAAGAAATGATAAATATCTTTTCCTTTCGTTTCCTTTCAAATCGAAAGGAACACGCTATGTTTTGTTTTCCTTTCTTTTCCTTCCTTAAATAAAACTTGGGAACACAATCAAAATTTTCTTTTCTTTTATTACTCTCGTTAAGTTAACTCAAGAACACAGCGTTAAGTGTAAATGTGTAAAAAAAAAAAAAAAAACTAAGTGTACACGTATTTATAATATTTGTGTCTTTTTTTATTATTAGTATTCATTAAGGATGCATATGAGGTGAGCTACTCTCGTGAGCTAGTTAAGCTCGGCTTGAGTCCAAGCCTAAAACCAAGGTCGTATAGGAAACATGCCTGGGTTTGAGTTTCGCTTATCAAGCTCAAGCCTAAATGAGTTCGTTATTTATATAATTATGAAAAAATAAGCTAAATAAATTATATATAAAAGCTCGAATCGAGCCAAGATCGAGATCGAGCTTTCATAAGTTACACAAGCTTAAACTCGAGTTTGGTCCAGCTCTAGCAAGGTTAGGCCCATTTGCACACTTAGTATTCATTATAAAATTCTAAATAGAACAACCATTTAAACAATATATCATTTAAATAGGTAATTTATCATAATTTTAGTGTTCTAACTGAAACTAAAAAAAATGTTTTTTAGTCGGAAATTTCCAACATAATTTGTCTGTTGTCGGAAAATGGTTGGAATTTCCAACCGTTATATGACTTAAAGTTGATTTTTGTCGGAAATTACCGACTATTTACCGACAACGGGTATCATTTTTTTTTTTAGTTTTCGAGCTTTAAACATCTTTTTTTTTCCATTTCATCTTTTGTATACCTTATTCATACATTTAATACTTTTATTTGAGAGAATTACATAGGTTGTCCTTTAGTTATTAGCGAAATTGCACTATTTGCCCTTTATGTTAATTTTTCACTCCTTCTATCCTTTATTTTCTAAATTTGCTATACCTTCTGTCCTTTAGCCTAACTTCGTTAAAAACTAGGTTAACTTTAAAATTGAATTTACACTTTTAGCCCTTATAGTTTCCCTAAGCCTTAACCCCAAATCAATCGATGAAACTAAGGCATAACCTGAAACGAAATCATAGGGCTTTTAAACTACATCACATTCTGATCAAAACCATATAAAATAATCATACTATGCTGTTAGAAATGAGGTGTAATCGTTGATTAAAGGCTCGCAATTGTCGATTCTAGTTTCATGTTAAGTACCGTTGGGAATATTTTTAGTTTCGTGTTAAGTACCATAAACAATAATTTTGAAGTAAAACGATTGATGAAAAACGTATTTTGTTTTTATAAAAAACTCATTTTATATATAAACATACACATATATATAACCAAAGTTAAGTGAATTCACGTCAAACACAACCCGACAAACATAAAACCTGATCGAAACTTGTTAAAAACTTATATCGAATCCAACCAGATAGCAAAACGGATCAAAAACCCGAACCGAACTTGACCTGCGTTAACAAAAATGGATCTTACACTTCCAAATCTCACCCAAACTTGAATCTGGACCTACCCACGTGTTTACACCTCTAAATCGCACCATAAATTCCAATCTTAAATGTTAAAGGTTCCATATTGTCATCCAATTGATTAATTCCTTAAACGTTTAAAAACCTACTTGCAAACCGAGCCTCTACACCATAAATTGAAACCTACTATAACATCTAATGCCTTAGTCGACTGTTTATATGCAAAAATATACCATAAAGACCCGCCAAATCATTCGCAATTTGAAGAAAAAGATCAACCCAATCGCAATTTTAATCGTTCGATTTAGCCTCGAAAATGATCAGGTCAGTACGATTATTTTGCATAGTTTTGATCGGAATTTGATGTAGTTTAAAATCCCTATGATTTCGTTTCATGTCGTGCCTTAGTTTTGTAGATTGATTTGGGGTTAAGGCTTAGGGTTCGAAAAGGCTTGAATTGGGAACCATAAACTATAAGGGCTAAAAGTGTAAACAAGTTAACATGTTTTTTTTTAACGGAGTTATGCTAAAGGACAGAGGATGTCGCAAATTTAGAAAATAAAGGACAAAATGAGTGAAAAACTAACATAAAGGGTAGATAGTGCAATTTCGCTAATAACTAATGGACAATCTATGTACTTCTCTCCTTTTATTTTAGTAACTTTTTACATAATATACACATATGTATGTGCATGTACATTGTCATGGCCCATTGTTTAAAACAAGCTTTTATTATTCTATAACTGTGTGTGTATATATACATACACATTTGTGTATGCATCGAGACACATACATACTTATACAGACATACACATGGACATATATATATATATATATATACACACACACATGTAAACAAACACATTCACATGTCCACGTACATGAGAATACTCTATATAGTTAAATACAAAAACATTGGTCGGAAACTTATCGGAAATTTCCGACCAAAAGTGCCATGTCAAAGAGCATGATGATGCCGAACAACTGATCAGACAAGCCTTGAAAAAAGGGGCTGCAAACATTCATGACTAAGACCAATACAACTATACCAAAAAATACATGGTAAATGGTACTGAATTTGGTTTGTGGGATGACGTTTGGTATATGAATACAACTCTCAAAGATCATTACACCGGTTCGTTAAAATTCTTTAATAGAATTAGAAATTCCTATGGTATTGAAACAAGAATGAAAAATCATGTTTTATTTATTAGAGGTGTTGGGGAATTGTTATTAAAAATCGATGAGAGTATCAAGATACCGAGTGTTTTTTACACTCCCGATTTGGATACAAATTTGTTGTCTCTGTTGGAAATTAATCTTGACTTAAGTTTTACTAGTTAGTTTTATTATTTAGTAAGTTTAGTTTGTTTTATTTAGGTATTAAATAAATGTTTAGAAAGTCATAGGCTAACCAAGTTGACCGAGTTTGGTGGATGAAACTGATGTTGAAGAAGTGAATTGGGTTAAAGGAATTAGTCCAAAGTTGACCCATCAAGTTTGCAAGAAAATAGAGGTGACCGTTGGGTTGTTAGGTGTATCAAGTACGTACACATGCATGTGCATGTATCTATAAATAGCCTTGTACACTTCTTCATTTTATATAGAAAGCTTTTCCATTTATTTTTCTTTCTCTGCACATTTACCATATTCACATACAAAGTTTGTAAGTCTTGTGTGTGTTAACTTGGGGCCTGAACCAACATTTGGTATCAGAGCGGGTGAAAACGGTATTCGCCGTTTTGAGAGTCTATCCCGAGAAGAGGGGTGCAGCCCTCTAAACTGCGAGGTTGAGAAGATAGCGTGTTCGAGAGTCGTGTTTTGAGAGGAGAGTAGCCTGTAGGCTGCTGTGTAGGGGAAGAGCAGCGTTTAATTATGTGGCAGTGATTTTTGTCAAGAAGATAAAAAGGAAGAGTTGATAGATCAGCAAGGATAAAAGAATGTCTAAGCCGTGAGAAAGCGAAAGAATGGAAAAGACGATGTTGTCCAGAAAGAAGACCGAATCCAGCAACGAAAAAGAAAGAAAGAAGAGGCGCCAAAAGAAAGAAGAGGCCGGCGTCGCTTCTAGCAAGAAAGAAGGCCTCGCAAGAAAGAAAGTAAGAAAGAAACTGACACGTGTTTGTTCGTGAAGGAAAACAGAAAGGTTGATTGAGTTTAATGATCAAAACAAAGAGAATTGCAAGTCTCGACCACTATGCAGCAAGAAATATAAACAAGAAGTGAGCACGTTGGAAGAAAGAAAGAAAGCGGCAGCAGGTTGTCATTGTGTTCCAACGAGAAAGAAAGAAGACCGTGGCAGTGCCGCGACAAGAAAAAAAAGGACCGACAAGAAAGAGGCCGAAGGAGGTGACCGAAGACCGAAAGGTCACCTAAGTAAGAAAGAAAGATAGACCGTAGTCGCCGGAGATGAAAAACCGGTGATAAGAAGACCGCCATCGGAAAGCTTGTTCCGTTGGGATATAAAGAAAGACCGTGACCGACATCGGAAAAGAACCGACGAGGAGAGACCGAAGCCGTAGTAAACCGAACGGCTTAAAAGACCGCTGCCGGAAAGTGAATTCCGGTGGGAGAAAGAGAAAGACCGTAGAACGCGCCAAGACGACCGTAGGCGTGAGACCGTGGGTGTGACAGTAACTGGAGGTTCGCACCATGAAAAACCGAAGACCGAACAAAGCTTTTATTGAAAGGCTTAGACCGAAAGAAAGACCGAGATTGTGAACAAAGACCGAAAGTGTTCACATTAGACCGAGCCGTGACCTGAAGACCGAAAGGGTTCACGTTAGAGAGAAAGAGGAAGGCCGGACCTGCGTGGTTCTTGTGTCAAGACCGGGATAGTCAAGATTAAGGGGGTGAATGTTGGAAATTAATCTTGACTTAAGTTTTACTAGTTAGTTTTATTATTTAGTAAGTTTAGTTTGTTTTATTTAGGTATTAAATAAATGTTTAGAAAGTCATAGGCTAACCAAGTTGACCGAGTTTGGTGGATGAAACTGATGTTGAAGAAGTGAATTGGGTTAAAGGAATTAGTCCAAAGTTGACCCATCAAGTTTGCAAGAAAATAGAGGTGACCGTTGGGTTGTTAGGTGTATCAAGTACGTACACATGCATGTGCATGTATCTATAAATAGCCTTGTACACTTCTTCATTTTATATAGAAAGCTTTTCCATTTATTTTTCTTTCTCTGCACATTTACCATATTCACATACAAAGTTTGTAAGTCTTGTGTGTGTTAACTTGGGGCCTGAACCAACATTTGGTATCAGAGCGGGTGAAAACGGTATTCGCCGTTTTGAGAGTCTATCCCGAGAAGAGGGGTGCAGCCCTCTAAACTGCGAGGTTGAGAAGATAGCGTGTTCGAGAGTCGTGTTTTGAGAGGAGAGTAGCCTGTAGGCTGCTGTGTAGGGGAAGAGCAGCGTTTAATTATGTGGCAGTGATTTTTGTCAAGAAGATAAAAAGGAAGAGTTGATAGATCAGCAAGGATAAAAGAATGTCTAAGCCGTGAGAAAGCGAAAGAATGGAAAAGACGATGTTGTCCAGAAAGAAGACCGAATCCAGCAACGAAAAAGAAAGAAAGAAGAGGCGCCAAAAGAAAGAAGAGGCCGGCGTCGCTTCTAGCAAGAAAGAAGGCCTCGCAAGAAAGAAAGTAAGAAAGAAACTGACACGTGTTTGTTCGTGAAGGAAAACAGAAAGGTTGATTGAGTTTAATGATCAAAACAAAGAGAATTGCAAGTCTCGACCACTATGCAGCAAGAAATATAAACAAGAAGTGAGCACGTTGGAAGAAAGAAAGAAAGCGGCAGCAGGTTGTCATTGTGTTCCAACGAGAAAGAAAGAAGACCGTGGCAGTGCCGCGACAAGAAAAAAAAGGACCGACAAGAAAGAGGCCGAAGGAGGTGACCGAAGACCGAAAGGTCACCTAAGTAAGAAAGAAAGATAGACCGTAGTCGCCGGAGATGAAAAACCGGTGATAAGAAGACCGCCATCGGAAAGCTTGTTCCGTTGGGATATAAAGAAAGACCGTGACCGACATCGGAAAAGAACCGACGAGGAGAGACCGAAGCCGTAGTAAACCGAACGGCTTAAAAGACCGCTGCCGGAAAGTGAATTCCGGTGGGAGAAAGAGAAAGACCGTAGAACGCGCCAAGACGACCGTAGGCGTGAGACCGTGGGTGTGACAGTAACTGGAGGTTCGCACCATGAAAAACCGAAGACCGAACAAAGCTTTTATTGAAAGGCTTAGACCGAAAGAAAGACCGAGATTGTGAACAAAGACCGAAAGTGTTCACATTAGACCGAGCCGTGACCTGAAGACCGAAAGGGTTCACGTTAGAGAGAAAGAGGAAGGCCGGACCTGCGTGGTTCTTGTGTCAAGACCGGGATAGTCAAGATTAAGGGGGTGAATGTTGGAAATTAATCTTGACTTAAGTTTTACTAGTTAGTTTTATTATTTAGTAAGTTTAGTTTGTTTTATTTAGGTATTAAATAAATGTTTAGAAAGTCATAGGCTAACCAAGTTGACCGAGTTTGGTGGATGAAACTGATGTTGAAGAAGTGAATTGGGTTAAAGGAATTAGTCCAAAGTTGACCCATCAAGTTTGCAAGAAAATAGAGGTGACCGTTGGGTTGTTAGGTGTATCAAGTACGTACACATGCATGTGCATGTATCTATAAATAGCCTTGTACACTTCTTCATTTTATATAGAAAGCTTTTCCATTTATTTTTCTTTCTCTGCACATTTACCATATTCACATACAAAGTTTGTAAGTCTTGTGTGTGTTAACTTGGGGCCTGAACCAACAGTCTCTAAACCAATTAAGACAACAAGGTTTTATTGTTACCATTGAGGGATATAAGTGTAAGATTGAGCCTATGTTTAAACCGAAGAAACGAAACATGTTTGAGGTAATCATTTCAGATATTAATGAGGAATTGGATGATGAAACAAAACAAGAAAAGTTTAAAAGAATCTTGGGGATGATATGGTATTTAATGAGAACAAAGAGGATTATTTGAATACTTTGTTTGATGAACTTTCACTTCATCAAACCGATGAATATATATATATGAAATAGTTAAACAAGAAGTCTCTAATATGGTATTCGAACATTGGAGTGATTGTATGAAGTTGTTGGATCTAATGGAAAGGCTTAATCAAGATTGTTTGTATAGGGACTTGTTAAATTAAAGGACCCTTTGATGAAATGGTAAATTAGTTTATTAATCACCACTTAAGAATTCCGGATAGACCAATGCCTCCATGTTTGGAAAACGAAAAAGAAATAGTGTTGTATGATCTTTATGCAATAGTTAGAAAAGAGGGAGGACATAAACGAGTATCTCAATATAACATGTGGATTATCATTGCTAAAGATATTGGTTTAGATTTGTAGTGATGGTGATAACATTCGTATATTGTATGCTATGTATTTGGATTTTCTGGAGTGGAATTACAAGGTGAAATGTGTGCTAAGGAAGGCTGAAAAGGAAAAAGGCAGCAATGAACAAGTGGCTTCGTATGCAATGCAAGGACATGAAATGACAAGGAGCATAAGCCTAAAGGAAATGGATGAGGTCGGTATTGGCTCAAGTGAAGACTATGCATTGTTTATGGGTGGTAATTGAAACGCTGCCAAGAGGTTATTCAAGCGAAGGAAATGTGATTTTAGTGCAGCAAATAAAGCTTTGGAGGAAGCCAACAAAACACTCCCGAAGATCAATCATAATGTTTGATTTAGGGGCGGGTATTAGAAGCCGTATATATTATAAATCAAACCTTATAGTATGTTAATTGTGTGAATGCATTTAGTGTACGAAACTCTAGGTAGTATGTGTGAATGAATAAGTGCAGCCGATCACATAAGGCGCACGCCTCGGGTCTGTTGGGTGTAAAATACCAAAACTGCCATGTAGTTATACCCTCCAAAAACGGTTTATCTTGGCACCGAAATCATAACCGAAGTAAGTGTTGTATTCTCGGACATATATATAGTTGTGAACATTGATTGTAATCATTATCAAGACATAATCCTTATTACGGTTATAGTCCATATTTGTGTGTATCAAGACATAAACATCCATTTGTTTTTGTCCAAAGAAAACCTAGCGATAAACCTTTGATCAAGACGAACAAATTCGTTTGTTGTGTTATATTATTTTGTGTGTGAAGTTGTGTGTTAGATAATAGAGTGAATTGGGACCATTTGTGTTGTTAACAAACGTAGTGTAGTTAACAAATTAATGAGGTGTACGTCTCAAATTTGTTTACATGCTTATAGATATTGGATTGATTTGAGCTATCGCTAGTATTTGATCATGGTGATGCTCATGTCTAGCACTATGCCACTTCAACTTATATCATCAATCAATATTGATATTAAGGTACATTTATGAATTTAAGGATTTTATTATTCAAACATGTAATTAAAATTATACAAACTACACTTATACCGTTACATTCTTTATGAAAAATGTTGAAAATCAAACTCGGTTGGGAGTGTTCTCCGGTGGCGTTGGAGCGGATGCCACCTTCCCTCCACGCTCTGATCGGCTGTTTTCGGCGAACTTGAGACTCGCTTGGTGCATCCCTTTCTGCTTCTCCTCGTCGGTCCACTCAGAAACATAGTAATGCTCTTCACTACCTTTTACTATGTCTTGACTAGGAGGAAAAAACATGCTTCCCCATTGTGGGAAGTGAACAAAGCTCACAGGAATTGTTGCACATATGATCATGATACCCATGTATGTCAACCCGTGTTCAGTTGAGAAAGATGCATTGGCAAAGAATATCAATTGGGTTAGCCCGGACCCAAAGTTGCCACCCGCCCCGGTCATGCCTGATATGATACCAAGTGATCGGCGCGAAATGAAAGGAATGATGCCAAATGTGGCTCGCATGCGGCTTGTGCGCCGATGGAAAAGAGCATCATAAAGGTGATGGCTAATGTCAACGAGTTGACTAGACCGAGGCAGACGCAGCACACACCACCCGCGGTTTGAAGGAGCCATAGGTTCCAGAGTCGTCCTCGCATTCCAAACCGTTTCGCCATGAAGTCGGATGTGAACCCGCCAAAGGGGCGAGCTAGAAGGTTTGCCATTCCAAAGCAGGCCGCAATGATTCCGGCTAGGTGAAGTTTTAGGTCAAATCTGTAGTTACAAATAATACGATGCAAATGTTAGTTTTTAGTTGTAGGTCAACGTGTTCATATATTTATTGCAATTTTGATGTTTGGATTTTGTTAATAGCTGTCACTTTAGCTGACATCAAGTTTATATGTCGTGTCCCACTCGCTACAAAAAAATAAATTAAAGGTTTATACATACCGATCAATATAAGTTTTATGTTATCATGAAAAAAGTAACTTATATGACAAGTCTGTTTTGTTAATATTACGAGAAAAATGCTAACAAAAAACATTTGAAGCACGTGCTAAAATTTAGTTGTCTTATTTAGCCGGTGGTTTTAAGGGTGTTTGGGATTGTGTTTTGAATCTGATTTTTATATTATTGCGTTTCGAAAACGCAGATTATCAATTTTTTTAGGGTACCAAAACGCAATAATCTATAAGCAGTTTCACTCATACTTTTCCAAAACGGATACACCCCCTTATTAATTAATATTGATAATTTTAAAACTTGTTTAATTATTTCGTTAATTTTTCGGTCAACTTTTTATTTTGATAATAGTTTTCTCTAGTTTTATTATTTTACTTGTAAAAACGTAGTTAATCGATTTAAACTTTAGCTACAATAAGAATATTCTTGTAATAAATTAAAAGAAAAGAAAGCTTCTAAAGCAATTTAAAAACAAAGTTTATATACCTATCGTAGAAGTATTCAGCGATCACGTTATCGATTGTTAACTCGACACCCATCGAGTAACCATATAGAAGAACAAAGATCCATGTCCTATAGTTTGTCACAGCATACCATAAAACCTGAAAATTTCAAAACAAATTAGAGCTAATACATTAGGAACACTAATTAGCTAGGTATATAAAAGCATGTTATAGTGTAGTGTATACCTTGCCGAATTTATCTTTAGCAACATCACCCTTCTTTTGAAGAGCACCAAGGTTACCATCAGGCAAATCTTGACCAAGAGTTAACACTAATATGCCCATAATCACATTAAACCATCCCGGTACAAAAAACGCTATCCTCCACGCCGTAAACGGCGTCGCGCCCGCCTTCTTGATGATCTCGAACAACACGGGCATAAGAAGTTGTGTGGCACCGCCTCCCATGTTCCCCCAACCGGCTGCTGTCCCATTCACTAGCCCGATAATCTTGCTGTTAAACATTGTACTCATCCAGTATTGGCATGACACAAACGTAGCCAAAGAGAACCCGATCATGAACCTAACGGCTATGTAGCCGCTAGCGTCATTAACAAACGACATGCAAAAGACCGTGGGTGCGGATAACATGATGAGGAAGGCGCACCCGTAGCGTGGCCCCAATAAGTCACACACCGCGCCCATGACCAACCTGGAGAAAATACTACCCGAAACAGACGCGACACCCGCGTTCCCTATGTCGGATTTTGTAAGATCAAGGTTGTCGCGAATGATGGGGACGAGGGGCGCGGCCGCGAAGGTGGATATAAAGGTAGTGAAGAAAGATATCCATGAGAGATGGAAGGTTCTCATGTGAGGGTTTGCAAATGAGAAGAGTTTGAAAACTGTTGCCTTGTGTTCCGAGTCCACCGGTAGGTCGAATTTCGCGTTGTGGTCAGTGTGGACCATTGGAGAGGCGACCGAGAAGGCTAGTACCGGTTCGCGGCCAGTGACTCCATGCATGGAGGTTCCAGGAGAGCCTTCAATCTCAGGCATTGTCACACAAACTAGTGTTTGATTAAATGTTTTTGTTGTGTTGGTGATATGTTTTAGTGGTCACCAATATGTGTTTATATAGGTAGTGTTTGGAATATTGTAATTATAAGACAAGTAGATATTAATATTATGATATGATGTTGAGAAGGGTTTAGATTTTAAGTATGGTTGACAAATGTAAAGGGTTAAATGGTTTAGAACTAAGGGAAAGGTTGTAATAGTGGATACTTATTAATTTTAAGTAATCTTTTTGCGCATACAATGAAGATGTCACCATGTTGGCTTATGGGATCTTCCAAAAGATACTTGCCACATACAACATGTTAATTAGTCAAACCGAATATAATACACTAGCTAATAACCCGGGAACGTCCCGGGGGTGAAATTTAATAATATTTAACGTCGCTTGTCGTTGAGCATTATGAGAAAGTGGTTGACGCTAATTTTACGTGTGCACATGTTATTAAATATTAGTATACAAAAAGATGTAATATAAAAAAAATTGTATAATCATTAAAAAGTATAAAGATTCTATAGGTCTATTACAAGTATGAGAAAACTTCTTTGTAGACAACGTTCTTGGTTTCTGATTGTGGTTCGCCATCTTTGTTAAGAATCAACAACCTTAGGCCATCTTTACTTTTAACTCTTGATAAGGCAACATAAAGCTGACCATGTGTGAAAACTGGTTCTTTTAAGTAAAGGCCAACTCTTGACAACGATTGTCCTTGACTTTTATTGATTGTCATGGCAAAACACACTGATAAAGGAAACTGCCTTCTTTGGAATTTGAAAGGAATTTTGGTGTCTGATGGTATCATGTTTATTCTTGGTATAAAAATCTTCGTTCCAACATTGGCACCAGTTATAATCTCAGCCTGAAGAACTCGTCTACCAAGTTTTGTTAGCCTTAATCTTGTGCCATTACACAGTCCTTGTTGCTGGTCAAGGTTACGTAAAAGCATTACCGGTAGACCAACTTTTAGAACCAATTTGTGATTAGGCAAACCTGAAAAAGAAAATATTATTTAAATATATAATAAAGAAATTACAATTGTAAAATAAAGAATTTTCAAACCTGAAATTTGAAGATTATTAAGTACATCAGGAGAATATAAAAGTTCTTGAAAAGGGTTTAAAGTTTCTGAAGGACAGATACTGTCAGAACTAAGATATTCTCTTTGGTCACCTGGGAACAAAGCGGTCAATCTATCATTTAATTCATGAACAATTTCATTTTTTGGAGCAAGAATTGCTTTTTCAGAAAAGTATCGCCGAGATCGATTGAAGAATTCACAAAGGAAATAGCTATTGCCATGATGTTTGTGTTAAAGAGAAAATGGTTGAAGATGGAAAGTGAGAAATCTATGAAGAAGGAAATGGAAACCTGTGACTTTGAGAAATCGTGTGAAGACGAATTGGAAACCGCTGTTAACTTATTTTTTTTTATAACGGAAATAGTAACTTCCGTTAAGTTACTTTTTGTATGTATATATAATATGTGGTAACAGCTTGGAAGTTCTACATATTATTACATAAATATGTTAAAATCATATATTCTTTCCCATTATAAGAAATTAACTAATATAGTTACATATTCTTATAGTTAAATCATACCTGTTGTCTGTAGTCATAGTGAATTATCAACTTAACAAATGATTTCACCATACTTTTATTTCTGTAAAATAATAAAACAAATCAAGTTTTACACCAAACTCATCTTCAACAAATCTAAGCAATATATGACATCAAGTATATTACAAACCAATATATCAGAACAATTATATTACAATTTCAACTTAACTCTATTACAATTTCAACGTAACTCATAGATACATTATATGCGCAAACCGTAAGTGGGGCGTACCAACCGCAAGCTATGTGTTGGCAAATGATAAGACTATGTGTTGTGGCCCGTGAGCTACCAGTCGCGAGCCACAAAAAAAGCTACGTGGATCAGCCTAGCCACAACACCCCTCAACGAACACTGGCGCGAGCGAGCAGGCGTTAGTGACATTACAACAGAGAACCCAGATCTCATTAATGATGAACAGATGCATCACTTGTGGATATATAACACATTTAGTTGGCAAAATCTATTATTTATAACCAAGAACAATATCGAAAGTAATCTGTGCAGATATAAATTGAAAACCACGTGGCATTCTAATTATAAATAACAGATATAAATAATAAATTATTTATCAACATCTAAATTATTTATCAACAAACATGGTGAATTGGCAAAGGAAAGTAATCTGTGCAGATATGCGAAGAAATAACAATTTCATCGTCTAAAATGAGAGTGACTAAAAAAGCAGCCAATGAATTCACACCACTAAATAATCAAACCTAAATCTATTATAATCAACTTAACTGACCTTCAAAACATCTATCAATTCTGTTCATACATAAATAATAGATTTAAATAATGAAACCTAAATTACTTATCTCGTTCAATAGATCTAAGAAATATGTACCTTCAAAAGATGTATCAGTTCTATCCAGCTCTAAAATATGAAACATAAATCTATTATTATAAATAACAGATATAAATCTGTCGTGACTAATTAAACCCTGACAAACACTCGGTCCAATCCCGTGACCACCACCTGGTTTAAACATCATAGACCCAATAGAGCTCTGCAACACTAACGACACAAACGCAAAGGCGAAAACAACAATCAACATACACAAGTAAAACCAGTTGGTTCCTCTAACTGAAAACAGCTTCCTATAGAGAACAGATCTGGCTCCATAAACGTTAGATCGACGGCGATCCGATAAGCTGGATGCAGAAGAAGAAGAGGTTTTTGTAATAAGTGTGGAGGAAGATTTAGGGTTTCGCTTTAACCGGAACCGGTCACGGATTGGATATGAACCGGTGGTGGTGGTGGTAACAGATATAAATCTGTCGTGACTAAACACAAATTACTGTCTCGAAACAACACTACATTCTCCCTAACATAACTTTAATAAACAAAATCGATTAGCATAGATTTAGAATTAAATTGAAAATAATAATAATATAGATTAAAATGATGAGAAGTACCTGTACGGAATAGTGGAGGTTATTAATATGTAGGGAAAATAGAATAGAGAGTGTGGAGGTGAATAATAATAATAATATTGTGAGCGTCGCCGGTCATGGACTGAGAGATTGGTATAGAAAACAAAATTGGATGATATTTTAGGGTTTTAGTTTTTTTGATTTCTTTTTCATTAAAAAACAAAATAATTGAAAACCATCAAAACCTTTCAATTAGAATGCCACGTGGCAGTTTTAAAGGGATATTGAAGTTACCATTGAACGCCACGTCAGCAAAGTTCTTTTCTTTTATATATATTAATAGATATAACATATCATATAGTAGGGAACCGTTAGCGAGGGTCAAGCTCCAAGAACTAATAGATAAAAGACAAGGCTTTTTGCAACAATTTTCTTCTTTTTTGCTGGACTATAATTTAAAGGGAAACAAAACAATAAACATGGGTCATACTTTTATGCAAGAAAATGGGAAAATGCATATGATGGTTTCACCATTATCCTAGCTACATGCATGCAAAAAACAAACGTGGGAAAGCAATGTACTATTTTGAATAATTACATTTTGCAAACAGTTGTGGAGTTGACTGGGTCATTAGCCCGTGGGTCGGTTCCTTGAGCAGTACGTGGTTCGGATATGCTTGCTTGGGCCAGTGTTACGTGGCCGTATCAATGCCTCCTCCTTGAGAAATGACATTGTCTTCAAGTTCAACGATCTTCACCCCAAATGGAATGGTGCTGGAGGACGGATGGAGTCCATTCAAAGTGACAAACTGCATCCTTGAAATAGAAAGTTAGCGATGGAACGGAAAAGTCAGCAGTAACCGGTCCTAAGAAAAGCAACCAATCAAAACCCAAGGTTAGCGATGGAACGGAAAAGTGAGGTTAGCTCATATCCTTTAAAGTCAACAAGAACAACGGAACTTGAAATGAAGTGCTATCCAAAGTAACAGAAATAGCGGGACAGAACCACTGCAAACAAGAACCGGAAAAGGTGGTGTGGGTTAAATGGCTAAGTTCAATAACAAGGCGACATGGGGTTGTATGAGGTTGTGAGTACTACACGAGTCGACAAGAATGCTAACCGAATGATTGTGGATGAACCCAATGAGGCGCAACGAAGATGTCAGAGCAAAACCCAAAAAAAGTGCAGGAGTCAAGCTGAGAAAGTGGGGAACTATAGTGTTGTTATTTGCGAGCATGGGAAGCTAAGTAACGGCCGGATTATCAGCTAAGTTATTGTAACATTTCGTATTTTATTTATTTCGATATAATCATTATCCCAAAAATCATAACGATTCAGCATATTTTAAATATTCGTAACATTAGTTATCACATTACGTTCGTTATAGTATAAAATTAACATTATGTTCTTATCAAAAAAAAAAAAATATTGTTTGAGTCAGGACTCGAACCCGCATCACAAACCAATTTAACCTTATCACACAACAAAACAAAACACAAAACACCAATAGACCAAGGTGAGTTTTGTATTCTAATCTGATTCGACTCAAATTTATTAGTAACTTGATTATTATCTAAACCCTTTCCATGATTAACGCACATATTTGCTCGATTTTGGAAACCTCAATCAAATCCATTGATTCAGACACTGCTGACATTCAAATACACATTAAATCCTATAACTAATTTTATGATTCCAGCTCGAATTATTGCCAATTGTTTCCATTCTAATGCGTTTGACCAAGTAATGGTCAAATGATTCTAACCTCCCAATTTTAGAATCCTACTATAAATTGAACCCAAATCATCCTCTCAAACTCGCCATCGCCCCTTTCTGTGTCGTAAATCACAAACAATTCAAACGTATCAGTTCTGATTGAAGCCTTCTTTCTTGCGGACCTGTCAGCACAAGATCTGTCCAATTCACCTTCGTTTTTCAGCAAAACCGGTAATTATTTATGTATTCTGGGTCGATTATAGGTGCAGAATAAAAGCCCTAACATTAATCTTATAATCAGATTCGTTTTCTTGATTAATTGAAGGGCTTAGCGTTTTAGGGTTTTTATTTGAGGAAAATGATTATACATTGCAACCTTTAAAAACATTATGTTTCAAAATGAAACCACGCCTGATCCGTAGATCAGATGGTTGGGGATCTTTAGCTGATGGCTTTGACCGACTTTTGGTTAGGTTCGAGTCCAGGCACAATCATTTTTTTTATTGCTATAATTGTGATTTATGTTAAGAAGCGTATACATACAAAGGAAATCAAATGATATTGTTCTCAGGGTCCAGACCAACCGGTCTGGGCTTGTGATTATAAACCCCGAACCGGCCAGAGGCCCGGGTTCGATTCGTAGCAGCCACAATCTTTTTTTTAAAGCCTTTATCTTGATATTTATTCTATATAATTTTTAAAATAGTTTTTAAATACCAAACATGATTTATAAATTGTATAAAATTTATTTTATGATATTCAAATGGTCAAGTTTATCATACAATTTTTAGATTTTCAAAAATCATTTATTTATTATATATTATAAATATTACAAGTTTATTCCTTAATAATTTTAAAATTCTATAAAAATATCAAAACGACTTTATAAAATCCCACAAAAATTATTTTAAACTTATAAAACAATAAATATTTCTGAAATGATTTTTAATTTCAGAAAAACGTTTATTTAATATTTTTAATTAAATTTGTTATTTTAAATCATAAATAAATCATAATAAATTCATTTTTCAACATTTTTATACCAAAATTTTACATAAATTATTTCTGTTCATTTAGAACAGAAATATAAATTTTAAATTGAAATTTCATTAATTTAATATTTTTTAGATATTAAAACTATATTTTGACAAATAGAAATAAATATACTAAATATTCAATTTTTGAGAAAATAATTTTATAAAAATTATTTTCATATTTAAGATCTTATAATACAACCATCCTAACCAAGATTTTTCAAAAAGTTCTCTTATGTTATTTATTTTCCTAAATTTCTTTATTTATTTATTTATTAACAATTTATCTAAATCAACGATTAATCAATTATCAATCCCCAAATTAGGAACCCTAGAATACATGTAGACTAGAAAACTTAGACTTATTTTATTGCTTTGAATTTAGGGTAATACATGGAATCGTTGTGCCACATTTATTATATATCAAGGGATTCAACACTATCATTAAGGTGAGTTTACATAGCCCCTTTTTCTGTTTTACATTTTGGGGTGAAACATGTTTAAACATTTTATACGCTATCATTTACTCATTCTTACATTGTTGAAACTTATGATTCGATTACACTATCATTTACTTATTCTATCATTTGACTATAACAAAAAGACACAGTACAATCATTAACATTGATCAAGCCGCCTGTTTAGATTATAGCGCTATAGGTCTGACAAACCCATCCCCCCCGCATAAATTCAGGGATGATCGATAACAGTTACACTTTTACTAACTTGCGAGTTAGGTCTCAGTCGACACAAGGTTTGATTGTACAAAAGACGCATTGTTACATGTCGGACTCATATTCTATCATTACTCATTATTATACTTCAACTATGATTGCTATACAACATATTGTTTTCAATTATACGCAAAACCTATGTATTCTCACCAACTATTTATAGTTGACCCCCCATCTTTCCAACTTAACATGTTTCAGGTTTATTTGCTATTGGAAGTTGTACAAGTCTTGGAACACATAGGAGCTTTGGACCTAGTTTATAATAATCCACTTTTGTAATCTTTACTTGTAAGATGAATTGTAAATTGTTTAATATTATTCAACTTTCATTTAGTACCATGAGCTATTGAACAATCATCACTACGTGACACCTCGATGTTTCCGCCATCGGTTGGGGTGTTACAGATTAGTAGCAGAGCCTTGGTTATAGGGAATTAGATTATTAGAAAAAATAATCTAGACTATAACCTTAGGGACTTTAACAAGTACTTGCTCTTCTTACTTGAAACCCTAATTGCTTCCTTATTCTTACCCCCTACTTACAACCTTAAGCCCTTACAAGTTGACTACTCTTATTCGTCTGCTGCAATCCTGATCCACCTTTAGATTAATAGGACAAAATCCTCAGGTTTAACCCGAACCACCTTGAGATCTCGTCGAAGTTCTAGATTTTAATAACGAACACGAGCAATCTGGAAGGGTGAACGCCTGTATTCTGAGTTTTCTGTCTAGGACTGGCATTGCGCATATATCCCAATCAGACGAGGGACCCGGATGCCTACTTGGGAATTCTCGGGATGAGTGTTCACTTATAGGCTAAAGCATGTCTTCACTATGTTATTAGAATCTAGAATCTTTGATAAGTCAACGTTTTCGATTATTCGTTTTAATTAATGGATAAATGATTACATTCCTTATATTACCTCATTATCCTTCATTCATTCCATGTCTCATTGAACCTTCATTGTGTCTCTTACAGATCATGCCTCCTCGTCGCAGCACTCGTCTTAACAGTGGCAACGATCATGAGGAAGGGAGCAGTAACAACAACAACCACAACAACAACAACAATAACAACAACAACAACAATAACAACAACAACAACAATGGCATTGATGCCCAACTGGCTGCGATCATTTCCCAACAAATGGCGCAACAAATAGCAAATCCGGTTCCTAACTTGGTGGCTCAAGTCATCCAAATGAATGGGAATGGCAATATTAATGGCAATGGGAATGGGAATCATAATGGGAATGGAAATGGAAACGGGAACGCTCACCCAGCCTGCACCCTCAAACACTTCAATACTTGCAATCCTCCTAAGTTTAGCGGGGACGAAGGAGCTACTGGTCTCCTTCAATGGTTCGAGGGTATCGAGAATACCTTCATTAATAGTGAGTGTCCCGATAACCTTAAGGTTTGTTATGCTATGAGTGTCCTTCAAAAACGAGCACTCACGCGGTGGAATGAGGAAAAGCGTACCCGCAGAGCTGAAGTCGCGCTTGCTATGACTTGGGATCAAGTCAAGGAGATAATGAAGGATGAGTTTTGCCCACGTAACGAGGTCAAGAAATTGGAGGATGAGTTCCACACCCTTGCTCAGGATAGTGGGGAAAACCTTGCTTATAATACCCGCTTCCATGAGCTCAGTCTGTTGTTACCACATAAAGTCACACCCCTACCTATTGCTATCGAAAAATATATTAGTGGCTTACCCATGAAGATTCAGGACATGGTGTGGGGAAGGAACCCTGCTACCCTCGAAGAGGCCAAGCGTCTAGCAGCTACTTTAACTGACAACCACGTAAAGAACGGGACCTTGTTTCGGAAAGGCGAGAAAACAAGTATTGTAGCCGCAGTAACTACTGAGAACCAGAAGCGCAAGACCAGGGATCCTGATGCAAACCTCACTACACAAGCTCCTAACAAGAAACCCTATATAGGAAACTTTCCTTTGTGTAACACATGCAAACGTCATCATCCCACTGGTTCACCATGTCGCTTGTGCACCAATTGTGGTAAGTATGGCCATCTAGTCAACACATGTCGTGAAGCCCCAAACCCCAATACCAACCAACCGACCAACCCTGCTCCAGCTGCTAATCCTAATCGTCCCGGCAGATACAACTATGGTCAGTGCTATGAATGTGGAGACCCAAACCACTTCCGTAACCGGTGCCCTAACCTAAACCGAGATCAAGACCCTCCAGCTGCTTAACAACAAGCTCCACCACTAGAATGTTATTTTGCTTTTAAATGTCTATGTATTGACGTACTTTGATTCAAGTAATAAATTCTAGTATTGAAACTTTTGTCTTTCATATGAGAGTTGTGTATCTAGTATGTTCATGACACTTGAATACATGCCTGGTTGAGTGTAAACTAACTACTATATTAATCTATACAATTTCAACTCACACGCTATATTTGTTACACCTATAAACTTGCTTACATGAACATTTTATCAATTTGCAATCTATGTGAGAAATAATTGTTACACTTAATAAACAACTGGTAGAGGAGGAAGCACTTGCTCAATAGTTAGTAGAGTACCAAATAACCTACTCAACGATTGGTAGAGGTCATTATGCCTGCTCAACAGTCGGTAGAGGCCCTACAACCTACTCATCGACTGGTAGAGGCTATCGCACCTGCTCAACAATCGTTAGAGGTTCTTACTCACTGACTGATAGAAGTCTTTTTCCTGCTCAACAGTTGGACTTATTTTTGGATACATTGTATACGATTCAACCATAAGGCTATTTGCATTATTTTATATGTGTGTCTAGAGCTATAGAAGGACACAAAACCCTAATGTAAGGTAAATTGGTGATTGCGGTCCGGAACGTAATCATGAATTTACAGGTACGTTAAGGTAGTGTAAAATTCTAATAAGGTTTTGGTAGTTCATTTAGTTTTCCCTATAGTCACACATATCAAACCTCTTACCCAAAATATTCAAAACAGATTATTTTATTACCTACAAATTCATGACCACAACAACCCTCAACCCGGTGTTCATAATAACTTCGGGATGAAGTTTCCAGAAGTATGGGAGATTGTAACATTTCGTATTTTATTTATTTTGATATAATCATTATCCCAAAAATCATGACGATTCAGCATATTTTAAATATTCGTAACATTAGTTATCACATTACGTTCGTTATAGTATAAAATTAACATTATGTTCTTATCAAATATATATATATATATATATATATATATATATATATATATAGGGTAGGGTTCCGGTAAGAAAATTGTTTTGTGTAGGAAGAGTAGGAAGTGTTTTCAACCGTTTGATCTAGAAATTGATGGTTTAGATTAAAAGTTTAGGTTAGTTAATATTATACTAATTATAAATTAATGGTTAGGGGTAGGATGGTCTAATTAGTGTTTTAAAAGAGGGTAGAAAAGTCATTTTAATTTATATATCTACTAACCACTCCTTAATTCAAGCATAATTAATAAATATATCCTATTTTTACTCACCCCTCTCTCTATCTCTCTGTCAATATCAACGAAGGTCTTTTACTATCTTCTTCTTTCTTATCACTAACAACAAATCAAATAAACCTAATATCTATAGTGTTCTTTTATAATAGTGTTTTATAATAGTGTTTTATGCAGTGTTTATATAATATGAAACATTATACGTTTGTTTCCTCGTTAAACACAGCTAAGTTTTGGGTTTTAGATAATTTTGTAGATGGTGTTTTTATAGTAGTGTTTTAAAATAGTGTTTTATTCAGTGTTTACTCGTTAGAACATCTAAGTTTTTGGTTTTAGATAATTTTGTAGATGGTGTTTTTATTGTAGTGTTTTAAATAAAATAAAAAAAACATAAAAAACTTCCTATACAGATGGAATCGATCTATATGACTTCAAATCTGATTATAATAAAAAAATGTAGACTTTTTATCAAATCTGAATAAACCTCATACAAATCAAAATGATCTAAAAAAATAAAACAAGACTTACCATTCGAAAGATCTTGAAAAACTTCTGCCATCATCGATTAATTGTAAAAAAATGAAGAACCGATTGATTGTTAAGGGATTGAATATTGTGTGGAAGAATTAGTTATTTTAGATAACCGAATCTCATTACAATCCATAATTTTGTTGCTAAATTTGTGGGTTTTGATAATTAATAAAAATGACTAAAAAGTCTATTATGCCCTTGATCTAAATATTTAATCAGATTTGATCCAACGGTTGAAAACTCTTCCTACACTTCCTACACAAAACAATTTTCTTACCGGATCCTCTACCTTTATATATATATATATATATATTGTTTGAGCCGAGACTCGAACCCGCATCACAAACCAATTTAACCTTATCACACAACACAACAAAACACAAAACACCACTAGACCAAGGTGAGTTTTGTATTCTAATCTGATTCGACTCAAATTTATTAGCAACTTGATTATTATCTAAACCCTTTCCATGATTAACGCACATATTTGCTCGATTTTGGAAACCTCAATCAAATCCATTGATTCAGACACTGCTGACATTCAAATACACATTAAATCCTATAACTAATTTTATGATTCCAGCTCGAATTATTGCCAATTGTTTCTATTCTAATGCGTTTGACCAAGTAATGGTCAAATGATTCTAACCTCCCAATTTTAGAATCCTACTATAAATTGAACCCAAATCATCCTCTCAAACTCGCCATCGCCCCTTTCTGTGTCGTAAATCACAAACAATTCAAACGTATCAGTTCTGATTGAAGCCTTCTTTCTTGCGGACCTGTCAGCACAAGATCTGTCCAATTCACCTTCGTTTTTCAGCAAAACCGGTAATTATTTATGTATTCTGGGTCGATTATAGGTGCAGAATAAAAGCCCTAACATTAATCTTATAATCAGATTCGTTTTCTTGATTAATTGAAGGGCTTAGCGTTTTAGGGTTTTTATTTGAGGAAAATGATTATACATTGCAACCTTTAAAAACATTATGTTTCAAAATGAAACCACGTCTGATCTGTAGATCAGATGGTTGGGGATCTTTAGCTGATGGCTTTGACCGACTTTTGGTTAGGTTCGAGTCCAGGCACAATCATTTTTTTTATTGCTATAATTGTGATTTACGTTAAGAAGCGTATACATACAAAGGAAATCAAATGATATTGTTCTCAGGGTCCAGACCAACTGGTCTGGGCTTGTGATTATAAACCCCGAACCGGCCAGAGGCCCGGGTTCGATTCGTAGCAGCCACAATCTTTTTTTTTAAAGCCTTTATCTTGATATTTATTCTATATAATTTTTAAAATAGTTTTTAAATACCAAACATGATTTATAAATTGTATAAAATTTATTTTATGATATTCAAATGGTCAAGTTTATCATACAATTTTTAGATTTTCAAAAATCATTTATTTATTATATATTATAAATATTACAAGTTTATTCCTTAATAATTTTAAAATTCTATAAAAATATCAAAACGACTTTATAAAATCCCACAAAAATTATTTTAAACTTATAAAACAATAAATATTTCTGAAATGATTTTTAATTTCAGAAAAACGTTTATTTTATATTTTTAATTAATTTTTGTTATTTTAAATCATAAATAAATCATAATAAATTCATTTTTCAACATTTTATACCAAAATTTTACATAAATTATTTCTGTTCATTTAGAACAGAAATATAAATTTTAAATTGAAATTTCATTAATTTTAATATTTTTTAGATATTAAAACTATATTTTGACAAATAGAAATAAATATACTAAATATTCAATTTTTGAGAAAATAATTTTATAAAAATTATTTTCATATTTAAGATCTTATAATACAACCATCCTAACCAAGATTTTTCAAAAAGTTCTCTTATGTTATTTATTTTCCTAAATTTCTTTATTTATTTAATAACAATTTATCTAAATCAACGATTAATCAATTATCAATCCCCAAATTAGGAACCCTAGAATACATGTAGACTAGAAAACTTAGACTTATTTTATTACTTTGAATTTAGGGTAATACTTGGAATCGTTGTGCCACATTTATTCTATATCAAGGGATTCAACACTATCATTAAGGTGAGTTTACATAGCCCCTTTTTCTGTTTTACATTTTGGGGTGAAACACGTTTAAACATTTTATACGCTATCATTTACTCATTCTTACATTGTTGAAACTTATGATTCGATTACACTATCATTTACTTATTCTATCATTTGACTGTAACAAATAGACACAGTACAATCATTAACACTGATCAAGCCGGCTGTTTAGATTATAGCGCTATAGGTCTGACAAACCCATCCCCCCGCATAAATTCAGGGATGATCGATAACAGTTACACTTTTACTAACTTGCAAGTTAGGTCTCAGTCGACACAAGGTTTGATTGTACAAAAGACGCATTGTTACATGTCGGACTCATATTCTATCATTACTCATTATTATACTTCAACTATGATTGCTATACAACATAGTGTTTTCAATTATACGCAAAACCTATGTATTCTCACCAACTATTTATAGTTGACCCCCCATCTTTCCAACTTAACATGTTTCAGGTTTATTTACTATTGGAAGTTGTACAAGTCTTGGAACACATAGGAGCTTTGGACCTAGTTTATAATAATCCACTTTTGTAATCTTTACTTGTAAGATGAATTGTAAATTGTTTAATATTATTCAACTTTCATTTAGTACCATGAGCTATTGAACAATCATCACTACGTGACACCTCGATGTTTCCGCCATCGGTTGGGGTGTTACAGTTATCGACGATAAGCAGAAATTGAGGTGTGCCACAAAAGTCAACATATCACATCCATAATAATTTTTATGGAAAATCACCAAAAAGGCCCCTTGACGTGACTTACCAAAATGACCCTCTCCCGTCTCTTTGGAGAGACGGGTCATCGATTTCGAGGCACCCAAGGCCTCTCCAAAGAGGCTTCCCTTAAGGACCAATACAAAACCGACACCTCATCACACACACTCTCTCTCATCACCTTCTCTCTCCTCTGTCTCTCTCTCTTCTGTCCCCGCTTTATCTTTCTTAGTCTCTCTCTCTCCTCTGTCCTCGCTTTATCTTCCATCAGTCTCTCTCTCCTTAATTTATCTTCCTCAGTCTCTCTCTCTCTCTCTCTCTACTCTCTCCTCACTTTATCTTCTACCCACAAAGTCAAAGATCTACCATCCAAAAAATATCCTGTACCTTATGCCAAAATAACGATCCTCGGTTGATGTTTACTACAATTTAATACAAACAAAACACCATAGAAGATGAAGCGTATAATGTTGTGAAGGCTTGAGAATGAAGCGTATAAGTTCACCGGAGACGTCACAAGATTTGTTACCGGAGATGTCTCAAACTTCACACCAGAGACGTCTCAAACCTCATTCCGGAGACGTCTCAAACCTCACACCAGAGACGTATCAAACCTCACACCGGAGACGTCACCGAGATATCCCCGCTCTCCTCATCATAGTTTCTTAAGCGATATGACGAGCTGCGATTTTGATCTTCATCAAGTCATTGTTGTTGGTGAAGATCGTATATGTATATATATGTATATGCTATTGAATCTATGTATGTATCATTGATGATTGACTTTTCTTCTCTCTCGTGGATCAGAAGACAACAGACTGTTATGCAATAATGTTGTCTTGCAGAAAGTGAGGAGAGAGGAGAGAGTGTGCGTGTGATGAGGTGTCGGTTTTGTATTGGTCCTTATAGGAAGCCTCTTTGGAGAGGCATTGGGTGCCTCGAAATTGGTGACCCGTCTCTCCAAAGAGACGGGAGAGGGCCATTTTGGTAAGTCACTTGGTCAAGGGACCATTTTGATGATTTTCCCTAATTTTTATATATTTTTTTCAGAGTGATTTTTTTTTAACTCTTTATAACATGGTTACACGAATGTAAATTCTAATATTTTCATGAACAAAAAGAACTTCAAAATTTACATCCCTAACATTGGTGTAAAACCCAGCAAATAACTATACAAAAACATGTAATATCAATAAAATTTCTATTATGAACACACCTACATTGATGTAAATAACCTGTGATATCTATAAAATTTCTATTACAAAAAAATCATAAAATTTCTATTACACAATTGGAAAAATAGCCTTACACTATAAACGACCACCAATGTTTTCGGCTTTATTTTGGTGTAAAAGCACCTTACACTACCACCACCCTTGCACCTTACACCACCACACCAGATAGCCGCCGGCTACTCCCATCAACAACCACCATCCCACACCAAGAACCACCAATAAAAACAACCCAACCAACCTTCACTCCTCACTTCGCCCCCTTATAACCATGACCAGACCCATCGCCTTCCTTCCTCACCATACCACCAATGTTTTCAGTTTTACATTGGTGTAAAACCACCTCACACCATCACCACCCTTGCACCTTACACCACCACACCAAACAGCCACTGGCTAACCCCCCCCCCCCCATAACAACCACCATCCCACACCAAGAACCACCAATAAAATAACCCAACCAACCTTCACTCCTCAGCTTCACCCCCTATAACCATAAATAGGCCCATCGCCTTCCTTCTTCACCATCACCTACAACGTCTTCACCCCCCCCCCCTTATACCCCGTCGCCTTCACCCATCTAAGCACTACCAAACCCCGATGTTCCTTCACCTACCTGCAACCACCACCATAATCGTCGCTCCTTCACCGAGACAACCACCATAACCGCCCGCCTTTACTCGTCTCTAACACCACCGGGTTCTTCATCTTCATCAGATGGGGAAAGAGGGAGGGGGAGATATATATATATAGTGTGTGTGTGTGTGTGAGAGAGAGAGATAAGATACTGGATTTAAAATAAGAGAGATAAAGTATGTATTATATATGTGTTGTCATGATTGATGTGAGGAAAGTGATTAAATTGCCCATTTGAAGGTGTGTAAAATGTCTATTGAGTCCCTTTATTAAAAAAGTAAATTGTGGTGAGACGTCACACTCTTATTGGATGATAGTGGTTCTCAAGTTCTCTCAACTCAAGCAAGTTTCACATGAACCTGAACCTATATATATAGGGAGGATAAATTGAAAACCTCCTTAAGTTAAGAAAACCCATGAAAACTCAAGTTACATAAGTTTTTTTTTTTTTTTTTTTTTTTTTTGAAAAAATTTTACAATGTAAAAAATATGTTTTTAAGCATTTTGAGTAAAAAAATAAAAAAAGTGCCGAAGAAATTTAAAACAAAACAATATTATATTGATGTGTTACATATGTAACTTGTTGGTTACAAGTATGTTACAACAAAATTACATTTAAAAAAACATCCAGTCAGCGCTTTTTTTGTTCAAAACTCTTAAAAACATGTTTATTACATCGTGTAATTTTTTCAAAGAGAAAAAAATTTTGTAACTTGAGTTAAGAAAACTCATGAAAACTCAAGTTACAAAACTTTTTGAGTTTTTTCTATTTGAAAAAATTACACGATGTAATAAACATGTTTTTTAAAAGTTTTGAGAAAAAAAAAATAAAAAACGTTGGCTAGATGTTTTTAAAAACATGTGAATTTGCTGTAACATACTTGTAACTAACAAGTTACATATGTAATACAACAATTTTGTTTTTTTTAATTCTTCGGTGCTTTTTTATTTTTTTTACTCAAAATGCTTAAAAACATGTTTTATATATTGTGTAATTTTTTTTTTATAAAAAAACCTTCTGTAACTTGAGTGTTCATTGGTTTTCTTAATTCAAGAGGGTTTTCAACTATCTCTCTCTCTCTCTATATATATATATATAGTTTATGTTTTACGTTTATCAGTTTTCAGTCTAAAGCTTTAAGTTTTAAACTAGTAAGTAGAAACCCTAGTTTGTTATATTTGTTTATATATCGTTCTTAGCCTCTTCACATAATTACATTTATGATTTCACGACTTCTTCCTCCACGCATTCTTCCTTCCATGATTGGATACAAAATGTAATAGACTCGTTCGTTTGTGTTCGTTTTACGTATTTATTCAAATATGTTAATTTATGTGTGTTGATGTTTGTTCATTTACATTTGTCTTTTATACAATCATTTGTGTTAGTTTACGTACCTAAACTGATCGTTTAGTTTTTTTTTACGAACATTAATGAACCAACATGTGACACCCGGCAAATTCTGGTTAACAACGTTGTCTAGATGAAAGTCTACCTTAGCGAGTCACGCGTATATTGTACTTAACTGGGTTAGTTAAGTCGGGTTATGGTTCGGGAACTATCGGTTTAGTCTAGAAGATCATTGGATGTTGGTCTAGAGGTTCATTAGATGTCAGTCCTTAACCAAGTGTACAAACGGTGACGATTTGTAGGATCGTCAGGGCATACGGAACATACAAGTCTCGAGTCCCGGGAATTGGTGAACGAGTGTGAATATGTGTATTTACAAGTGTTATGTGTTTACAATCATTATGTGACTTGTCGGTATGTGAATATGTGTTAACATATGTTAAAACGGGGTTTAACGCGCAAAACACACGGAACAGGCCCCTATAGGCGATTAGGATAGCCCAATCGCCTATAGTAGGGGCGAGTGGGCAGTCATACAGGCGAGTAGGGCCTAAATGCATGACTGTTCATGCGATTAGGCCCCAATTGCATGAACTTACATGCGATTAGGCTTCCTAATCGCGTGTAAAGGCTGCATAATCGCTAGTTACGGGCTGGACGACTAAAAACGACTATAAATACCATACTTGACCTCCTAAACTTCATTATACAAACCCTAGTCGTCCCATAACCCGCCCCAACACACACACAACCTCTGGAACGCGATTTTTGATCAAAACACAAGGTTTCAAGCTTAATCCATCATTCTTTTACAAATCTAAGGTTTGGTTTCCATCCATGCAATCTTATAAACGTTTTTATTCAATCCCTAATAGTCCAGACCTGTTCTTAAACGAAAAAGCTTTCTGAAAATCGTTAATAAGTGTTGTTAATCGGATTTTAACTAGTATACATGTGTTATGTGTGTTTATGATTAGAAAGCTAGGGTTTTTATGATTCAAGATGAATGAATGACATGTTATTATGTTAGATCAGAATAATATTGATGTTATGTTAATGAAATCTGAGTAATTGATTATTAGGGTTATAGTTACGCATGTTAGTGTGATGTTGCATGCTATGTGAATGGTGTTTGGATTACGTGATTGCATGCAGGGCTGATAATACGAGGCAAAACGAAGGGTTTTAGTTGAAACATGTTTAGGATAGTGTTTGGGATGATATTGGATGGTTACACACGTTCTGGATCTGATTTGGAGCGTTAAACGCGCGAAAAACTGGAACAGCAAGGTTACAGGCGATTAGCAGTCCTAATCGCCTATGTTAGGGGTGATTAGGAGGCTAAATGCCTATGTTAGAGGCGAGTAGGGCCTAAATGCTAGTAGTTACATGCGATTAGCCCTAATTGCTAGTAGATACATGTGGTATAGCCCTAAATGCTAGTAGTTACATGCGATTAGCTCTAAATGCTAGTAGTTACATGCGATTAGCCCTAAATGCTAGTAGTTACATGCGATTAGCCTTCCTAAATGCCAGTTGACCAACCTAAATGCTAGTTGACTTTTCCTAATCGCGTGTACTGCTGCTGTAAGTATAAATTAGCATTCCGAGACCCGATTTGACATGTAGGAACATGCTAGGAACCTCGTAACATATCTAATAACTTGGTAACATATGTTTGGATGTAATTCGGTGATACGTGAGCTATGTGCTATAACTTGTTGTGCGTTAACGTATGTTAAGTGTGATTGCATGATTGCATGTTTGAGAGCGTAAACATAACACGGGAAGTCTCGGGTCACCAATGGGATGTCGAGTCTTGTACTTTGGGTCAGTTAAACAGTCACGGTGTTTTCAAACGAACTTGGTTATGGTCTGGACATATAGGGACTAACTAACCTGCGGGTTATTAGTCTAAGTACTTGTAACTGTCATATGTTAGGTCGCCGCTTTACGGGACTAGCATAGCAGCTGAGTTTATTCGTATTACGAAGTAACGCAACTTAAGGTGAGTTTACGGCCCCTCTTTTAAACTGGTTTCATACTCTCGGGGGAGAAAACATGTGTTAAAACGATTATTTGGTAACTACTGTCATACTATGGGTTTCTATTGTGTACTACACGATCTTTGGAAGTCCCGGGGGGAACCATGAATGTGCGGGTTTGCACAACGGGGAAATGTGAATAGCGCTATTGGGAGTGACCAACCCCGCTCGTCGACTTGGAGGGTCGGCGGGTGCATATTGTCTCAAACAGGAACAACAGGAACAACAGGGTTACTACATCGGGCACACATTTGGTTTACGAGTTAGTAATGGTTTTCCAATCATGGTAGTAACAAAACATACGCCTAGCTAGCGTACACTGGTTTTCGATTTGTTATAGTATGGACAGGTTGACTTGGTGCTTGGATTACAAAACCTGTAAACTCACCAGCATTTTTGTGCTGACGTAAACTTTTACATGTTTTCTCAGGTCGCTAAGGTAGCACTACTGGATTAGGGCGCACGCGTCTGCACGGCGTCTAGTTAGAGTCGCATGGTTTTCATATGTTGAACATTTGGTTTACTTTTAAGATACTGTTTTGAATAAGCTTCCGCTGTAAACAGGGATTTTAAACTATGTTTTGAAATTGCATTATATTCATTTAGACTTGTTTATTGTGATCGTTGGTTTGGATCCTGGTTTGTCATACGCCTCGCGGTAAAACTCCGCAAGTGGATTTTGAGGGTGTGACACAACACGAACATGATATTTTTCTTAGCGAACATACAAGAACATGGTATTTTTCTCAGCGAACGACATTGTTGTAAAACTCGCTAGGCGCTAGTCGGCCGGTGGGGTACCGACTAAGGCTTAATCGGGCTTAATCATGATTAATCGGATTGGATTTTTATATATATTTTTCTATATATAAACTAGTAAATACGGAAAGGGGGTTAAATATTAAAACACATAAACTTAAATAACCCTAATCACCTCCATTGTTCACCATATCCCGTTTTTTCCTCCCCGTTCCTTCTTTCAGCGTAAGAAACCATCGGACGCAACTAGGGTTAATGGAGTTTCATCGATTTTGCTTCTAAAACATGGATTATCATCCAATTTTGAGGTAAGAACTTGTTTTATTTTATCGATTTGCTCGAGTTTTGACCCGTTCGAATTCATTTTTTTTTACCTAATTTTGAGTTTTTTAGGTCCGACAAGGACCAATTTGATCCGACTAATCGGTGATTAATCGTCCACTGAATAATTGAGTGATTAGCCCAAAATTAATCAGTAAAGTGAAGACTAACGATTAATCAATGATTAATCGTTGATTAATTGAGTGATTAGCCCAAAATTAATCAGTAAAGTGAAGATTAACGATTAATCAATGATTAATCGTTGATTAATCAGGTTTTTACAAACTTAGCGAACAAACATGAAAAAAAAATTATGGTGGTTTACGTATGGTCTTGTCGGGGTGTCTCTAAATCATTTGGTCTTTCTACGTTACATCATCCGTTCTATCTTAGGTCGGGTTACTTACTTCCTAGGCAGTGTAGTATATTGGGGTAACTCGTATACTCTTGAGATTTGTCCAAGGTTCGGACATCTCCCTTTCATACTCCAATAGAAACACTTGCCGTAAACTACCGTAGCATTACGGTGTATAGCTAAGAGTCTATGTCTGGTGACTTGAACTTTGAACTAGGAGAACACTTGGAGGACCATGTAGAGCGGTTTATCATTTTGGGTGCACACAAAATCATAAATCGAAATGCATGGAAGCCCTAGTGAGCTCTGAGTTTGAAGGGATAGTCCTGGATTGGATCTAGCTTTGATCTTGCGAACATTAGTGGTTATCTTTATCTGCGAAACTAAATTTTCTCGTTCTTTCTGCCAGAATCATGTCTGGAGTAAGAGGAGGACGTGGAGGTGGTCGCAATGGTGGACGTGGTGGTGGTCGCGGTGGTGCTGGTGGTCGTGGAGGTATCAACCTATCGCAGGCTGATCTGAACAACTTGCTCCAAGCTGCCTTCCAGTTAGGGCACAATGGTGGTGGTAAGTTGATTTATCCATTTTCTTTGCCTCATTAGTGAACCTTGTTTACATTCGTCGTGATTCCTCACGCATTTCATTTCAGGTGGTCCTGTTAACCCACCCCCACCCATGTGTACCTACAAGATGTTTCGGGACTGTAAGCCCCAGGAATTTTCTGGCACTGAGGGTGCGGTGAGCTTGCTTAGGTGGCTGGAGAAAGTGGAGTCAGTGTTTCTGATGTGTAACTGTCTCCCTGAGGATCGAGTTAAGTATGCTGCTGCATTATTCCAGGATGTTGCATTGACTTGGTGGAATAACATCACCCAGAATATGGGTATTGGGGAGGCGTATGCTATGCCTTGGGAGAATTTTGTGCAGCTGCTGAAGTGTGAGTACTGTCCGAGGGAAGAGGTGCATAAGCTAGAGCACGAGGTGTGGAACCTCAAGATGACTGGGTCTGAAATTGAGAAGTATACTGTGAGGCGTAACGAGTTGGCAGTGCTGTGTCCTGATCTGCATGTGCCAGAGTACAGGAGGATTGAACACTATGTCTCGGGGTTAGTACCAGGAAATCGCAGGGTTAGTGGCTGCGGGAAATCATCCTACATACGCAGAGGTGGTCCGATCGGCTCATAGGATGACCAACTTAAAGGTGAATGAGGGTATTTTGCCTGCTAAGGGTTCGACTATCAAGGCCCCAGAGAACAACAAGCGCAAGTGGGATAATGAAGGGAAAGGATCTGGGCCAGCACAGCAGGGTAAGAGGTTTGATAATGGGGGTTCTTCTTCTCCGGGTAACAAACAGGGTGGTTATGCGGGGAAACTGCCTAAATGTAACAAGTGTGGACGTCATCATCAAGGGAACTGCGACAGTAACCGTTGTCATCGCTGCCAGCGAATTGGGCATTTTGCTAAAGATTGTCGGGTTACACTTCCATCGACCCAGGCCCCGACTACTAACTCAGCTCCTACTACTCAGGGGACTACGGGAAGACAAGGATGTTACAACTGTGGTGAGACTGGGCATTACAAGAAGGATTGCCCAAAACTGAAGCAGGGTGGAAACAACGGTAATGGGAACAACGGGGCGGTGGCAGGAATGCACGCGCCTTCGTCATTGGAGCCGCTGAGGCTAGACAGGATCCTGACACAGTTACCGGTACGTTCCTTCTCAATAATCGTTCTGTTAGTGTGTTATTTGATTCTGGTGCCGACAAGAGTTTTGTATCCATGGAAGTTAGTCGACTGCTAGATGTAGTGCCCGTACCATTAGAGACTAAGTATATTATTGAGTTGGCTGACGGTAAAAAGATTGAAGCTACTAGTGTCCTTCGGAGTGTCAATTAGAATTGTCGGGTTTATCATTCCCCATCGACCTTATGCCGGTACCTTTGGGTAGTTTTGACGTTGTGGTAGGAATGGATTGGTTGTCCTTGTATCGCGCGGAGATCATCTGTTACGATAAGGTTATTCGGATTCCTCTCCCTGATGGAGAATTCCTTTCTGTGTACGGTATCAAGGGTAGTGTTTCGCTAAACATCATCTCTAGCATGAAAGCCCTTAAGTGTCTTCGAAAGGGTTATCCAGCCGTTTTGGCGCTTTTATCTGTTTCCTCTGGTGATGAGAAGAAGATCGACGATATTCCGGTTGTACGCGAGTTTCCTGATGTTTTTCCCGACGATTTATCTGGCCTTCCTCCCCATCGTCTGGTTGAGTTTGGTATTGATCTCGTACCAGGGGCTGCTCCTATTGCTCGGGCCCCCTACCGTCTTGCACCTCCCAAGATGCAGGAATTGTCTAGTCAGTTACAGGAACTCTTGGACAAGGGTTTCATCAGGCCAAGTTCTTCCCCTTGGGGAGCCCCGATTCTATTTGTTAAGAAGAAGGATGGAAGTTTTCGATTGTGTGTGGACTACAGAGAACTGAACAAATTGACCGTCAAGAACCGTTATCCTCTTCCACGTATTGATGATCTATTCGACCAACTTCAGGGTTCTAGTTATTATTCCAAGATTGACTTGAGGTCCGGTTATCACCAGTTGCGCGTAAGGGAAGCTGACGTCGCAAAGACTGCCTTTCGTACACGTTATGGCCATTTCGAATTCTTGGTCATGCCTTTCGGTCTCACAAACGCACCGGCGGTTTTCATGGACTTGATGAACCGCGTTTGCAAACCATATCTGGACAAGTTCGTCGTTGTGTTTATTGATGACATTCTGATCTACTCTAAGAACAAGACCGAACATGAGGAACATCTGCGGTTAGTTTTGGAACTCTTGCGACGGGAACAACTTTACGCCAAGTTCTCAAAATGTGACTTTTGGTTACGCGAAGTTCAGTTCCTAGGACATGTGGTTAATGAAATAGGAATTCATGTCGATCCAGCTAAGATCGAAGCGATCAAGGACTGGGGAGCACCAAAGACGCCAATTGAGGTGCGGCAATTCCTAGGCCTTGCGGGCTACTATCGTCGTTTCATTCAGGGGTTCTCGAAGATCGCTCAACCCCTGACCACTCTCACGCAGAAGGATAGGAAATTCGACTGGGGTGAACCACAAGAGTCAGCGTTTGAAGAACTGAAGTCCAAACTGTGTTCTGCTCCTATTTTGTCTTTACCTGAAGGCCCTGATGATTTCGTTGTTTACTGTGATGCTTCTATTCATGGTCTCGGTTGCGTGTTGATGCAACGCGAGAAAGTGATTGCGTATGCTTCTCGTCAACTCAAGGTGCACGAGAAAAACTACACCACCCATGACTTGGAGTTGGGTGCCGTGGTATTCGCGTTGAAAATTTGGAGACATTACTTGTACGGTACCAAATGCACCATCTACACCGATCACAAGAGTCTTCAACATATTTTCGACCAACAACATTTGAACATACGGCAGCGTCGTTGGATTGAACTTCTGAACGACTATGATTGTGCCATTAAGTACCATCCTGGCAAGGCGAATGTTGTAGCAGACGCCTTGAGCAGGAAGGAATCGACTAAACCTCGTCGCGTTCGGGCGTTGCAGCTCACCATTCATTCATCTCTACCTGATCAACTCCGTTCTGCCCAGTTAGAAGCTTTGAAGGAGGAAAACCTTAAAGCTGAGACTATGCACGGTGCCGACAAGCACCTCGAGCGAAGGCCTGATGGCCTGCACTACTTCGCAGAACGCATATGGGTTCCTTTATTCGGGGGACTACGGGAGCTTGTCCTTGATGAGGCTCATAAGTCCCGGTATTCTATTCATCCTGGTTCGGATAAGATGTACCAAGATCTGAAAGTGCTGTACTGGTGGCCAAACATGAGGTCAGATATAGCCTCATACGTGAGCAAATGCTTGACCTGTGCTAAGGTCAAAGTGGAATACCAGAAACCGTCGGGTCTCTTGCAACAACCTGAAATTCCAGAATGGAAATGGGAACGGATTACAATGGATTTTGTCACGCAACTTCCTAAATCACCAAGCGGGAATGACAAGATATGGGTGATTGTCGATCGGTTGACAAAATCAGCTCATTTTCTTGCTATTAAGGAGACCGACACCATGGATCGTTTGGCTCGTCTTTATTTGAAGGAAGTTGTTTCTAAGAACGGGGTGCCAGTTTCTATTATCTCGGATCGTGACTCCCATTTTACTTCTCACTTCTGGAAGTCTTTGCACAAGGCTTTGGGTACCCAACTAGACATGAGTACGGCTTATCATCCACAGACTGACGGTCAGAGTGAGCGCATGATTCAAACTTTAGAAGTCATGCTGCGGGCATGTGTGAACGATTTTGGCAAGGGTTGGGAAGCTCATCTACCGTTAGTAGAATTCTCGTACAACAACAGTTATCACACGAGCATCAAGGCGGCTCCGTTCGAAGCACTGTACGGACGGAAATGCCGTTCTCCTCTTTGTTGGGCTGAAGTGGGTGAGAGTCAACTCACTGGGCCTGAACTAGTGTACGAAACTTCGGAAAAGATCGTACAGATTCGTAACCGGTTGGCAGCGGCACGGGACCGGCAAAAGAGTTATGCTGATCAGCGTCGCAAACCATTGGAATTCCAAGTTAATGACAAAGTACTTCTAGAAGTCTCACCATGGAAGGGCGTCATACGCTTTGGGAAGCGTGGCAAACTCAATCCGCGGTATGTCGGCCCATTTACGATCCTGGAACGGATTGGGCCGGTGGCATATCGTCTTGATTTACCAACGGAGCTCGGTAACGTACATAACGTCTTCCATGTGTCCAACTTGAAGAAGTGTCTGGCTGACGAGTCTCTCATCGTTCCACTGGAAGAGATCAAGGTTGATGATCGTCTTCGAATTGTGGAAGAACCTGTGGAGATTCTGGATTACAAGATTCGTAGCCTACGTCATAGCAAGATTCGCATTGTGAAGGTTCGCTGGAACTCGAACCGGGGACCAGAGTACACTTGGGAACGCGAGGATCAGATGAAGTCTAAGTATCCTCATCTCTTTCCTAAGGAAGCGTTCGAGTCGAGATATGTCTCTTCTGCAGCTGAATGAATCTCGGGGCGAGATTCCTTTTAACGTGGGGATGATGTGACAACTCGGGTAAATCTCTTTTTGGGTTTCTATTTTTAGTTCCTATCTTTTGTTGTTTCCTTCGTTATTCCTTTTGGTACTTGTGCAATTTTCGGGACGAAAATTCTTTTAACGTGGGGATGATGTGACACCCGGCAAATTCTGGTTAACAACGTTGTCTAGATGAAAGTCTACCTTAGCGAGTCACGCGTATATTGTACTTAACTGGGTTAGTTAAGTCGGGTTATGGTTCGGGAACTATCGGTTTAGTCTAGAAGATCATTGGATGTTGGTCTAGAGGTTCATTAGATGTCAGTCCTTAACCAAGTGTACAAACGGTGACGATTTGTAAGATCGTCAGGGCATACGGAACATACAAGTCTCGAGTCCCGGAATTGGTGAACGAGTGTGAATATGTGTATTTACAAGTGTTATGTGTTTACAATCATTATGTGACTTGTCGGTATGTGAATATGTGTTAACATATGTTAAAACGGGGTTTAACGCGCAAAACACACGGAACAGGCCCCTATAGGCGATTAGGATAGCCCAATCGCCTATAGTAGGGGCGAGTGGGCAGTCATACAGGCGAGTAGGGCCTAAATGCATGACTGTTCATGCGATTAGGCCCCAATTGCATGAACTTACATGCGATTAGGCTTCCTAATCGCGTGTAAAGGCTGCATAATCGCTAGTTACGGGCTGGACGACTAAAAACGACTATAAATACCATACTTGACCTCCTAAACTTCATTATACAAACCCTAGTCGTCCCATAACCCGCCCCAACACACACACAACCTCTGGAACGCGATTTTTGATCAAAACACAAGGTTTCAAGCTTAATCCATCATTCTTTTACAAATCTAAGGTTTGGTTTCCATCCATGCAATCTTATAAACGTTTTTATTCAATCCCTAATAGTCCAGACCTGTTCTTAAACGAAAAAGCTTTCTGAAAATCGTTAATAAGTGTTGTTAATCGGATTTTAACTAGTATACATGTGTTATGTGTGTTTATGATTAGAAAGCTAGGGTTTTTATGATTCAAGATGAATGAATGACATGTTATTATGTTAGATCAGAATAATATTGATGTTATGTTAATGAAATCTGAGTAATTGATTATTAGGGTTATAGTTACGCATGTTAGTGTGATGTTGCATGCTATGTGAATGGTGTTTGGATTACGTGATTGCATGCAGGGCTGATAATACGAGGCAAAACGAAGGGTTTTAGTTGAAACATGTTTAGGATAGTGTTTGGGATGATATTGGATGGTTACACACGTTCTGGATCTGATTTGGAGCGTTAAACGCGCGAAAAACTGGAACAGCAAGGTTACAGGCGATTAGCAGTCCTAATCGCCTATGTTAGGGGTGATTAGGAGGCTAAATGCCTATGTTAGAGGCGAGTAGGGCCTAAATGCTAGTAGTTACATGCGATTAGCCCTAATTGCTAGTAGATACATGTGGTATAGCCCTAAATGCTAGTAGTTACATGCGATTAGCCCTAAATGCTAGTAGTTACATGCGATTAGCCCTAAATGCTAGTAGTTACATGCGATTAGCCTTCCTAAATGCCAGTTGACCAACCTAAATGCTAGTTGACTTTTCCTAATCGCGTGTACTGCTGCTGTAAGTATAAATTAGCATTCCGAGACCCGATTTGACATGTAGGAACATGCTAGGAACCTCGTAACATATCTAATAACTTGGTAACATATGTTTGGATGTAATTCGGTGATACGTGAGCTATGTGCTATAACTTGTTGTGCGTTAACGTATGTTAAGTGTGATTGCATGATTGCATGTTTGAGAGCGTAAACATAACACGGGAAGTCTCGGGTCACCAATGGGATGTCGAGTCTTGTACTTTGGGTCAGTTAAACAGTCACGGTGTTTTCAAACGAACTTGGTTATGGTCTGGACATATAGGGACTAACTAACCTGCGGGTTATTAGTCTAAGTACTTGTAACTGTCATATGTTAGGTCGCCGCTTTACGGGACTAGCATAGCAGCTGAGTTTATTCGTATTACGAAGTAACGCAACTTAAGGTGAGTTTACGGCCCCTCTTTTAAACTGGTTTCATACTCTCGGGGGAGAAAACATGTGTTTAAAACGATTATTTGGTAACTACTGTCATACTATGGGTTTCTATTGTGTACTACACGATCTTTGGAAGTCCCGGGGGGAACCATGAATGTGCGGGTTTGCACAACGGGGAAATGTGAATAGCGCTATTGGGAGTGACCAACCCCGCTCGTCGACTTGGAGGGTCGGCGGGTGCATATTGTCTCAAACAGGAACAACAGGAACAACAGGGTTACTACATCGGGCACACATTTGGTTTACGAGTTAGTAATGGTTTTCCAATCATGGTAGTAACAAAACATACGCCTAGCTAGCGTACACTGGTTTTCGATTTGTTATAGTATGGACAGGTTGACTTGGTGCTTGGATTACAAAACCTGTAAACTCACCAGCATTTTTGTGCTGACGTAAACTTTTACATGTTTTCTCAGGTCGCTAAGGTAGCACTACTGGATTAGGGCGCACGCGTCTGCACGGCGTCTAGTTAGAGTCGCATGGTTTTCATATGTTGAACATTTGGTTTACTTTTAAGATACTGTTTTGAATAAGCTTCCGCTGTAAACAGGGATTTTAAACTATGTTTTGAAATTGCATTATATTCATTTAGACTTGTTTATTGTGATCGTTGGTTTGGATCCTGGTTTGTCATACGCCTCGCGGTAAAACTCCGCAAGTGGATTTTGAGGGTGTGACACAACACGAACATGATATTTTTCTTAGCGAACATACAAGAACATGGTATTTTTCTCAGCGAACGACATTGTTGTAGAACTCGCTAGGCGCTAATCGGTCGGTGGGGTACCGACTAAGGCTTAATCGGGCTTAATCATGATTAATCGGATTGGATTTTTATATATATTTTTCTATATATAAACTAGTAAATACGGAAAGGGGGTTAAATATTAAAACACATAAACTTAAATAACCCTAATCACCTCCATTGTTCACCATATCCCGTTTTTTCCTCCCCGTTCCTTCTTTCAGCGTAAGAAACCATCGGACGCAACTAGGGTTAATGGAGTTTCATCGATTTTGCTTCTAAAACATGGATTATCATCCAATTTTGAGGTAAGAACTTGTTTTATTTTATCGATTTGCTCGAGTTTTGACCCGTTCGAATTCATTTTTTTTACCTAATTTTGAGTTTTTTAGGTCCGACAAGGACCAATTTGATCCGACTAATCGGTGATTAATCGTCCACTGAATAATTGAGTGATTAGCCCAAAATTAATCAGTAAAGTGAAGACTAACGATTAATCAATGATTAATCGTTGATTAATTGAGTGATTAGCCCAAAATTAATCAGTAAAGTGAAGATTAACGATTAATCAATGATTAATCGTTGATTAATCAGGTTTTTACAACCTTAGCGAACGAACATGAAAAAAAAATTATGGTGGTTTACGTATGGTCTTGTCGGGGTGTCTCTAAATCATTTGGTCTTTCTACGTTACATCATCCGTTCTATCTTAGGTCGGGTTACTTACTTCCTAGGCAGTGTAGTATATTGGGGTAACTCGTATACTCTTGAGATTTGTCCAAGGTTCGGACATCTCCCTTTCATACTCCAATAGAAACACTTGCCGTAAACTACCGTAGCATTACGGTGTATAGCTAAGAGTCTATGTCTGGTGACTTGAACTTTGAACTAGGAGAACACTTGGAGGACCATGTAGAGCGGTTTATCATTTTGGGTGCACACAAAATCATAAATCGAAATGCATGGAAGCCCTAGTGAGCTCTGAGTTTGAAGGGATAGTCCTGGATTGGATCTAGCTTTGATCTTGCGAACATTAGTGGTTATCTTTATCTGCGAAACTAAATTTTCTCGTTCTTTCTGCCAGAATCATGTCTGGAGTAAGAGGAGGACGTGGAGGTGGTCGCAATGGTGGACGTGGTGGTGGTCGCGGTGGTGCTGGTGGTCGTGGAGGTATCAACCTATCGCAGGCTGATCTGAACAACTTGCTCCAAGCTGCCTTCCAGTTAGGGCACAATGGTGGTGGTAAGTTGATTTATCCATTTTCTTTGCCTCATTAGTGAACCTTGTTTACATTCGTCGTGATTCCTCACGCATTTCATTTCAGGTGGTCCTGTTAACCCACCCCCACCCATGTGTACCTACAAGATGTTTCGGGACTGTAAGCCCCAGGAATTTTCTGGCACTGAGGGTGCGGTGAGCTTGCTTAGGTGGCTGGAGAAAGTGGAGTCAGTGTTTCTGATGTGTAACTGTCTCCCTGAGGATCGAGTTAAGTATGCTGCTGCATTATTCCAGGATGTTGCATTGACTTGGTGGAATAACATCACCCAGAATATGGGTATTGGGGAGGCGTATGCTATGCCTTGGGAGAATTTTGTGCAGCTGCTGAAGTGTGAGTACTGTCCGAGGGAAGAGGTGCATAAGCTAGAGCACGAGGTGTGGAACCTCAAGATGACTGGGTCTGAAATTGAGAAGTATACTGTGAGGCGTAACGAGTTGGCAGTGCTGTGTCCTGATCTGCATGTGCCAGAGTACAGGAGGATTGAACACTATGTCTCGGGGTTAGTACCGGAAATCGCAGGGTTAGTGGCTGCGGGAAATCATCCTACATACGCAGAGGTGGTCCGATCGGCTCATAGGATGACCAACTTAAAGGTGAATGAGGGTATTTTGCCTGCTAAGGGTTCGACTATCAAGGCCCCAGAGAACAACAAGCGCAAGTGGGATAATGAAGGGAAAGGATCTGGGCCAGCACAGCAGGGTAAGAGGTTTGATAATGGGGGTTCTTCTTCTCCGGGTAACAAACAGGGTGGTTATGCGGGGAAACTGCCTAAATGTAACAAGTGTGGACGTCATCATCAAGGGAACTGCGACAGTAACCGTTGTCATCGCTGCCAGCGAATTGGGCATTTTGCTAAAGATTGTCGGGTTACACTTCCATCGACCCAGGCCCCGACTACTAACTCAGCTCCTACTACTCAGGGGACTACGGGAAGACAAGGATGTTACAACTGTGGTGAGACTGGGCATTACAAGAAGGATTGCCCAAAACTGAAGCAGGGTGGAAACAACGGTAATGGGAACAACGGGGGCGGTGGCAGGAATGCACGCGCCTTCGTCATTGGAGCCGCTGAGGCTAGACAGGATCCTGACACAGTTACCGGTACGTTCCTTCTCAATAATCGTTCTGTTAGTGTGTTATTTGATTCTGGTGCCGACAAGAGTTTTGTATCCATGGAAGTTAGTCGACTGCTAGATGTAGTGCCCGTACCATTAGAGACTAAGTATATTATTGAGTTGGCTGACGGTAAAAAAGATTGAAGCTACTAGTGTCCTTCGGGAGTGTCAATTAGAATTGTCGGGTTTATCATTCCCCATCGACCTTATGCCGGTACCTTTGGGTAGTTTTGACGTTGTGGTAGGAATGGATTGGTTGTCCTTGTATCGCGCGGAGATCATCTGTTACGATAAGGTTATTCGGATTCCTCTCCCTGATGGAGAATTCCTTTCTGTGTACGGTATCAAGGGTAGTGTTTCGCTAAACATCATCTCTAGCATGAAAGCCCTTAAGTGTCTTCGAAAGGGTTATCCAGCCGTTTTGGCGCTTTTATCTGTTTCCTCTGGTGATGAGAAGAAGATCGACGATATTCCGGTTGTACGCGAGTTTCCTGATGTTTTTCCCGACGATTTATCTGGCCTTCCTCCCCATCGTCTGGTTGAGTTTGGTATTGATCTCGTACCAGGGGCTGCTCCTATTGCTCGGGCCCCCTACCGTCTTGCACCTCCCAAGATGCAGGAATTGTCTAGTCAGTTACAGGAACTCTTGGACAAGGGTTTCATCAGGCCAAGTTCTTCCCCTTGGGGAGCCCCGATTCTATTTGTTAAGAAGAAGGATGGAAGTTTTCGATTGTGTGTGGACTACAGAGAACTGAACAAATTGACCGTCAAGAACCGTTATCCTCTTCCACGTATTGATGATCTATTCGACCAACTTCAGGGTTCTAGTTATTATTCCAAGATTGACTTGAGGTCCGGTTATCACCAGTTGCGCGTAAGGGAAGCTGACGTCGCAAAGACTGCCTTTCGTACACGTTATGGCCATTTCGAATTCTTGGTCATGCCTTTCGGTCTCACAAACGCACCGGCAGTTTTCATGGACTTGATGAACCGCGTTTGCAAACCATATCTGGACAAGTTCGTCGTTGTGTTTATTGATGACATTCTGATCTACTCTAAGAACAAGACCGAACATGAGGAACATCTGCGGTTAGTTTTGGAACTCTTGCGACGGGAACAACTTTACGCCAAGTTCTCAAAATGTGACTTTTGGTTACGCGAAGTTCAGTTCCTAGGACATGTGGTTAATGAAATAGGAATTCATGTCGATCCAGCTAAGATCGAAGCGATCAAGGACTGGGGAGCACCAAAGACGCCAATTGAGGTGCGGCAATTCCTAGGCCTTGCGGGCTACTATCGTCGTTTCATTCAGGGGTTCTCGAAGATCGCTCAACCCCAGACCACTCTCACGCAGAAGGATAGGAAATTCGACTGGGGTGAACCACAAGAGTCAGCGTTTGAAGAACTGAAGTCCAAACTGTGTTCTGCTCCTATTTTGTCTTTACCTGAAGGCCCTGATGATTTCGTTGTTTACTGTGATGCTTCTATTCATGGTCTCGGTTGCGTGTTGATGCAACGCGAGAAAGTGATTGCGTATGCTTCTCGTCAACTCAAGGTGCACGAGAAAAACTACACCACCCATGACTTGGAGTTGGGTGCCGTGGTATTCGCGTTGAAAATTTGGAGACATTACTTGTACGGTACCAAATGCACCATCTACACCGATCACAAGAGTCTTCAACATATTTTCGACCAACAACATTTGAACATACGGCAGCGTCGTTGGATTGAACTTCTGAACGACTATGATTGTGCCATTAAGTACCATCCTGGCAAGGCGAATGTTGTAGCAGACGCCTTGAGCAGGAAGGAATCGACTAAACCTCGTCGCGTTCGGGCGTTGCAGCTCACCATTCATTCATCTCTACCTGATCAACTCCGTTCTGCCCAGTTAGAAGCTTTGAAGGAGGAAAACCTTAAAGCTGAGACTATGCACGGTGCCGACAAGCACCTCGAGCGAAGGCCTGATGGCCTGCACTACTTCGCAGAACGCATATGGGTTCCTTTATTCGGGGGACTACGGGAGCTTGTCCTTGATGAGGCTCATAAGTCCCGGTATTCTATTCATCCTGGTTCGGATAAGATGTACCAAGATCTGAAAGTGCTGTACTGGTGGCCAAACATGAGGTCAGATATAGCCTCATACGTGAGCAAATGCTTGACCTGTGCTAAGGTCAAAGTGGAATACCAGAAACCGTCGGGTCTCTTGCAACAACCTGAAATTCCAGAATGGAAATGGGAACGGATTACAATGGATTTTGTCACGCAACTTCCTAAATCACCAAGCGGGAATGACAAGATATGGGTGATTGTCGATCGGTTGACAAAATCAGCTCATTTTCTTGCTATTAAGGAGACCGACACCATGGATCGTTTGGCTCGTCTTTATTTGAAGGAAGTTGTTTCTAAGCACGGGGTGCCAGTTTCTATTATCTCGGATCGTGACTCCCATTTTACTTCTCACTTCTGGAAGTCTTTGCACAAGGCTTTGGGTACCCAACTAGACATGAGTACGGCTTATCATCCACAGACTGACGGTCAGAGTGAGCGCACGATTCAAACTTTAGAAGTCATGCTGCGGGCATGTGTGAACGATTTTGGCAAGGGTTGGGAAGCTCATCTACCGTTAGTAGAATTCTCGTACAACAACAGTTATCACACGAGCATCAAGGCGGCTCCGTTCGAAGCACTGTACGGACGGAAATGCCGTTCTCCTCTTTGTTGGGCTGAAGTGGGTGAGAGTCAACTCACTGGGCCTGAACTAGTGTACGAAACTTCGGAAAAGATCGTACAGATTCGTAACCGGTTGGCAGCGGCACGGGACCGGCAAAAGAGTTATGCTGATCAGCGTCGCAAACCATTGGAATTCCAAGTTAATGACAAAGTACTTCTAGAAGTCTCACCATGGAAGGGCGTCATACGCTTTGGGAAGCGTGGCAAACTCAATCCGCGGTATGTCGGCCCATTTACGATCCTGGAACGGATTGGGCCGGTGGCATATCGTCTTGATTTACCAACGGAGCTCGGTAACGTACATAACGTCTTCCATGTGTCCAACTTGAAGAAGTGTCTGGCTGACGAGTCTCTCATCGTTCCACTGGAAGAGATCAAGGTTGATGATCGTCTTCGAATTGTGGAAGAACCTGTGGAGATTCTGGATTACAAGATTCGTAGCCTACGTCATAGCAAGATTCGCATTGTGAAGGTTCGCTGGAACTCGAACCGGGGACCAGAGTACACTTGGGAACGCGAGGATCAGATGAAGTCTAAGTATCCTCATCTCTTTCCTAAGGAAGCGTTCGAGTCGAGATATGTCTCTTCTGCAGCTGAATGAATCTCGGGGCGAGATTCCTTTTAACGTGGGGATGATGTGACAACTCGGGTAAATCTCTTTTTGGGTTTCTATTTTTAGTTCCTATCTTTTGTTGTTTCCTTCGTTATTCCTTTTGGTACTTGTGCAATTTTCGGGACGAAAATTCTTTTAACGTGGGGATGATGTGACACCCGGCAAATTCTGGTTAACAACGTTGTCTAGATGAAAGTCTACCTTAGCGAGTCACGCGTATATTGTACTTAACTGGGTTAGTTAAGCCGGGTTATGGTTCGGGAACTATCGGTTTAGTCTAGAAGATCATTGGATGTTGGTCTAGAGGTTCATTAGATGTCAGTCCTTAACCAAGTGTACAAACGGTGACGATTTGTAAGATCGTCAGGGCATACGGAACATACAAGTCTCGAGTCCCGGGAATTGGTGAACGAGTGTGAATATGTGTATTTACAAGTGTTATGTGTTTACAATCATTATGTGACTTGTCGGTATGTGAATATGTGTTAACATATGTTAAAACGGGGTTTAACGCGCAAAACACACGGAACAGGCCCCTATAGGCGATTAGGATAGCCCAATCGCCTATAGTAGGGGCGAGTGGGCAGTCATACAGGCGAGTAGGGCCTAAATGCATGACTGTTCATGCGATTAGGCCCCAATTGCATGAACTTACATGCGATTAGGCTTCCTAATCGCGTGTAAAGGCTGCATAATCGCTAGTTACGGGCTGGACGACTAAAAACGACTATAAATACCATACTTGACCTCCTAAACTTCATTATACAAACCCTAGTCGTCTCATAACCCGCCCCAACACACACACAACCTCTGGAACGCGATTTTTGATCAAAACACAAGGTTTCAAGCTTAATCCATCATTCTTTTACAAATCTAAGGTTTGGTTTCCATCCATGCAATCTTATAAACGTTTTTATTCAATCCCTAATAGTCCAGACCTGTTCTTAAACGAAAAAGCTTTCTGAAAATCGTTAATAAGTGTTGTTAATCGGATTTTAACTAGTATACATGTGTTATGTGTGTTTATGATTAGAAAGCTAGGGTTTTTATGATTCAAGATGAATGAATGACATGTTATTATGTTAGATCAGAATAATATTGATGTTATGTTAATGAAATCTGAGTAATTGATTATTAGGGTTATAGTTACGCATGTTAGTGTGATGTTGCATGCTATGTGAATGGTGTTTGGATTACGTGATTGCATGCAGGGCTGATAATACGAGGCAAAACGAAGGGTTTTAGTTGAAACATGTTTAGGATAGTGTTTGGGATGATATTGGATGGTTACACACGTTCTGGATCTGATTTGGAGCGTTAAACGCGCGAAAAACTGGAACAGCAAGGTTACAGGCGATTAGCAGTCCTAATCGCCTATGTTAGGGGCGATTAGGAGGCTAAATGCCTATGTTAGAGGCGAGTAGGGCCTAAATGCTAGTAGTTACATGCGATTAGCCTAATTGCTAGTAGATACATGTGGTATAGCCCTAAATGCTAGTAGTTACATGCGATTAGCCCTAAATGCTAGTAGTTACATGCGATTAGCCCTAAATGCTAGTAGTTACATGCGATTAGCCTTCCTAAATGCCAGTTGACCAACCTAAATGCTAGTTGACTTTTCCTAATCGCGTGTACTGCTGCTGTAAGTATAAATTAGCATTCCGAGACCCGATTTGACATGTAGGAACATGCTAGGAACCTCGTAACATATCTAATAACTTGGTAACATATGTTTGGATGTAATTCGGTGATACGTGAGCTATGTGCTATAACTTGTTGTGCGTTAACGTATGTTAAGTGTGATTGCATGATTGCATGTTTGAGAGCGTAAACATAACACGGGAAGTCTCGGGTCACCAATGGGATGTCGAGTCTTGTACTTTGGGTCAGTTAAACAGTCACGGTGTTTTCAAACGAACTTGGTTATGGTCTGGACATATAGGGACTAACTAACCTGCGGGTTATTAGTCTAAGTACTTGTAACTGTCATATGTTAGGTCGCCGCTTTACGGGACTAGCATAGCAGCTGAGTTTATTCGTATTACGAAGTAACGCAACTTAAGGTGAGTTTACGGCCCCTCTTTTAAACTGGTTTCATACTCTCGGGGGAGAAAACATGTGTTAAAACGATTATTTGGTAACTACTGTCATACTATGGGTTTCTATTGTGTACTACACGATCTTTGGAAGTCCCGGGGGGAACCATGAATGTGCGGGTTTGCACAACGGGGAAATGTGAATAGCGCTATTGGGAGTGACCAACCCCGCTCGTCGACTTGGAGGGTCGGCGGGTGCATATTGTCTAAACAGGAACAACAGGAACAACAGGGTTACTACATCGGGCACACATTTGGTTTACGAGTTAGTAATGGTTTTCCAATCGTGGTAGTAACAAAACATACGCCTAGCTAGCGTACACTGGTTTTCGATTTGTTATAGTATGGACAGGTTGACTTGGTGCTTGGATTACAAAACCTGTAAACTCACCAGCATTTTTGTGCTGACGTAAACTTTTACATGTTTTCTCAGGTCGCTAAGGTAGCACTACTGGATTAGGGCGCACGCGTCTGCACGGCGTCTAGTTAGAGTCGCATGGTTTTCATATGTTGAACATTTGGTTTACTTTTAAGATACTGTTTTGAATAAGCTTCCGCTGTAAACAGGGATTTTAAACTATGTTTTGAAATTGCATTATATTCATTTAGACTTGTTTATTGTGATCGTTGGTTTGGATCCTGGTTTGTCATACGCCTCGCGGTAAAACTCCGCAAGTGGATTTTGAGGGTGTGACACAACACGAACATGATATTTTTCTTAGCGAACATACAAGAACATGGTATTTTTCTCAGCGAACGACATTGTTGTAGAACTCGCTAGGCGCTAGTCGGCCGGTGGGGTACCGACTAAGGCTTAATCGGGCTTAATCATGATTAATCGGATTGGATTTTTATATATATTTTTTCTATATATAAACTAGTAAATACGGAAAGGGGGTTAAATATTAAAACACATAAACTTAAATAACCCTAATCACCTCCATTGTTCACCATATCCCGTTTTTTCCTCCCCGTTCCTTCTTTCAGCGTAAGAAACCATCGGACGCAACTAGGGTTAATGGAGTTTCATCGATTTTGCTTCTAAAACATGGATTATCATCCAATTTTGAGGTAAGAACTTGTTTTATTTTATCGATTTGCTCGAGTTTTGACCCGTTCGAATTCATTTTTTTTTACCTAATTTTGAGTTTTTTTAGGTCCGACAAGGACCAATTTGATCCGACTAATCGGTGATTAATCGTCCACTGAATAATTGAGTGATTAGCCCAAAATTAATCAGTAAAGTGAAGACTAACGATTAATCAATGATTAATCGTTGATTAATTGAGTGATTAGCCCAAAATTAATCAGTAAAGTGAAGATTAACGATTAATCAATGATTAATCGTTGATTAATCAGGTTTTTACAACCTTAGCGAACGAACATGAAAAAAAAATCCGTCTGATTATATGTTTGTTAGTTAAATTAACAAATACAGTATGAAATTCGGTCATCTTCGTGTGGTTCGTTTAGATGCACTGTTTTGAAAACCGGACCGGACCGGCCGGTCGGACCGGTCGGACCGGGCTCCGGGGCCTGGACCGGTCCGGTTCGGGTAGTCGGACCGTTTTGCAGCGAACCGGGGGTCGGACCGGAAAACCGGCCGGTCGGACCGGAAACCGGACCGGTCGGACCGGATTTTTTAATTTTTTTTTATTTTTTTTAATTTTTTTTTGTTTTTTGGGCCGGTTCGTCGAACCGGTCGAACCGGTCGGACCGGTCGAACCGGTGAACCGGCCGGGGGTCCGGTTCGACGTCCGGTCCGGTTCTGAAAACCTTGTTTAGATGGCAAAAATCTTAATTTATCACCTATATACAGGAAATTTGGACCACAAGTTTAAGAATAAACATTGTTGAAATTAATGATATAAATGAGTTGACTTTTTAAATATAAAACACTTTCATTATTTTCTTCATGTCATATTAGGTGTCCCTATGTTCATACTTTTATATCTTTTTCACTCGTCATATTAGGTGTCCGTATGTTCGTACTTTTATATCTCTTCACATCTTTTCAACTTGTGTACCTAAGCAATACACTTTTACAAATCACTTTTAGATCAAACGTTGGATGAATGGGGCGTTAATGCCCGAATTTGGCGCCCATTTCATATTGAAACACCGCCTCTCTTTTAGTGAAAGGGGCGCGAATGCTTTTCACGCGAAATATTTCGCGGAGGGTGAATGTTGGCTTGGCCAATCATCTTGTTCCACTTCATTTTTATTTTATTTTTCTTTTTTTAATTCAAATTTAATATCATTATATATACACACATCAAACCACTACATCCCTTATAAATTTTAAGCGCCTCTCAAGCCCCTGGCAGGGCCGGCTGAAGCCCAAGTGAAATGAGGCTAGGGCTTTGGGCCCCCAAATCTATAGGGCCACCATTTTTTTATTTTGAAACACTAAATTGGGCTGTGTAAGTAGAGGAACAGATCATAAGAAAGTGACAATTACAAATACCCTCCATTTAATTATAATTTGATTTGGCTCGTTAGACACAACGTATCGCACCACGGACTATACAAGAACTAAAAAAAATATTTATGCTTTCGGAAAAAGGGCCCCAAATTGATAATTCGCTTTAGGCCCCCTAAAGGGTTGAGCCGGCCCTGGCCCCTGGTGGCCTCACATGCCACATGTCAAAAAATGTCCCATTTCACCCACCAAATTCCACGCACCACTACACATGGTCTTATACAATTTTAAGAAGTGGGTTTTGCAGCCTTTACAGTGGGTTTTTGATGGTTATCGGTACTATACACGTACGACACAAACTCGTTATGACAACAATATATTTTTCGTTGGGTCAAAAATATATATTGATCTAAAACAATATATTTTTCGTTGGGTCAAACAAAATATTGAACTTTTTCTATTTGTTGATATATTTTGTTTTTAGACAAATAAGCTCAACAAACAAAGCTAATAACTTTATACAAAAATAATCCAAAGCTAAGAATCAATAGTGCTTTCAGTTTCTAGCTATTGATTTTATTGTCGTCTTGTATAGTTGTAACATAAAAATCAAAACACGATAAGAAGGATATATACCCAAGCTATGAGAATGAAGCCACAAATGATGTTATTCATGTTATTCTAATATTAATAATTATATAAACTTACTAATTAGAGTCAAACCAAACACACGTCATTACCTGCCCAAAATAATTACTAAAGCACAACTTACGTGAAGACATTTAACGCTTATGAAAGCAATATGAAATATTAAACAACAAAACTAGTTGAATTTGGAAAGCCTTGCATGTCAAATCATATAATAAATATTAAATATAAAACTAGTTGAATTTGTAACACGTACACTTGTATAGTTGTATGTCAAACAACAAACTTTTAAATTAAAGATTTTTCTTGCTCAAATGCAACATCTATGAAAAGGTCTTGGGCTACTCACTTATCCCAAGGGTTCCCTTTCCATAGGTGACTTTATATATACTTGGTAAAAACAAAGTCTATCAATGATTAAAAAACCAGAGTGGTTAATAGATCGGTCACTATGCTTGTTTACAGGTCGAAGAGCCTGGGTAAAAAAGATATTATATAATATAAATTTAAAACAAAAGGTTGACAAAAATCTTGAACCGGGCTTACTAGCTACCAAATATCCAATCCAAAACTCGCAAATATACTTCACTACAAGAAATTTGACTTTTAGCGGCTACACCTTTAGCGGCGACCCGCCAAAGCGTAGCCGCTAAAGGTCTATTTTTAATCTAACCGTTGATCAAAATAAGATCAACGGTCAAGATAAAAACACGGTATTACTATTAGCGGCGACACCGTCGCCGCTAAAGGTCCTCCCAAAAATTTTCATTCACCCGCCTTTACTCCTCTCTTTCCCTCTCTTCCTTTTCACTAAAACTCCCATCTCTTCTTCTCTTTCCCACATTTACTCCTCTCACAACCCTCCCTCTCCTCCCCACACCACCTGCGCCGCCGCACCACACCGCCCGCCGCCGCACCTCCACCCTGCAGCCCGCCTCCTCCCCAGCCCAACTTCTTCTTCCTTCTTCCTCCCCTGCAGCCCGACTCCTCCCCTGCAGCCCCACCAAAGCCGCCGCCGCCCCACCACCCTGCAGCCCCACCTCCGCCGTAAGCCCTTTCTCTTACATCAGTTTCATCAGAGGCTAATAGCGGTATCTCTTCTTCTTTTTCTTGTCTTTTTTACTGTAGCCCTACTCCTCGCAGGTATTCGATGGTTGTGTTACGTTTTCGGTTTTAGTTTTGATGGTGTATACTTGATTCAAATATTAGGTTGGTATGTTAGTTTATTTTGTTTGATATGTTTTGACAAATGTTCGTTTAACTTTGTTACGTTTATTTTATATATATGTAGATGTTGGTTTATTATTTTTGTTATTATTTAGTTTGGTTATGCGTGTGCAGAGTAAACGAATAGCAAAAAAAAAAAAAAAAAAAAAAAAAAAAACCTTTAGCGGCGACGCGTCGCCGCTAAAAGTCTTTCCCAGGATGCACAGAAATCTGCCACGTGGCATGCCACGTGGAAAAAAAATTAAAAGATAATGCCACGTAGATAATTACTTTTAGCGGCTACACCTTTAGCGGCAACAGAGCAATAGTGACAGACTAAAGCTGGCAGGACTTTTAGCGGCAGCCGTCGCCGCTAAAGGTCTTGCTGCCGCTAAAGGTATACCTTTAGCGGCAGCAGGCGTGGCCGCTAAAGGTGGACTTCCTTGTAGTGCTTGTTGTGGCAAGACTATATAGCATCCATGGATTAATGAGTAGTGTTTGATTTCAATGGGTTCTTTGATCTGGATATTCGCTAGGAAAGAGTTTGAGCTCCTAAAGATGGCATCATGCTTATGGATGGACAAGAGAGGTTGGGACGACTTGTTACACATTAAGGATGGGAGTGCCAAAGACATAAGAATATAAGATCAAGATCAAGTCAATATTTAATTCTGTGTTTATCTATTTACGTGGTTTTAATTATTATTTGGTTTCAAAGTTAATGCCTAGAAATATCATGAATATAGAGGATTGTATTCTTGTTTAGTTAGTCTTTTTATATTTTGATAAAGTTCTAAGCTTTTAGATGGATAACTGAAACCTTTTGGTTCCAATTGTTTGATAATATTCCAAAGTGTTCTTAGCCATTTGAATTGCTTCCATCATTTGGATCAAGTGGTACCAGAGCTAGCTTTACTTATTTCAAATGGCTTGTGAGAAGAATAAACTCCTTAGCCACCGATTTGCTAGATGAGGCAGTGGCGAAGTTGTGTTCCAATTACAAGCTTGTCAAGTACAAGATACCAACCCAAGGCCGGACATCAAAGATGAGGATCATGGGAAGGAAGAGCATCTTGAGGCTAGCAACAACATCTATCCAACCCCACCATATGTTTCATTGTTTGCCGGATGAAAAGGTATATGGAAGAACGGAGGTTGGGCATGAAGGCCTTGAACGAGATTGACTCTTAGGAGGGGGGGTCCCTTGCATGGAAGGTTATTGGTTTGTGGGTTTCGTCCTAATTACACGAAGCATGTTTAAGATCATGGAGAAGAGTCCATGGATTCGGTTGAAACAAGGGCTACGTGCATGGCTGCTAGGTTGGTCCTAGGGTTTTTCATAAGATCAATGGGAAATCAAGGTTGGGATTGTTAATTAATTTGTAATGACCCTCATGTTTTGGGTAGTCTTAAGATAGGTTCAATCGAAGGAAACTAGGTGGACGTTGGATCTATAAGAAAAAAAAAGTGTTAGTCGAGAAGAATTAACAGCGGGGCTAAGTGTGACCAAGTATTTATGGATTTAGGAGCATTAGTGAAGCCTAAGATGGCATGAAGGCACTAAAGAACTAAGTTAGAAGGTCGCATGTTATTTATGAGGGTGGCAAGACTTGTGGGCCTATAAGGATGGAAATAAGTTATGGGTCAAAGGTAATAGGAACTCGAATGCTAAGTCCAATGTGTGACGGACATATGAGAAACATGCTTCCCTAAGATTGATCCAAAGAAAGGGATAGAGGGTCAAAATTATTCTAGGAAGTCCATGTCTAGGTGCGCACGAGAACTTCATGAAGGTTCAACAGATGCAACCAAGTTTTGCTAAGAGTCCATGCTCGATTGATTTGGGAGTTGTGATGGGTCCAACTTCAAGGGAATCCTTAACAAGATAAGTTGGTTGGGTAATTAGCAAGTTAGGAGGCTTTGTTTTAAGTTGGCGTGTTATGTTGGCACAACAAACAAGAATGGGGTGGTAATTCTTAGTGAGTCCATTAGACTTGAAAGCCTCAATTGGAGTACAGAGTTAAATAGATCACACACTTGGGGAAGATAGGGAACAAATATGGGTGACATAAAGAGGACTGAAGGTCTCCTTGAGACGCGCTTTCCATTGTTTCCAAAATTATGAGGCTAATGCTTTTAAAACCTAACAACTTAACCTACTGCTATCAATAGGGTACCACGAAGCGCTAACATCATCTTCTCCAACAACAGTGAAGGAGGCAATTGTCCTATCAAAGGAAGTGGCAAAAGGTAGAGTTTACCATAGTGATTCCTTGAAGATAGTTCGAAGTGAGTTGGTACTTTTAAGTCTCTCTGACCATGGGGTTGTTTCTGGGACCATGGGTTAGGGTTTCTGGTAATGAAGATCTTATTTTGGTCATTTAAAGGTAAACCTTTTTGTCTCATATTGTTTTAAGGGAAAGTGTTCAGGTTGGATGGTTACACGTCGTTAGTCAACCCATGTATGATGGCGGTGATAGAGTCATTTCAAGTGTTCGAGTGTCGAACTGTGTCATTCTTTCCTTTGTTAGGTAGTCGTGACGGCTCGCCCTAATACTGTTATGGGTTCATCTGATCGGTTAAATGAGGTTTGGAAAGCTTAGGTTTTCGTCCATTGATAGGGTTAGTGGTGCTCGGGCTAACTTTGACTGTCGTCCTTTGGGTTATTCAGGTTAGATTAGTATGTGTGGTGGGTGTATTGTGGTTGGAATGGTGGGAAAGTAGCAGGATCGAGATAGTTGAATCTTAGCAACAATTCATTTGTTAAGTCATCTCGAGTAAACTAGTATTCCGATGGTTACGTGTCTTCAATAAAATGGGTTTTGTTTGCCGGTTGTGTCTAAGGCATGGTCGCTAGAACTACTAATGTCCGTAGGTTCTTGGTTAGTTCCATTCGCATGGAACCTTATTGAAAATTCTCTGCCCCTTGAATAAGAAGTCTTTTGCTGGAGATGGGATTGTTACACAATACACGACACCTAAGCGAGTTAAAGATCAATATTTGACTAATGTTCTTCTCAAGATCATTGCCACACTTATGTTGTCTGCATTCTTTGTCATGAATGTCAGAGTCACACCAAGGGTCATCACCGATGATGTAGACATTTGGTTCAGTCCATTTTGGTTATGCAGGTCTGAACCTGTTGGGCCTGGGGCCAGATGGGAGTTGGCTTAATGTCAGGAGGTTCAGAGATCATGTCATCTACAAGACTCGGGAACAAGTCTTTTTTAACCTCAAGAGTATGGCGCTAGAGCATCCATGGGTTAACGGGCACTAACGGTTGAAGTTGGGTTTCAAAAACCAGCCTGAGTCCGAGCTTATAAATGGATTAGCTAGGCTGACTCTTTACGGGTGGTGGATGAGAGCGCGCGACAAAGACTTAAGATCAAGTCAACATTTAAGTTTATATGCTTATCTTTTATGTAACTTTAGTTATTATTTGATTTCCTAGTTTCTCTCTAGAAGTAGTAGAGATATAGGGTTTTATACTTTTATTCTTGTTTAGTTATTCATTTGATTTTTTGATAAACTTGCTAGTTTTTGTGAGAAACAAAAATCATACTACTAGAACATTAGCTTATACTATTAGATCATTAGCTTATAAGTGTGTGTGTGTTTTGTTTCATAAAACTACTAGACTTTTGCCCGCGTTGACACGCGGTTCAACGAAGAAACTTTAATCCCTATACTCCCGATGAGCAACCCGTAAAACCTGCTAACACAAGTGTTTGGTTAGGTTCTCAGTCCCCATTATTATTCTTGTTATGCTTTTTCTAACCTTGTTCCGGTTGCAACCCTGGCGGACGACCCAAAAAGACTAATGGAACCCTCTTATACAATTTCTCTTCTAGTTACCCTTCTCCCTGAATCGATTGTTTGTTCTCCAAATTTCCCTTCATTTGCCACCACAAAACACAATAAGCGATTCACCCTAATCTCTCGTTTTCTTCGATTATCTCCTTTTAATCTTGTTTTCCGGCCAATCTCCACCATTGTTCGCCAACAAAAAAGATGGAGATGTCCACAAATCTCAGGTCTTGGCACTGAAGTCACTATACCAATCTGTGCAGTTGGAATTATCTTCTCTCTTTTCCGTTGTATGTGTTCTCAATAACCGCCGCCCTACATCTTCACTTTCAATAACCGTCGTCTTCATTCTTGTATGTGTGTTCGATAGTTGATCATAAGTCGTATGCGTGTTCGATACTTGATCATAGGTTCTTCAAATACGTTCTATACCATCCTTTGAAGGAAATCTTTTCAATGCCATCCTTTTGGTATGTTTGTTTGTTAGGCACTAAAGGATATGTGGCCTTCAAGACAACACTACCATAAAGCCTAAAAGATATACCTTCAGGAGTAAGGCTAAATTAGGCCTCAGGTCACTATCTCTATGGATTGTATTAAAATTCAAAGCATCATAGACTTGTAGCTTAGGCTATATTATATTTAGGTAATGTTAATCATGATTTCCACCAACATCATAAAGAAAAACAAAAACCTAACCACTTCCGTCGTTATGTAGAATAGACAATTGAAAACATTATAAAATCATTAAAATGCAGCTAAATAAACACTTTTTGATGGCATTATTCTGCAACAAAAATGGTCTTCTAATAGCAATAAAATGCAGCTAAAACATCACTTTTTGACAGCATTAAAATGCAGCTAAATACACTTTCTGATAGCATTATTCTGCAACAAAAACAGTCTTCTAATAGCAATAAAAAGCGGCCAAAACATCACCTTTTGACAGCAATTAAAATGTAGCTAAATATACAGTTTTTGATAGCATTATTCGGCGAAAAAACAGTCTTCTAATAACAATAAAATGTACATAAAACATCACCTTTTGACACCATTACAATGCAATAAGAACGTTGTTTGAAACAATGTTGTCAAAAGCGTTTGCCCGCAGCGACCAAATTCCTAGAGGCGATCTGGCTCTGCTGTTTGAAACACTGTTGTCACCAGAAGACGTTTTGAGTTTTTTTAGAACTGAAATCATAAATACCAAAACATCTAAGAGTAACTTACAAGTTTGGCATATGACATAGATTCGATTATTTGTTGATCTAATCTGTTGCAGTTAATCTGCGTTGATCTGATCTGCTGCAGCAAATTAGAGTAAACAACTTCTGCTGATCAGTGCCTCTGATGTAGAGTAAACATTTGCTGCTGATCAGTGCCTCTGATGTAAACGCTGCAACAGCTCTTGTTTTAAAACAAAACGTTGCCCACCCTACAAACCAGATCCGAGACAAAATTCAACTTTTTCTAATCCATGTTGAACAGATTTGGAAACAGAGCCTGAAGGGGTTCGTCTCCTGTTCAAGTGTCCAGCATGAAACATAAATATATCACAAACACAACACACATCAACTTAAAGAACATGCTAATATTAATGTCATTGTATCAAAGTTACAAAGTTACCAAATTAGCCCTCACTTTCTACTCCCTCCATATTAATATTGTCGTTTTCTTAAAAAATATGATTTGATATGTATTTTAATGAAACCAAAGTGTCTTTAGTTTGACATATGCAAAAGAATCCAAGGTATTCATTAAAATTGAGTGTTTTAAGTTTGATTCAAACAAAATATAACAAACATACAAACAGTCATTAGACCTTCAAAAAATAGGAATCAATATGCTTTATAAGAAAAAAAGGGCGAAATGTTTAGAAAAAAATACCGTTACCATTTCGGAGAAGCGAAACGGGATCATCATGGACAAATCGACAAACTGTACATCAATAGAGGAACTGCATCATTGGGGTTAACGCGAATAGATTTTTAACCTGCATAAAGTAATAACATTATGAAAGTTAAGAACACTTATTAACCTGTATAAAACAATATGAGATAAATGATGTCCTCTTCCACTAAGCCAGACCTCAATTTTTATAAAATATCATATAAAATGTGCTCAAACGTTGCTCAGCTAACACTAAAAAAAACTATTGTCATCAAGTCATGCCTAAACTTGGGTAAGATGTTCTATATAAGAAAATTTGTTTTGCTTCTAGACAAGTATATGCAGGGAGCCTACAATATCCAATAAGCTCTTTTTAACTCACAAAAGCATATATATACTTTTCATGTCTACTTGATACACCACACTACATCATAGTTATAAAAAATGACTGAAACGGGCAAGCGAAAACTTAAAAGTTAAAAGGATAAAAAAGATCAACGATACATTTATTTTTGCAAATGTAATCAACTGATTGATAAACACATGGAAACATAGTGCAAAATAATCAAGAAACATCCATAGGGTTGAGATTCAGATGTGAATCTGGAACCAATAGAGTTAAGTCCGAATGTTCGATAGGCAAAGCAAACTATCTGCTTATAATTTGTTCATACTATGATACTATAACAACTATTGTCATCAGATCATGCCTAAAAAACCTACATTGTTCAGTTACCAAAAGTTATTTATGCCTTTTCTATCGCTACTGTTCTACAAGCCTAAACATAATAATAGGTGAGTACAAAATAAAAACATTTAAGGAATCCCAATCAAAATATAGATAAAACAAAGATCACACATACCATTAACTCCTCTACTGCCGTGGCTAATTCCCCGGCGGAGGCGGCATGCCAGGTCGAGGCGGCCCATACCCCGGTATCTGCGCACCAAAGCAACAATACACAAGATTGTATGTACATGTATAGCCATAGGATCATACAACCACAATTAATAATTAATTACCTCTAGGTTTAAGCATGAATGCATCTAAATCCACTAAAAACCATACATATAGGATTAACAGAAGCAAGATTTACCAAAAGAGCGTGATCTTTTATCAATTCGTAATTAGCAAAGTAAGTATATTTTCTATAATACTCTACCCACATACTATAAGATTTAGGGTATATTTTGTATAATACTTGACCCACAAGAGCATATTTCACGGCCTTACATGGCTGTAATAACCCTTATACAGCAAAAATATTCAGGCCATACATGTACGGCTGTTTTCCGCAACCATTTGCAGCTATATTTATTAGCTTTATGCAGCTGTATAACAGTCCCTGAATAGCCAAAAATACAAACTCTTATTCCAGCAAATTCAAGAAAAAAAATGTTGCAATATATACTATTAAGAAAACGACACTTATTTAATGTTGCAAACTCTTATTCCAGCACGAATCTCCCTGTAATCTTTTAATTCATCAGGAAGTGCTTGTTCAACTTATTCCTGAATGTGCCTTCTCAAAACTTGTAGATATAAATATCGAGGCATAATTTATATAGTATATACATAGGTAAATAATTCAAAGTAAAGAACGAAGGCGTAAACAGTAAAAACATAATTTTTGCCTTCAGTAATCTGACTTTTTGCAATGCAATTATTTAAAATATACCTGGTGAACTCATCCGCATTCTTTCCCTCATCAATTAAACTACAAATTTATCCAATTAAACATTCCGAAAGTAAAAAATATATACTACAACATGATAAAAAAAACTCAATATAAACGCTAACTGATTATTTCACAACTTCCATCAGAACCTGTATGTTACACTTCTCTGAAAGTTTGGCCATGTTACCCATCTCCATCACAAGTACGTTTCTGCATATAAAACAAACTGTATTAATAACTTGAAATATGCTATGAATAAATATATCAAAGATTAGGGAACTAAACGCGTCGAGAATGGGAGCTGTGAAGAAACGTTGAAGGAAGAAACAGTGAGGCGAAACATGATACATTCGGGTTTAACCAAGACGCAACAACCAAGAGTATTTAACCAAACGCATTGAAATAGATCGAAGACATAAAAAAACATAATAAACCACCATGGAAAAATTGTTATAACATGAAACCAAAACTAAAATGACTTTTCTAAGACTCGAGGCTTTGGTAAACCATGGTTGTGAAACACGTTGCAGGTCAAAACCTGAAACACAACTTAGACATATCCAACAATTCTGTGTTTTGAGGGTTTCCCTAGCAATTATACAAAAGAGTTGGTACAATGGTTCCTCCTGTTTTTTTTTTTTTTTTTTTTTTTTTTTTTTTTTTTTGGTCATATTCAATCATAGCTAGCTTTGATTTTTCCATTTCCGTCACCTTTTAGAGTCATCTTCTCTTGCTTAACCGCATTCTTGCCTGGAAAAAAAAAGTGAGTGAGATCATAGTTCGTCAAATAAGGGCATGATAAAATCACAAAGAAAACATCATGTTCTATTTATATTCAATAGGTTCCATTGAATGCTTGATTTTTTTAACAAAATCTCAACAACTATTTATCTATGCATAAAAGAGAAAAATATGATCCATATTTTTGTCAAAACTAACTTTAGACCTCAAATATGATATAAATGATAATAATACATTCTATATTATATAAATCAAAATATCATTTCTGATGCATTTTCCTAAGAAACTGTTGCCACATATGCAGTCGTGTAAGAGCAAGTAGAAAAGATGTTACAATAGACATAGACGTTTCCTGCATTTGGAGGGAATAATCAAAGAGCAGTAATCACAATCACCTACATATCTATCCAGAAGATTCAACGACGATCGTAAACAATTGTCGACCATGTAACTCCTGCAAATGTTGTTCATAAACATCATTTCTTAACATACACATGAATCAAAATAATTATAATATATACGTACCCGATTCGTGACCAAATGCAAGCACTGGTAGTCAAGAACAAAGAAGTAACACCTGAAATCAGTAACCACAATCGAAGCATCAATGACTAAAATGTTCATCCAAGTTTCCACTACCATCAACCATAAAACCAAACAATCGATAATAACCTGAACAATACCTAGTTATATCATCATCAACATTTCAAAGCTATGAAGATAATCAGTGATAATGGTATATTGCAAACCCTAGTTATTTCCAGGGCCGGCCCATGGGCCAGTGAAGTCAAGCAAGGGCTTTAGGCCCCCAATTTTATAGGGCCCCATCAAAAATAATAATAGGTATATGGGTATATTCGATTTTGGGCTTAATTGCTTAATAACTGGGCTTAGGTCTTTGGGCCCGCGTAGGTGGGAAAAGAAAATAAAAGCAGGGTATATTCAATTTAGATTAAGTCAACACTCTAGAACTTTCTTTTTTCCAAAACTCACAATGGTGATTGCTCTATATACTGGATGATAGAAACTGAAGCGACGATGGAAATAAGCAAATAATCAGCACCGATTACAGGTAACGTCCTTTTTCTTAACCTTTTTTTTTTAATCTTGATTTTATTCTATAAAAATTCACAAATTTATGATTTTGTTCTACGGTCATATTGATTTTGCTACATAATTTGTTCTTGATTAGAACTATAGGACTACAACATGTGTGTGTTTTTCGTTCTACACATTCAGTTAAGTTTTATAGGCATGGACAAAAGTTGAAAATAATGGCCCGTTTTTTATTATTATTGAAAGGCCCCGAATTTGTGCTTTGCTTTAGGCCACCAAAATGGTTGAGCCGGCCCTGGTTATTTCATCATCCAAAGATAAACTCCATAACAAAGAAACACAAACCGTAAAATACTAAAATCAATCAAAGACACAACCCTAGATGTAATCGGCCTGCAGAATCATACATTTAAAAATAGATATGGAAAATCACTGAAACACAAGACAGAAAAAAAGATGGATGAACATCGATTTATTGAAAGAAGAATCGAATGGAGATTACCTTGGATTGGAGATGAAGGAAAACCTTGAATCGCCTGATTAGGGTTGGGGTTTGGTTATGGAGGCGACAATGATTATGATGTGTATGTTATGTTCGTGTTTTTTAGAGGGTATATATATTTTATGTAATTTTATTTTTAAAATAAATCAAAATTTTATAAATTCTCACACTTGGACACTTGACACAATATGATAGGCTAGAGAATTGAATGATCAACATGAGAGTGTCATGTGTCCACATTAAGTTTCATATATTAGTTGTATAGATAAAAGCAATAAAAGCAATGAACAAACTACAGAATTCCGAGTTACGGTTTATTTACTTATTTTTAAGATTAATATCTTATCCTTTAATTCGCCTCGACCTTAAACCTTTCCAGCTCATCCAAATACGTATGGATAGACTTATTAGTTATTACACTATGAGCTTATCATTTTATCAAGACAACATTACTAAAAGAGCTTGACTTTGTAGTAGTTGACTTTCAATCGTAAGAACACATACCTTATCGAAACACATCGTTCTTATCATTAGACCTTAACAAATTAATTAACATTTTTATAACTTACTAAAATAAATATAGAAAACGAGACGTTTTTTTTATAGATCTAAATTAATCAGATCGACTGAAAATTTTAGAGAGAATTACACAAATTGTCCTTTAGTTATTACTAAAATTGCATCCTCTGTCCTTTATGAAAATTTTTCACTCCTTATATCCTTTATTTTATCAATTTGTTACACCCTTTGTCCTTTAGCCTAACTTAGTTAAAAAAACATGGTTAACTTTATTTTCTAAGTTTACACTTTTAGCCCATATAGTTTTGATCGAACCATAACTCTTGATTGACCTCGAAATCAACCACGACAATTAACGAAATCATAGGGCTATTATAGAACATCAAATTCCGATCAAAAGCATGTATAATAATCGTACTGACCTGATCGTTTTCGAGACTAAATCGAACGATTAAAATTGCGACTGCTTGATCTTCAAATTGCGAATGATTTGGTGAGTGTTTATGGTAAAATTGCTACTGAAACTAATAAAGTAACAACACAACGAAATTTACCAGCAAGAGCTGCCAGAAGATATTCCAAAAACTTTGACCAATTTAGGATAATAATTGAAGTGATCGGATAAGTATAGGGAGAAAAAAAGGGATCTTCATATGGCCTTTATAGATCTTGAAAAGGCTTATGACAGTGTGCCACGTAAATTGATATGGGACAGTCTAGAGAGCAGAGGGGTCCCTGGGAGGTATATAGACTTAATCAAAGATATGTACGATAGGGCCAGAACTAGTGTCCGTGCGCCGGTTGGAGATACTGATTCCTTCCCTGTGGGGTAGGACTACATCAAGGATCTGCGTTGAGTCTGTTCCTTTTCGCAGTTGTCTTGGATGAGTTGTCTAAGTCGATTCAGGATATAGTGCCGTGGTGCATGCTTTTTGCAGATGATATAGTGTTAGTTGCAGAGTCAAAGCATAGTTTAAATGAGAAGCTAGAAGGTTGGCGTGTCGCTTTAGAGGGGAAGGGTCTAAGGATTAGCCGTTCCAAGACTGGGTACATGTATTGTGGTTTCAGTGGTGCAGGACATGACGAAACTACTCAACTTACGATCGAAGGTCAAGTTGTCCCACATGCAACTAAATTAACTTGGGATGAGAGGATTAGGCATGACTTAATAGAGATGCACCTCTCAGAGGACATGGTCAAGGATAGGTGTTCGTGGAGGCATAAGATTAAGGTTAAGGATTATTAGGGGATGGTTTGGTTTTTTCGTAGAGTGGTGCTAGGAGCACAGACTTTATCTTACACTGGTAGGAGGTTTGTAAAGGTGTTTGTCTTTGCGTATGTATGGGTTATGTTGTTTCTTGTTGACATGTATAACCGTGTTTTTCTTCATGGCGCTTGCAATGTGTCTCTAAATGCTAGTAGTTTTTTTTTAACTTTTAAGTGTTGTTTGATTATCGACTGTGTGTCGTGGAGCCGAGGGTCTCTCTGGAAGCAGCCTCTCTATCCGTAAGGGTAGGGGTAAGGTTTGCCTACATCTCACCCTCCCCAGACCCTACTTTTAGCTTTGCTAATCGTGGGATTCACTGGGTAAGGTTGTTGTTGTTGTTGTTGTTTATGGTATATGATGGGATTGGGTACTGAATACACCATTTTGCATACCCAAACCCGGCACAATACTGGCGCGCGGAAGAAAGCCATGCGTAGGATTTGGTCAAAGCCCATTAAATGCACAGTCAACAGTCAAAGGTTGGTCATATACCGGTCAAGGCGAATATCATGCATGGTCAATAGCCATGCATGAATCACGTAACTACACCAGTTAAGGCGGTATTCGATTCCACTATTCCCTTCAATTTAGCTTTCCATATATCACCTTATTAACATAATTAAGTGTGATGGAGACAACCTAACCATGGTTAGGACTTGGGTAATGGTGGCATACGGACTCTCCTATAAAAGGGGTCACACCCCCAATAGGAGAGGACACTTTCTACTGACCTGGAGAGCTATCATACTAGATAGTATCCCCATTCACCCCGTTTTTGTCATAAACAACTACCTCGTGTAGTCGTCTCCACACCCATACTTTCACTCTTGTTTGCAGGTATTTCCAAGACATAGCTGTTAGTGAAGGATCAACCCTGTAGTAACAATAATCTTATCATCCCTAATCGGTGGTGAGACTATTTGTTTCTTCATTGGCGCCATCCGTTATGGTTACAACAATCTTTCAAACTAGCACAATGGCTTTCTCAAAGGATGGAAACAACAACACCGATGTCGAGGCCACAGTCAACGAAGAAGTTCAAGACGTAAAACCAAACACAGTTACCAAGAATGTGGCTCAGAGACAACAAGCCTCAACATTCCAATTCCACCCAATAAGAGGAGGAGTAAATGGAGGAAAAAAGGCACAGGACAACCTTTCTTCGGTTGACCCGGATGAATGGTTAGCCCAACAAAACTCAAAGACGATCGCTGAGTACCAGAAGATGGTAATGAAACAAGCAAAACTCAAGACTCAGAAGGCGTTAAGTTTCGACTTGAGTGGGGATGATTCAAAATCCCCACGGAAGAACAACAGTGGTCGTCACGCAAAGGGACATCGTCAAGCGGTACGTGGTGGAGGCCGTGGTAGAAATACTCACGGTCAGGACCCCGTCAACCTGAACAGTGAACCAGACGGCTACGAATCTGAAGATGAAGTATATCACGATACAAGCAAGAAACAGCATTCCAAAACTGCTGCCAATAGCTTGGCCCCTAAAGATGATGATCTGTACAAGCCATACAGACCAAAGACTTTCGCAGAACGTTCGAAGTTCTGCGCAAGGATTGCAGAGGCACCAATGCCGCAAGAATGCAAGTTACCAAGTACTATCGGAAGATATGACGGTCTGCGTGATCCTGATGATCACCTGCACGCATTCGATTGCGCTGGCAGCTCCAAATTATGGCCAGTGCAAGCCTGGTGTCACCTATTTGTACAAACACTAACAGGAGCAGCTAGAGTTTGGTACGAGAGTTTGCCGGTTGGAAGTCTCGTTGACTTCGATGATTTAATTAGAAAATTCAAAAACCATTTCTCTCATTTGCGCAAACATAAGAAGGACAAGGCTCACATCCTCTTGTGTTCGCGCAACGATAATGAGTCTTTGGAAGACTACATAGTCAGATACAACAAGGAAGCGCTCCAGCTGGGATGCGGAGAAGAGCTTACCCGCGCAGCCTTTATTCACGGGGTAAGAAATGATGATCTGATGAAATGCTTAACCGGCAAAGACGGCGTGTCACAAGCCTAGGATGAGGTAATCGAGGCCGCCAAAGTCTACGCGTCCTCGGAACGCTCTTTCCATCGCAACAAAAACACACAACAACGTGGCAGTCATCATGGACCTTCAAATAGCAGAGGGAAGGGTAAACAGTCCGTTTGGTCAAGAATATCAGGAACGGCGGAGGAAGGAAAATATTCGTCCTCGCAAGATGCAAGAAACATGTTGAGCTCAAGAGGGTCCCGCGACCACAAAGGGCATTCAAAGAAGAACTATGATTGGACACCATTGTCCAAAACACCATCCGAGGTGTTAAAAACAGAGCAGATCCAGTTTCCAAAGCCACAAGAGCTCCGCAGTGACAGGAAAAACGTGGACAGATCAAAGTACTGTGAATACCACGAGGACCACGGTCACATGACGGACAACTGCTACAGCTTGAAGATGGAAATCGAAAACGCAATCAAATCAGGTCAATTGACACATCTTGTAAAAAACATGAGAAGAAAACAGAGGGACAACACAGAAACAGGAGAACCCTCCCAAAAGAAGATACGCAATCTCAATGCGCATCACGTATATAGCGCCTCTCGCAGCACGTGCAACATGATTCACAGGAACGCAAGTCATAAGCGTACCTTCATAGAGGCGAAGAATGATTCCTGGAAAGAGGAACAAGTGATTATGCCAAGGGTAAAAGGTGGAGCATGCTCCACAGCTCCGTTAATCATAACAGGGGTTGTTGGTCATTATCGAACACGATACATGTTCTTGGATAATGGCAGCAGCACTGACATCATGTACCAGCAGTGTTTTGACCAGCTGGATGATGATGACAAGAAAAGAATAGTACCAACAACGGAGCCGATTTCCGGTTTCATCCATGAATCAATTTACCCATTGGGCACGCTCACTTTCCCGGTAACACTCTCAGACGGGAAGCACTCACGCATCGAAACGTGCGACTCCACCGTGCTCCCCGTCAATTCTTCACATGATATCCTACTCGGACGAGAAGGATTGGCAAAGTTCAATTGTAATGCTTCTACGCCACACCAGATGATGGGTTTTCCGACGCGAACAGGAGTCGCGTTTATCCGGGGAAACAAAACGTGTCATGCAACAGAAACATCAAGGCCTTCAAAGCAAGCAAAACCAACTGTTCGGACCGAGCCGGAAAAATGGGTTATTAACCCTCTATTCCCGGAACAAACAGTTGTCATCGGCCATGCAATTTCCGACCCCATTCGCACTCACCTAAAACAACTGCTGACAAAGAATATGGACATTTTCGCATTCAAACCATCAGACATGGTCGGAGTTCCGCGACACATTGCGGAGCACAGGCTTAATGTTTACAAGAATGCGGAACCTGTTGTTCAGAAGAAACGAAGCATGGGGCCAGAAAAAACAAAGGCGATGAACGAGCAAGTGGAGGAACTCTTGAAGGCCGGTATATTGCGCAAAAGCAAATACCAAACATGGGTAGCAAACCCAGTCATGGTGGGGAAGTCTAACGGCACATGGCGCATGTGCGTCGATTATAAAGATTTAAACAAGGCATGCCCAAAAGACTGTTACCCACTGCCCGAGATCGATCTAAAAGTCGACTCTTTGGCGCCATACAGATTCAAATGCTTCCTCGATGCTTACAAAGGCTATCACCAGATACAAATGGCCAAAGAGGACGAGGACAAAACCGCCTTCCGCACAGATATGGGTACCTTTTGTTACACTAAAATGCCGTTTGGGCTGAAAAACGCAGGGGCAACGTATCAAAGACTAATGGACACCGCTTTTATCAAGCAAATCGGTGTAAACCTAGAAGTATATGTTGACGACCTGGTGATCAAAAGCAGAGAAGAAGATCAAATGTTACGTGACATACAGAAAACTTTTGATCAGTTACGAAGCGTGCGGATGAAGCTCAACCCAGGAAAATGTTCCTTCGGGATGGAGGAAGGAAAGTTTCTCGGAGTTGTGGTAACAAAAGATGGATTTCGTCCAAATCCAGAGAAAGTTCAAGCAATTGAGCGGATGCCATCCCCATCCTCAGTCAAGGAAGTACAAACACTAATGGGACGACTCGTGGCTTTGAACAGGTTCCTGTCGAACTACGCGTCCAAATCGTTCCCCTTCGTTGACACACTAAAAAATTGTTTGAAGAAGTCCAACTTCAACTGGACGGAGGAGGCAGAAACAGCGTTCCAAGACATGAAGAAATGTTTGGGCAACTTGCCAACACTCACAGCTCCACTACCAAAAGAACCACTTACCTTATACTTGTCCGTGACAGACAAGGCAATTAGGGCAGTTCTCATGGTTGACCGGAAAGGGGTACAAACCCCGATCTATTATGTCAGCCGCATGCTTCTAGACGCGGAAACACGCTATTCGACAATGGAAAAGCTGGTCCTTGCACTAATTCACGCGTCGAGAAGATTGCGAAGATACTTTCAAGGACACCTAATCAACGTCCTCACAGATTTCCACATCAATGATATCTTGCGCAAACCAGAACTCTCCGGGCGTTTGGCAAAGTGGGCAATAGAATTGGGGGAGCACTCAATTTCGTATAAAGCAAGACCCTCCTTCAAAGGACAAGTTCTTGCGGACTTCATAACAAAAGTCCCAGCAGACAAAGTTGAAGAGTGCACCAATGAAACATCATCCAATTCGATCACGCCCGATGAAACCCAGATATGGAAGTTATACACAGACGGAGCCTGTAATGACGAGGGCGCTGGCGCAGGCCTACGTTTAATAACACCGGAGGGAAAACAGTACCCTTATGCAATTCGGCTCGAGTTCCAAACAACAAACAATGAGGCAGAGTATGAAGCTCTGATTGCTGGCTTGCGGATTGCCAAAAAGATGGGCGCGCAACACATTGAGGCGCACGTTGATTCAATGCTAGTCGCCAATCACATTGACGGCACGTATGAAGCAAGGGAACCGACCATGGTCCTATACTTGCAGCATACCAAAGAGCTAATGAATGATTTCCCTTACTGCAAAGTTATCCATGTTCGCAGAAGCCAGAACAAGCCAGCGGACGCTTTGAGCAAAATGGCATCAACTGCATTCGACCACATGGCAAAAGGTATCCGAGTAGAGACACTAGCTAAGCCATTTGTTCCATCGAAACAGGTGAACGTGGTCCAAACAGGAAAAGAATCTTGGATCACCCCAATAATGGCCTTCTTAACCAAAGGTGTTCTCCCGTCAGACAAAGCGGAAGCAAGAAAGCTGCAACACAAATCCTTGCATTACGAAGTAAATAATGGCATCTTATACCGACGGTCCTATCTTGGACCATTACTCAGATGCGTGGATTCCGCAGAAGCCACATACCTGATTAAAGACATCCATGAGGGTACATGTGGACTTCACGCAGGACCCCGCATGGTCGTAGCTAAGCTTATGAATGCTGGATACTTTTGGCCGGGAATGCACCTTGACGCAGTTAAAGAATTGCGGAAATGTGACGCATGCCAAAGACATGCACCAGGAACACTCAGGCCAAAGAACAACTTGGTACCGGTCACCGCAGCATGGCCATTTCAGAAATGGGTCATCGATCTCGTGGGACCCTTTCCCACCGCGCCAGGCAATGTCAAATACCTAATAGTCGCCATTGACTATTTCACCAAATGGGTAGAAGCGAAGACATTAGCCACAATCAACGGGCGCAACATCAAGAAATTTATATGGGAGTTCATCATTTGCAGATTCGGACTGCCCATGGAGATTGTAAGTGACAACGGAACGCAATTTGCGGACCAGCACTTACAAGAATGGCTTCACTCCATGAAAATCAAACAAATCTTCACTTCTGTGGCGCATCCCCAGGGCAATGGTCAGGTTGAACGCGCAAATAGAAGTATTGTTGAAGAAATCAAAACACGCTTGGGAACAAAGCGCAGCGGTTGGGTAGATGAATTACCACATGTCCTTTGGGCCCACCGCACACTTCCTAAAACAAGTAATGGGGAGACACCATTCAGCCTAACCTACGGAACTGAAGCGGTTATCCCAACGGAAGCTACAAACCCTTCCCCAAGAATTTTGTTGGCGCAAACAATAGACAACGACAAAGAGCTGCGGATGAATCTAGATTTTCTAGACGAACGGAGAGATTCGGCTTGTGTCCGAGAAGCCGCATATAAAAGACAGTTAGAGAAATATTACAATGCGCGGGTCAAAGAACAAACTTTCCGCGTCAGTGACTTTGTCTTCCGCAACAATGAAGCTTCAAATGCGGAAAAACAAGGGAAGCTGGCCCCAACTTGGGAGGGGCCTTACAAAATTCATGAAATATTGGGAAAAGGGGCATATGCCTTAGAACGATTAGATGGTTCGCCAATACCACGCACCTGGAATGCAGCTCAGTTACGTATATGCTACATGTAACCTACTACAATAATTTTGTAATAAGGAATTGATGTCCAAGTTCATTTATATTACAAAAAGCATTTTTTATACATACTGGTGGTCAGCAAACACAGATTACATACCAAAATCATAGACGACTATCACATATACCAAACTACCAAAAAAAGGGGGGAACTTACAAACTAAAACCCCATAGACACAGTGATCCAACAACCACTCAAAAAGAAAAAGCTTTATACATAAAGACTCCCATATAGGATAAATATCCTAACCCCTAATCTTCTTGGTGGTCATCTTCTTCACATCTCCCAGCTCAGATAGCTTCTTCATCTTTAAAGGCTTTCCATCAGAGGTACCCTGATCATCTAAATAATCAGGACGCATGTCCTCTTGTGAAAGCAGGAATGAACAATGTTCTGCCAAACGATCAAGAGCATCGGTGGAAGAAAAATCATGATCAGGATAACAGGACAATCGGATAATACCCTGCACTGCTGAAATCTCCTTGGCATTTAGAACATTGCTTGAAGAATTGGACGCCATTTTTTCAGAGAAGATGGTGTAAATTTTTAAGTATATAAAGTTATGAAGATACACTTACTATATATAGAGGAGAGAGGTTACAACCATTAATTACCATTAATGGTAACCACTCAATTACCCTAGGGAAGACTGAAAGGCATTCTGCCACCGCCGTTACAACAGTCACATCAAAGGCAGACTGACAGCCACCTGCGTCAGATGCATAAAGGATGACATCATCCAATGATTACCATGCAGACGTGGAATATAAAAATCACGAAAGCCACACTGTTCAACATACACAAAAATTAAAGTGTTCAAGACAAGAAATGCAACCAAAGTACACCAATAATGGTCATCATACATAAAATACTAAAGGTTCAAGTATTGGGAGATATCATCACTCCCAGCGCCCTCTGCGCGTTTCCCTTCAGCAGCGGAGGATGTTCCTGCTTCAGCATCAGTTGCCACCATTTTGGCCTTCTCTTCCATCTGTGCTTTCTCAGCAAGCTCCGCACCAAGACGATCAGACTTGATAAAATAATTGCGCAGCTCCCCAGCAGGATCATCAGTCTTCGCGCAGGCTTCTAACAGGTCAAAGACTTCGAACTTCAGATGCTCATAATCATCATAGGCCTTGAGCAGCTCATCATCGTATGATTCATTCTCATATGGTCCGGATTCCTTTCCCTTGCCCTCAGCATGATGGCAGAAGCCTTCGGAGAAACCGATCTTGATCCCTTGTTTTACGGAAGAACTGGAGATGCGCGCAATCACTTCTGTTAGCGCAGGATCGTTCCAAACACGCTTGAATACCTGCGCAAAATAAGATAGCACATAAAACAAAACTCATAAACAAATAGCCAGAATACAAAAGGAAAATTTTATGACTTACCCCAGCAACTCCATCGCCCATTAACCAGGCAATCCTCTCGTTGGCAGCAACAGCCAGGTCAGTGGCTTGCTCAAACAAAGCCTGCACCTTGTCTAACTCCATTTTTGCCTGCGTACAAGAGGATTCCGCCAAGGCTTTCTCTTCCTAGATCTGGGCGTTCTCCAAAGTTAGTTCCTTTATCTTGGTCTCCACATCAGACAAAGAAGAAGTGGCGCGAATAAGCTCATCATGCTGAGAATTATACTTTTGAATGGCATCAGCAAGTTCAGCTTGCTTCTCTTCGGACGCTGCTCGGCTCTGCTCCACATCTTTCTTCAAATTGGCATTCTCAAGTTTCAATTCTTTAATAGAGGCCCGCAATTGCTCAGTCTCAAGGTTAGTCCTCTTACAAGCTACCGACCAAGCATGTGAAGCATCAGCCTTCTCCTTCTTCACTTTCTCCAACTCTTCAACAGCGTTACGAGCAACCTTTTGATGATGCTCAATCTCGGCACGAATGTCATGACGAGCACGCTGAAACTCTTCCTCTCGCCTCAACAACGCAGCTTCAGAATCCTTCAAATTCTGGTAATCTCTTTGAAACTCATTCTCACGCCTGATAAGGGAACCAAGACCGCTGATACCAAGAGAAAGGTTCATTGCCATGTCAATGGATAGAGAGCGACGGTCAACACTATCCTGGTAATCACGTTCCGCAGGAGGAACGGACATCATAACAAACTCTTGCGCATCAAGCGCATTTGTAAAACGAGTTGTATCCAGGATATCCCAACGCGGCTGATACGGTCTAGAAGAGTCAGCTGGGCGCGAGGAAAACGTCCTCCGCCGATGACCAGAGTTACCACCAACACCGGCGGAAATGTCAGTGTAAAAAATGGTAGAATCAACCACCGTGCGCTGGAAATTGGATGGATTCTCAGCTACAACTTCATCTTTCTTCCCCTGTTAAGCGCTGCCTCAAATCCTTGCGACGGGCTCGGCTCACGTGCTTGCTCCGTCAAATCAAGACAACCTGTTTCCAAATTTGGTGTTACAGACTCATCCACTCGCTTACCGACATCCTTCTCAACATCAGTCACCAACTCATCTTGGGTAGGTTCTTCCTGCGGCATGACATCCTTCTCCACCTCAATAACCAGATCCTCTGGGATGGGCTTAGGTTGAGACAACAAGTTTTCATCAACCACTATTTCAGCTGTAACCGGCATCACTTGCGCGGTCACGTCAGTTGGCTGAGCAGATGAAGATACTTCCTTCAACAGCACGGAGGAATGCTTCTTCCGAGATTCTGCAAAAGGATGTTACCCTACATAAAATGCTGCCCACAGTATTTTAACAAGTTTATCACAAACATGGTAAAGGGAGAAGAAAAACATATGTACCAGATAGATGTCTCAAAGTCTTCATAGGCAAGTTCTCGCGCACAGGCAGAGGTTTCACAGGGATCTCTAGCTTCTCCGTGGACGGCCACGTCAATGGTTTGAATACATTTACCGGAACCGCGGAAATAGGTTCCGGTCGAGTGACATCCAGATTCACAACTGAGGATTGTGGAACTTGCACTTGTTTCTGATTCAGCTCGGTAATCCTCTGCTGATATAAATCCTCAGCAACATCACCCGACTGTCGGATGGGAGAAGAACGCCTGGCGCGCTTATGCTCCAGTTCAGTGTCAGACTCTGTCAAGTCTTCGTCAACTTCTTCAACAATAATGGGCGCAGCGGGTGGTTTGGCCCTCTTGCTGGCCACAGCGCGTTTCCTCGAAGTACTCGTGCCTGGCGCGGTAACCACATCTGTATCAAGTTAAAATATGCGTAAGAAATGAGTTACGAAGTTACAAAGACTAACCAAAGGACTCCTTGCGCTCCGAAGTAACCTCCTCAACATCGTTTTTAGCTTTCCTGCGGAGTTGTATACCCGCACCTACCATGAAGAACGCGCTGAATCAGTACGCAGAACGCGTACCTAGTGCGCTTCCTTCGCATATATAAAAAGAAAATAATCATAAAAAACATACGGATAAGAGACCACAAACCTGTCCGAACATACTGCTTCGGAGGATCTACAAGGTTGGGATGCAAAAAATTCCCACTTGTTCTCTCAGACAAGCGCGGCACACCGGCAACAACCGGAGTATACAGCACCTTCGCCTCACCACGCTTGGCAAACAGTTGAAACAGGGAGACATCTGGATGAATAAAGAAACATCTGAACAATAACACAAAGCAAGACTATAAGACAAAAAACAAATATAACTTCAATACCTTTTGGAGGATTCGGGTCCTGACCCTCAGGGCAGATAAGGCTAATTCCCAGCAAATTCAAAACACTCTCAGGACATTCATCCATCATCAGGGGAGTAGCATGATCACAGAGCGTTTTATACCAATCTTGATCTTTAAACCCCACTATAGGGGGGAATTCAGCAATCTTCTCTTTCAGACCGAGCACCATCCATTGGAAGGGTGCAGGAATAACACCATGTTTGATATAAAAAAACTTGTCTTTCCATTCATACATGGATTTCACTTTTTCTGATACAAGCTGTTTAATTTTCCGGCGAATACCCAAACTAAACCAACCACTTCCACCACGCGCTGCTTCAAGAACATAGAAAACATTCAATCTCTCCCATGTGGGTTCAATCTCCAACGAACGGCATGTAGCTTCAAAATGCAGTATTCGGCACCACCCATAAAGAGTCAATTGTGTAGGGTGCACTCCATACTTCAACAACACGTCCACCACAAACTTGGTGGCCGGCAAACGGAAGCAGCACTTGGTAAATGTAGCAGCATACAAAGCAATTTTACCAGGAGGGGCCTTTAAAGCAGTTTTTCCCTCAGCAGGAAGTTCAGGCTCCCATTCCGGCAAAATGCCGTACTGGTCAAGAAAACTCAAATAAGAGGCTTCATCCCACTTAATAGTGGTGGCCTCTATACTTTTGGATGATTCTTTCCCAGATCTTTAACAGAGTCTGATGTTTTACTTGACTCTTGCACATCTTGAGAATCTTGAGACATTGTTGAAGGATATGGTGGTTTTAGGAAAATAGAGACGTTGAAGAAAAGAAATTCAAACTTCGAAACAGTTGAAATGGAAAAGCAAGATTGAAAATTTAATTTATAGGCTTTGCAATTAATGTGCCTGACGTCATGGACAGGCTTTTCGGAGGTGAGCCCAATAGGGTAATGACACGTGTGTAATGGAAAACAAACCGACGTCACACGCGCCTCACGCGCCCACTCACCTGACAACCGCCGCTCAAACGTCTTTGCACACGTCTCAACTGACAGAGGTCACGTCGATTCCACTCGCCATATGGACCACAAAATTTCAAATACAAAGGGGAAGTAACAACTGTCCACACATGCAAACTGACGTGTCTCAATTATTGCGGACAGCTGACGTAAATTTCAAAACCCGTTCTCCGCACAATGTTTACGCAAACACGCACGCAAAGGCAATAAGCAGCGGAAAAACCATAAGCATCAACCCACTACAAATAAGTCCAGCATCCCTCACATCTCTTCATCACTTCTTAGATGAGAGACACACTGGACTGGGGGGACTTGATGGGATTGGGTACTGAATACACCATTTTGCATACCCAAACCCGGCACAATACTGGCGCGCGGAAGAAAGCCATGCGCAGGATTTGGTCAAAGCCCATTAAATGCACAGTCAACAGTCAAAGGTCGGTCATATACCGGTCAAGGCGAATATCATGCATGGTCAATAGCCATGCATGAATCACGTAACTACACCAGTTAAGGCGGTATTCGATTCCACTATTCCCTTCAATTTAGCTTTCCATATATCACCTTATTAACATAATTAAGGGTGATGGAGACAACCTAACCATGGTTAGGACTTGGGTAATGGTGGCATACGGACTCTCCTATAAAAGGGGTCACACCCCCAATAGGAGAGGACACTTTATACTGACCTGGAGAGCTATCATACTAGATAGTATCCCCATTCACCCCGTTTTTGTCATAAACAACTACCTCGTGTAGTCGTCTCCACACCCATACTTTCACTCTTTTTTGCAGGTATTTCCAAGCCATAGCTGTTAGTGAAGGATCAACCCTATAGTAACAATAATCTTATCATCCCTAATCGGTGGTGAGACTATTTGTTTCTTCAGTATATATCTGTTCTTATGCCTTAGTTGACCGTTTCTGTGCAAAAAAATATACCATAAACACTCACCAAATCGTTCGCAATTTGAAGAACAAGATCAACCAGTCACAATTTTAATCGTTCGATTTAGCCTCGAGAACAACCAGGTCAGTACAATTATCATACATGCTTTTGATCGGAATTTGATGTTCTATAATGGGCTAAAAGTGTAAACTTAGAAAATAAAGTTAACCATGTTTTTTAACTAAGTTAGGCTAAAGGACAAAGGGTGTAACAAATTGATAAAATAAAGGATATAAGGAGTGAAAAAATTCCATAAAGAACAGATGATGCAATTTCAGTAATAACTAAAAAACAATTTGTGTAATTCTCTCATCATTTTAAGATGATTAATATCACAAAGCATAACTTTCTTTATCAATTTTTGTTTTGTTAATTGTATATTTTTCATTATGGTGGGTTGATTTAATCTTTATGGATCAAATTATGTACGTATAACTTGCTTTCATGTTAATTTCCTAGCATTACGTCTATGGGTAAATTTCTCATATGCACTTTATAAAGAAAAAAAAAACGTTACAATTTATAGAAATCTGCCTTAAGGGATCGAATTTATGAGACAAGCGTAGATGGCGAAAAATCTTACCAACAGCAGTACAACACAATATAGGCCAGATATATTACACAAGATTAATTACATTTTTTTTTTTTTTTTTTTTTTTTTTTTTTTTGTTTACTCGGTAATTTTCATTACGTAATAACCAAGTTACATCTGGATAATGGGTAAGCGAGCAACAAGCTGCGCCGCTATCCCCTTTTGAATCGCAAAACCTATTCTACTGTTTAAGCGTTATTTTAATTGTAAGAAAATAATATTAATTAGCGATTTATGTCATGGACTTGGACTAAGGTCGTTTTTATACAAACCTAATAATGTATGAGGTACAACATTCATATACTTATTAGAGCATTCACAACTCATCCACCAATTCTTCTCCATCAAATTACACTAAAAATCACTACTTCACCCCTAAATCTTCTCTCTCCTAATTAAAATAATCATACTTTTATCATTACATTTTCTCTCTCCTCACTCACAACTACTTACAAAAATATTAAAATATATATAGAGAGGTGAAATGTAGCTTTTCATATTTAGGGTGGAATATTGCTTCCACCAAATATTTTCTCTCTCCTCCACTCACAACCACTTACACTCACCCCATATAATTTGGTGAACACACTCACATACATTTAATGGATGGGATGTGAGTGCTCTTAGGCAATAGGCACTTCTATTAAAATATAGATAATAATCATTTTATTATTTTTACATAATATTAGAGACAACCATACATAATTATTCATTGTATACCTTAAAACACATGTATACCTGATGACGTAGGTAGCCCAAGGCAAAAAGTCTGATAACCATCACAAATATACGTTTGAAGCGTTGAAACCTACAAAGGTTCAAACGACGAATAAGCACAGAACAAAAGATGACCTGTCTTGTCACCTTTTCCTCGGCCAGCACAAAGCAACTGTCGTGTAGACATTGCACAGCTCGGACCGCAGGTCCAAAGCCATTACCAACCTAAATTGGCATGTCCTCTTGTTGCAACATGGTCCAAGATAATATGTCTTCCTGAATTAGAAGACAACTCCTCTATATAATCAGGATCAAATCCACACATCTGGTCCATCCCTGATTATTCCTCTTACACTCAATCTTCTATTCCTTTAGTCAACACACACGTGAGGAATCTATCTCCATCACATGCACACATCTCTCAAGTCTTGACAATTCTGGTATTGAGTAATACTCAGACCAGAATTCCAACACTAACAAAAATCATATTATCTTGAACCTCCTTCTACGTTTTGCAACGTAGGAGGACACCACGACCTGTGTTTGGCAGGTCGGAACCCTTGAACCCTTTAACCCCTTTTCGTGACTCAGGACTAACGTTAGGCTATTATTTGTTGTAGCAACAAGTTGGCGCCCACTGTGGGGCTGCGCCATTGTTTCCTTAAAATATCAGTTGTGTAGCTCCGACTTCCTAGCATGTCTGACCCTGAGTCTCAAGAAGAGGTGAACCAGATCTCACCAAACACAGATCAAGCATCTCCCAACAGATCTGTGTCGTTTTTCACTCCTGAAAGTACCCCTGCTGGTACCCCAACTCCACCGACTCACCCTGAGTTCACTGTCTTCCAAACTCCACCCCCTACACGTTCAGGGGTGATGTCTCCTCTCCCTAATGACATACAAGGTCCTAAACGTATAGATTGACCCCAGAAGGAATCGCTAGTAACTTCCTACAGCTCAGGTCTCTCTTAAACCAGCATGTCATGAGGGAAAGAGAGAAAGGGGTCCGCATCCGGCTAGACTACAACGAGGAGGAAGTGTCACTTTTTCCTGGATCGCCCCTTCCTCTCACTAGCCGACCTAGCCAGCAAACTGCTTTCCGAAGTTATGAAGCAGGTCCAAGCAGCAGGCTTCCTGTCCATCAAACGACCAGACCTAGTCCTACCGCTTTTCCTCTATTCACTACCCAATCCACCACCGCTGATGCACCCATCGGGTATGAACTCACCCTGGACTAACTCCTACAATCACCCATTGCCAGTGTCCCACCACCGGCTGCCACCTCATGGGCTCAGGCCATGGCTACTCTACCTATGGCCCGTAGTGCCTCCTTGAGTGTACCCATGGCAGCAAGCAACGTAGCGGCGACTGAGAGCCTTCAAGGCTTTAATCTCATGCCCTACATGATGTCTCAAATGATGGCCCACTTCCCCTGGCAACAGCTCATCAGTCAAGCTATTGCTGCTCAACAAGGGAACACTAACGGAAGTAGCGATAGGGTGGAACACACCACCCACCAACCATACAAACCTAATAGCCTATCCTGTTTCTCTCGGGAAATAGCATATTATGAGTTCTCAAACAAGTTGAAGATGCCGGCTCACATCAGAACCTACGATGGCACTGATGACCCCGAAGACCATCTACATATCTTCTCTAGAGCTGCTCGCATCGAAAAATGGGGTGACCCCGAATGTTGCCTCATGTTCATGCAGACTCTGGTTGGATCTGCCCGGATATGGTTTAATGACTTACCTGCCGAAAGCATCAAAACCTTCAATGATCTAGGAAAAGGATTCCTAGCTAACTTCTCACAACAGAGATGTTGTGTCAAGGATGCAACGGTAATCTTTTAGATCAAACAAAAGGATGATACTGTAACATTCAAAATTTTATATATATTTATTTATTTTGATTATTCAATAAAATGTCCTTGAGTCATACTCTTGTTAGTTGTTTGACCTACTAGTATTTATTTCTTATTTTATTTTAAGTTATATATCAATGATGTTTCTTATATTTGAAATGAAATATTTATGTATATGCGTAAGAATCTGAGAAGAGATTGGATTGGATTTATATGGATGGTTCTTTTAAATTCAAAATGATATTTGAATATCCTTTAGTCAACGAGCGGAATGAAAGGCGAACAACTTTCTCCTTCCATAGCATTAACACATAGCTATTATTTTCCTAATTTACAGCGGTGATGTCGCACCATAATTAAACGTATAGTCCTATTCCATCTATGAATACAGACTCTAAACTTGGAGATTGGGGACCGCAAAATAAAACCCAGCCCTTCTCATGCTCACAAATCCCATATTACCTCTCTTCTTTATTTTCAAAATGCCACACACAGCCGCTAAAAAAACCATCACTCGCCACCGTCCGCCGATGCAGTTCAGGTCACCACCACTGCAGCTTTATCACTGCCACCAGCAGATCCAAACCGGCCACCCTTGGTATCTTTTGAACCGCCGCCTCTGTGACAACCCACACAATGGTCTCCAACCTGCTCAGCTCTCCCCTGCCTTTCTGAGCGGATTCCGGTGAGGTTAAGATCCACGACGAACAGCGACCGTCCCTTTATATACGACGCATGCGGTTCATCACCGGTTCTTTTTGTTCCACTGATGTCGTCTGTTCACTCCACAAAACCCTTAACCATCTCAAGGTTGTGTCATGGACCCAATGTTTGCAATTTAAGGTTTGTTATTTTATTTTATTATTATTTTATGCTATTGGTCGGTTATAAACTTGGTACTATAAACAAACCTCATAATTAATGTCGGTATTATTTCTTGAGGTCAACTAAGAGTTAATTTTTTTTTTTTTTTGACTTGATGGCAATAACTAAGATGCACCAAACATTTTAACGGAATACAAAAAACCAGTTGATGCTTTCGTAAATATTTTACGAATAGAATAGTTGGACAAAGCCTTACTTACGGAAATCTCATGATTTCGGGGTTTTATTAAAATATATATTTTAAAATTTCTGTTTGGTTTATCAAACTTGAATCAATATTAAAATTAACTAGTAATAATTATAATAATTGCCAAATGTCAAAATATTTTAGAAACGTAAATTGGGATTTACATTTAACAATTATGACATGATTGTTTTTAATAATCAATTTCGTAAAGTTATACGAGTTAGTTTGTTTAATAAAATAAGTAAATAAAAAGTGGTTTGATTTTGCTCTAACACTATATGGCTATGGATACTAAATTATGACTTCTAATTAGGTGCAAGTATAATTCATTGATTCCTGTTTAATTCTAGCAAAGACCAAATTAACTTTTCAAGGTGAGTTTACGTAACCATGTTTATGCAATTCTTTATACTTGCAATATTATACTTAAGCAATTCTACATACATGTCTAGTTGTAAACTTTAAATGCCTCATGATTTAGACAACAACAACAGTTAGACTCGCTTCAACATACATAATCATTAGCTATGGCCAAGCCGGCGATACTCAATAATAGATCTATTGGATTGACAATCCCACCTAGACTCGTTGACCATCTTTTATGGGGAGCGCGGGTGATTGTTATCGTTCCAACATAATATTAAGGTGAACCATGGATGACGGGATGGACCTAAACTAGTCGGAGGTTTAATTATGTGCATTCAACATTTCATGTTTATTCATGTAGACTTAAACTTACGATAGACATATGAATTGCTAAACTTTTATTCTTAAACTTAATTGCTTGACATGGCTTATGTATTCTCACAAACTTCTAGTTGACCCCCCCCCCCCATTTTTACAACTCAACAGGAAATAATGATGCGTGAAGACTAGAGTGTTAGCATGAGAAGACAAATTGAAGTTTATGCTTTATTTGGTTATTTGATGTATTAGAATTCCATTCAACACTTATTATGTATTTTCAATTTTGGATATTTACACTTTAAATAAAGTTCAATTAAAACTTGATTACCATGTGCTACTGTATACTCATTCTTACGTGACACCTCGATGTTTCCGCCATCGGTTGGGGTGTTACAGATTGGTATCAGAGCCATGGTAAAAAAAAAATGAAAGTGGCAATTTTTGACAAACCTCAAGGACTAAAATGACAAAAAAAAATAAACCACAGGGACTAAATTGACAAAAAAAAAAGATTTGGATGAAAGTGACAATTTTTGACAAACCTCAGGGACTAAATTGACAATTAACTCATATGATTATTATTATTATTATTATTATTTTAAACAAATCTCTGCCATAAGTTATCATATTCTAATATATAAAAAAAGGGTAATTGAGTCGGGTATCACCTAATCCCAGGCCTGACCCAAACCCACAATTTTTTTTAAACTAATTCCAAACCTGACACAATACCTGTCGGGTTACAAAAAATAGTCGTTTTTTTTCTCTGTTTTTTATATAGCATTATGGTACTCGTTGGAAAGATAATAAAACGCTCATTAATTTGGTGTAATTTTTTTCTTTCAAAAATCTCGTATATAAAAGATATTAACATTAAAAAGTTATGAGAGGAAACATAAGAGAGAAAATAATAAAGTTTTAATATTTACATCTAGTAGATTAGGTATTTAATAGATTATGTTAAATCATATTTAAACCATATTTATTCTTTTTTTTTAATTGGTCTAGAGTTGTCACATCACATCCTATGTGGCATCTCTCAAAAGAGAGATTGCATAATATTATGATATGTCATTAAAAATGGAGTTAATTGCCAATTTAGACCCTGAGGTTTGTCAAAAATTGTCACTTTCATCCAAATCTTTTTTTTGGTCAATTTAGTCCCTGTTGTTTCATTTTTTTGTCATTTTAGTCCCTGAGGTTTGTCAAAAATTGTCACTTTCATCCAAATCTTGTTAGTCCACAGGGACTAAAATGACAAAAAAATGAAACCACAGGGCTAAATTGACCAAATAAAAAGATTTGGATGAAAGTGGCAATTTTTGACAAACCTCAAGGACTAAATTGGCAATTAACTCTTAAAAATGCTTTTGGTTTATTATAGATATAGATATAGATAGATTATTGGATAAGTCTACGAGTAAAGTATAAATACTAGAATCAATGAAAAACAAAACTTATAAAATGCGTCACTTGTAGAAATAAAATACTGGTTAGTTAAATCAGTCCTTTTTACAAATTTGATAAATTACTTTATGTCGGCATTATTGTAAGAGATATATATTTTTAACCAAAGAAAGTGACCATAAAACTAATCAAGGGTCAATGCTACACATATGCCTAACCTTCGGTACGTACGTATATTACTGGAACTAACAGGAACCCATATGTTACGGTAAGTCTGCACGTTATTTGGATGTTGCATTTTTTATGTTTTTTTTGAATGTTCGAAAACTGCTCATTTCATCAAAATTTTATCTGGCAATCATCATATATATGATGATCAATTTTGATAAAGAAACAAAGGTTTAATATTTTGAAAAACAAGCAAGAGTGTACCTTTGTATTACGGAGAAACAAATTTGAATCGCATGCCCCACACCTTCCGTATCCAAATAGGTTACTTATCCTGATTTAATTTGGTTGATATTTATTTATGGTGTATAAAAAAATTAAATGGTGGACAAAACAAAAATTTAGGTTACTTTCACATAAAAATTTTAGTGCAGTATCCTCGTAACACGCTGGTTCATGCTAGTTTAGTTGATTATTACTTCTTCCATGTGTATCATTAGTTCTTTTCTGCAACCCGCCGCTCTCTCTTTCTCTCTTTAAAATCTCTGCAAAATCCTTTTTTTTCCTTCACCCCCATCAGCAACTCTATTCTCCAACTTAACTCACAATCAAAAGTTGAAGCATTACTGAAAAATGCGGTTTGCAGTGGCGGTCAAAGGTGTGGAAACATCCCGTTAACAATTCGACAAGAGTATGGTACAACCATGCAGTTAGTGTTGGCGGTGTTGGTGATGTGAGGTGCGGTGGCATGTTATGGTGGGTTTCGTCCTTCCAGATTTCGGTTCGAAAACGTAGAGAAAGGGAGAGAACCGAGAGGTATGAAGGTTGTTTGGTGGTGTGAGTGGTGGGTTTTAAGCTCAATTGTTTCCTATCGGTTACACAGTGATTCAATTGTAATAATTGTGTTAAGTGAATTGTAATAATTGTCATATCCATTTTATCCGGTTAAGATATGCAAGAAGGTATAAGACTTTTGAATTATCTCCCGTGTTGGTATTTTGTTTATATAGACTTATTATGCTACATAGGATGCAAAATAGATAAAAGAAATTATCTACATTTACATGACATATTATACATAGAAACACCATATCAAAATGTTATCTCCAACCACAAAGAAAGACCTTAAAGCTGATAGCAGCTATGTTTCTTATCTTTTAAGAGGATGATGAAAACTGATTTTATTTGATATGATGCTCTTAACATAATCTAGTTGAGGCAAATTGTCACGGGTAATAGTTAAAAATATGAAAAATTGTGCAAACCCAAATTAATATCATAGATAAAGTGAATTTACTATTAATCAATAGACTAAACATTTAATTGTTGTATTAATTTTGTCTTACCAAGACGAGGATAGCTAGAGATGGGAAGCGGATAAAGATGGCATATATTCAATCTCTAATGTGATAAGATTGTTAGCGCAAAGACACGATATGGCTGCAAATTCTCTGATGAAATGGAAAGGTTGGACCCCGCTAAAATGTAAATTAATGGTGTGTCGTGCGAATCTAAATAAACTCCCGACAAAGGAAGAATTAGCCAAACGTGGGGTACATTTAGATCACCTTGGTTGCCCCTTCTGTGATCATCATTCTGAAACAGCACTGCATCTTCTAACCGACTGCCCCTTTTCGGATGAGGTGTGGTTTCGAATTGCTAGATGATGCAAGACTGCTCCGATATTTGCTCTGGAGGTGAAGGATCTCTTGTTAATTCCGGATACTCATGCAGAGTCCAAACAAACAAAGCAAACCTTAAGAGGAATTATTTACACGGCTATGTGGTCCATTTGGATAGAAAGAAACATGCGGATTTTCAGTAATAAGGTTCGAAGACCTATTGAGGTTGTGGAGACCATTAAATCGTTATCGTTTTTTGGATTAGATATCTTGATTGAAAGGTTTTAATTGGCACGATTGGTGTATTGATCCATTGAACTCTATGTAATATCGTTTGTGGTTTGCCCCTCGCCTGCCTTGCTTTGAGGACCGTTTGAGGTGGCGTTTTTTGAATGAAATTTTCCTTAAAAAAATGAATATGAAATAACTAATGTGCTCATCCAGAACACATTATGTAGTAGTATAGATAATAACCAATTAATTTCATTTATTTAAAACATAAACAACCAATTGTCGAGGGTGCATACGGTGATACGGAATATCATCTGATCTTATCCATTAGGTCTAGACAATCTTTCCAAAATCCAACTTATTGTTTTAAATCGTATATGATTTATTTGATGGGTTTTTTCCCTTTTCTAAGGGGGCGGGGTATCACCAAATTTGGTTACGGTTATCCTACTATCAGCATGGTAACACCGCTGCCACCGATGCTGATAGGGGTCTCGTGAACCTTTTACTGGTTCTATCTAACGGGTAGTGGACTTGATTTTTTGAATTAAACAGTCATAATTTTTGACCGTTTTATTTACCAAAGTTTATTTTACTTTTTTTTTTTACCATTAATTTTTTTGACCGTTTAATTTTTTACCACACTATATAAATACCATATCACACATACAATTTTATACAACTACATATATGAATATGGGTGGCGGCAATATGTTTTCGATTACGTATCGTCGACGACGATCATCCAGCGCAAACCACCAAGTTACAAACAACCCACCGCTTACACACCACCCGACAAACCCTCATACTTTAAACCCACTGATTACCCACCCACAGAAGAATTGCATTATGTATATGATTACACAATGGCTCTACTACAACTAGGAGCGATACGGATTGGAGATACTGTAAGAGTGTCGGAGCGTATCAATCCTCCTATAGTGCAAAACCCCTTGGACGAAGGTTATGAAACTGATCCCGGGGCCGAATACGTAATGTATTCGGATGAAGAAATGCCTTGCCCAACATCCGAAAGTGAGGGATATCGATACGAGAGGTTGGACGGGCATGATAATGATCGTGGCTGCTCTTCGCCCGAGTCAATTGCGTATTCTTTCTTTTTTTAGTTATATTTAAGTAATATTTTAATTAGGTTTATGTTTAATTAATGTTTTAATTAGGTTACTATATAATTTAGGTTTATGTAACTTTTAATTATGTTTGTATAATATTTGATTGTTAATTTTATTTTTTTCTTTTAACGGTTAGTTAAACAATAAACATTAAACATAACGTAACAATTGTCATGCCGCAATATGGTTGAAATTCATCCCGTGTGCATTCACATAGTTGGCGTGCGCGACTTGGATTGCCATATCTTCTTGAAGATTAGGGTGCCGCGCAAACATGGCTTCAAAGAGGACGTTCCATCGGTTACACTTGGCAAAGAGATCATACCACTTACTAACGAGCGAATCCATGTTGCAGTCATTTGTACCGGTTATTAGATTGAATTCCACTGACACGTTGCGCCAAAACGAAGCTCTGCCTAAACCGGGAGGATGATTTGTGTTTTGGACATCCATATAAGCCCTCACTAACGCGATCTCCTCATTTACATTCCACCAGACCATTTTTACGAGATGATTAAAAGATTATTTTGGTTTTGGTATGATTTTGGTATTAGAAATTATGGGGTTTTATAGAGTAAAAAATGTAGCCTTTAGGATGTAACGGTTAGAAAATTAATTACCATTTGAAAAAAATGGTTACTTTTTTTAATTTTTTTTTACCTAAAAATATAAAGATTTTTATTAAAACAAAATACGGAAGTTACATCATAATAGCAGGTAGACGGGCAACAAGTTGCGCCGCCACCCCTTTTTGAATTGCAAACCCTAGTCTACTAAAGACAAAACCTTGCCCCCATGGGGATGAAACATTGCTGTGGACAACCCGTTGGACCCTGGTCAAGAAACGAATAGCTTCTGGCGCCAGGGAGCCAAAGGTGTCGAAAGCCAGAGGGATAAAGACATGTTGGTTATCTGCACAAGCTTTAGCATGTTTATCTACTTTCTTTGATTCCGTCTTTCTTGATGCTTGCCCAGCTACGAACCCTGTTTCCCGTAACCCAACCAGCGGAGATACCCCGGTGAGGTCCACACAGGCATGTTTCCCTGTGTTTCAGTGAAGTGATGTGCTGCCTTCAAAACTTTGTTTCAGTGAAGTAATGTAACAGTGTAGATTGGTTGAAATCAGTAAAGTTTAAAAAACTTTAGAATAGTACCCTTTCCCCACTAAATAGTATTGCTGTATGAAATGAATGGAGATATGTCACATGTAATTATAACAGGATTTTAAACAATCAAATGGTTTCTTATCTTGGATTGTAGACGTTTGAAATAAAAATATATATTTTCTAGGCCCTAAATAAAGCCATAGAAACTCGATTTCAGGATCACATCCATACTTGCTATTGGTCTCTTAGTGGCAATATCATATGTTTAATTCATTAAAATAGTACGGGATAAGTAAACTGTGTGTTTGCCATAAAAAAAGGATAACATCTTAAGAGCATCCATATCCCATTTCTTTAATAAAAAATCGCTATTCCATAAATTTATCACTCATTTTATAATAGCATTCCGCATTCCATTCCTTACCCATAAAAATTTAAGATTTTGCTTTAACTTTTCTTAAATATAAGAACTCAATCTAGTTTTCTTTAAAAATATATGAATAAGGTATAAGAATAAGAAATGAAATATTGTGGTGTTTTTAGGTAGTTTTATTGAATTTTATGGTTAGAATGATTATAAAGAATGAGATGTGAATGCTCTAACATACTAATAAAAAGAGGTGATACATTATTTGTATGTAAACCAGTCTTTGAAGTTTAAATGTAATGTAATATTATATAATTAGTAATAAAAAATATGTTTTTATAAACATATGTATTGCGCCGTTGAATAGATCTGTGTGTTATACTAATGGAATAAATATGGTGTAATTAGGATCCTGTACAAATGACATATTTCGTGAGAAGTGTGAGAAGGACTAAGAATTGACATGTAGACATCATGTTTTGGATTTAGGAATGATGTTTTAGATTGTTTTAACTTGAAAAACACCAAACACAACAATCTAAAACACAATACAATGTATTATAGTCATTAAATTTAAAAAACAACAAAAACACACTACTTAACGCTTAAAGCACACTGCTAATGTTCTTAGCATGGTGTTTTAAGTTTTAAGCCTAAAATACATTTGTTTTCGGTTTTTAATTGTTATGTTTGGTGTTTTTATAGGCAAAACAATCCAAAACATCACAACTAAGTTCAAAAAATGATGCCTAAGTATCAATTTTTAGTCCTTCTCACACTTCTCACAAAAAAAACACTTTGTACACGATCTTGACCCTATATATATATATATAAAAGCTATTTTTTTTTTTTTTGAAATTCTGAAATTTTCAGCCGTTAGCACACGCTACCGTGCTCGCTGATGCTCGCAATCACGATCTAGTGAGGGTTTGTGGTGTTCACAAGCAACGTGGTTCGTAGCTCGCTCACGCCTACCTTCTCGCGCGTCCACCACCACGGCTAGTCTGGAATAGAATACTGTGAATAAGAGAGAGAATATATACACAATATATTATTCATAAAACCAATCAAAGTCAAACGTATGGCCAATTATTCCGACATACATTATTGGGATAATAGAGAATTTAATTTGGTCAATTATATTTTTTTTCAAAAACAAAACTGCAAATTGTTAAAGCTCGAATGCCACCTTATCCATTATGTCTACACAATTTTCCGCAATTCCTTCTTATAATACAAAATAGATATCCACAATTATGTTAAGTTGTTCTAGCTCTTGAATCGAGATCCTTAATATATAATAACCGGACTTATTTAGAGAACAAACTTATTTATGTAAAAAAAAATTGTGGACAACAGTTTCTAACATGACGCAAACATGACAAATGAACTTTTCAATATGCTAATATAACACGTCTTATTAAACCAATCAACCTAAACACGAACTATTTGATAACTGAGGACTTCAGGTTTAAATTAGGACTTCAAGAGTTCCAATTGTTGGTCTTATTAAACCAATCAACTTGAACAATTTCTAACGTGTTCAGTTATTTTTGTTTGTTTAAATACTTTAAACTATTGCTCGTTGGTCGATATCACTACTAACTTTACTTTAACTATTAATAGTCCTAACTTTAGGTTTGTTATGTCATATATATTATTATTCACAGTTATTAATAAATAACTGATCTTATTAAAGTGGATGTTGGTGTTTACCAAATAAAGGTTTTTTTTTTAACGGCTAATTTCTCTCCCTTATACACCAACTTTTTGCATGTTATGATGTTTAAACTCCCAACCTCTCCTTTAAAACCGTAGCACTTATACCACCACACCACAAAAGTGGAACCATTACTAAATAAAGTTCACTAAGTAAGTTTACCTTGCATCGAGAGTTGCGTTGGTTTGTCATGTTAGTAAGAACAACCAAGTAAAAAGGTGAAATGCTAAAAGGGATAGAGATTAACTAAACATGTATTTTTTTATTTAGACTATAAGAGCATTCACAGTAGCTTTCCCATTCCTCATTCACTAACAACCAATCACAACCACATATTACATTATAAATCATTACAGTTTCTCTCTCCTTCACTCACAATCACTTTCAACAACTATTAAAAAATAATTGCAGTTTCCAGTTTTCCCCAAAAGATTTCCAAAAAAACCCCAAATATACCGATAAACAGTAGATTCCCCATTATCTTCACTTACAACCACTTCCAACCCCGTAAAAATTATAGGGTTTCCTCTCACAGAATTATAGGGACACTACTGTGAATGCTCTAAGGAGTGAGGAGGGGGGATGAAGCGTCATGTGGTACTTGTAGGACCCATGAGGGAGAGGGGGAATTGTGGGGAGTGGAAGGGGCGAAGAGGGGAGGGGGAGTGACACGTGGAATGTAGATTTATCTTTTTTATATTTTTAATAAACTAAAAAAAAACACAATTATATTTTGCCATAATATTAAAAATCCTAAAATAATTAAGGAATATTGGATTTTAATACTCCCAACTTTTAGAGTTTGGCCGGCAATACTCCCAACTAAAAAAATGTTTGCCAACACTCCCAACTTTTAAGGTATTTTCCACTGGCACTCCCAAACTAACCCAGTTAGTTTGTTCAGTTAGTTTGCTGATGTGGCATGCTGACGTGGCCATTAGTGCTGACGTGGCATGCTGTGGAAGATGATGTGTCATCTTATGTGTCATCCACATCAGCATGCCACGTCAGCACTAATGGCCACGTCAGCATGCCACGTCAGCAAACTAACTGAACAAAATAACTGGGTTAGTTTGGGAGTGCCAGTGGAAAATACCTTAAAAGTTGGGAGTGCTGGCAAACATTTTTTTAGTTGGGAGTATTGCCGGCCAAACTCTGAAAGTTGGGAGTATTAAAATCCAATAAACCAATAATTAAAAAATCTAAAAAATAAAAACCATAAAAAAATAAACTTAAAAAAAAACTACATATTATATTTTGCCATAAGTTCGCGCTTCAGTTGTAGGGTCATCTCTAACTCCTGACCGCTTAGATGATCGGTATTCCGATGAATTTCATATCTTCGCGCTTTTCTCGCTGTTCTTTCATAGTCAATTTTTTTTCAAAGGCTTCGCGAATGTTTTTTTTCTCCTCGAGCATTTGTTGTTGAATCGTATTGAAATGAACAATGTTGGCATTTAAATCGGCCAAGTCAGTGCTGTAAGCACCTTTGCTTGATCCGGAACCCGAACCCGAAGCGGGGGATTTTTGTGACCTCTTTTTTGACTTCTCTTGACCGGGTGGGCGACTCAATTCCTTGTCGAAGTCGTCATCATCCAAGTTAATGGCGTCCACGTTTTCAGGATCAATTGAACGGTTATGAGACGAATTTGTTTTCGTCCTTTTTGAGGAGTTGGTTGCAGTGGGGATGTGCGCCCATTTTGAATGGTTTTTCGCGACTTCCCAACAATGAAGAAACTTGAACTCGACCCCAGTTTCGTTACGATACGCTACTAGCGCCTTGGTGAGGTAGTCGCCGTCTGTTTCACCGCTTCTTGGATTGTTTCTTGCGTAATAATAATGCGGCTGAAACGCATTCATTGCCTTGTTTATCTCAGTCCACTTGGACGAGATACTATCGTTTGCTCGATAGAACTCTCGTTCCATCAACATATGGAAGGCATTGTTTATGTCGATCCAAAAGTCGTTTTTGTGGCGACTAGTTCCTACAAAAAAAAAGTATTAGAAATATTAGAAAAAAAAGTATTAGAAATATTAGATTTTTAACAACATTTATCATGTTTAAAAAAGTATTAGAAATACTTTGCTCTTTTTCCGACTCGCTTATCCAGGCTTTCATTAACGCAAGCTCTTCAGCGGGTGTCCACTTAATCGCTTGGCGGTTAGCGGCGGTTAATGCTTTCTCCGCCGGCGTCTTCTTCTTGTGACTTCTTTTTAGAGCGGGTTTTTTACCCGAAGATGATCCCTCAACATTTTGTTGTTGTGTTTCGGGTACGGTTTTTTGTTGCGTTAAAGGAAGTGACGGTTGTGAAGGAACGAGAGAATCATTGAATGGAAAATTAGGATAAATTTGCCCACTAATGTAACCCGCATAACCCGCGTAGTCGGGACAGGGTGAAGGAATGGGTGGACGGTTTGGGATCGGACGAACCGGTGGTGTGTTCGGGTTTGGGACATAGTTGTATGGGTTGTTCAGGTCAAAGCCTCGGTTGTATGGGTTCATTTTTTTTAACAAAGTAGGATGAGTAGTATGAAAATATATGAAGAATTGTAAAAAAAAATTATGAAGAAGTGTATAAAAAAGGTGAAGAAATGAGATAAAGTGGGTGTTTTGTAGTGAGGATGGGGTCATCATCATCATACTCAGTTAATCCTACCAATAGCAAAAGCTAAGGTAGGGTCTGAGGGGGGTAAGATATAGACAGCCTTACCTCTACCCCATGAAAATAGAGATGCTGCTTCCAGTGAGACCCCGGCTCAATAGTGGTTTTGTATCAAGCCTTAGACATAAGGCGCATAACACTTAGCAATCGGGACAAACCCGATTGGTGCATGTATTGCCAAGTGTATAAAACTTGACCGTTTTCCAACGGTATAAAACTTTAATTTTTTTTTTCAACGGTCACGAAAAAAAAAGCCCCACCAATCATGCATTGCCAAGTGTCACCCAAGCCCCCCCCTTCCCGCCCCTCTCCACGCCGGTCGACGGCGGTGTTCAAGCCCCTTCCCGTCCCACTTCGAATAGTCTTATAACATTTCACTGTTATTTAACAAAAATGTAACAAAAGTTGATAATCAGGACAAAATACATACCACACACAACTAAGACGACAAAGGTGTGACATGCCGTTTTATGACTGTTATCATAAAACATGTTAAGTGTAATTAAATGTAATTGAACTTAATTTTCAGTTAGTTAATGTCATTTAAAGTCTAGCAAAGCCATTCTAACGCATAGGTTTGCACTGGGTAATTTTTGAAAATTACCATATTGCATTGTGATAATTAGCCAAAACGAGCGTTGGCGGCGACGCAGTTAAGCTTAAAATCCAGAAATGGACCAATATGCTTGAATTGGCATAAAATAAGATAGGTGAACTTTATGCTAAAATATGCATAAAACACGATTTGTTTAACATGTAAAACATGCATACATTAAAACACATCTTACACATCTTAGGACCATTTTTGTGTAACTAAATTGTAAAGCGCATAACTTTTTATCTAAACTAACACCGCCCAAGCAACGTCAGTACATGTACTCATCTTTATGCCTTTTGTTTTGATACAAGTTGGTTTGGATATTTTTTTCACAACCCATACTGAAGCAGTAACATACCACAATATAACTTTTTTTAACTCACATATTTTTTTAACTTTTTTATTAGGTCGCTAATATTGTAACATTATTTAATTTATGCTTTTAAATGTACAAAAATCCCGCAGCAACATACGAGTACAACTAGTTTATCAACGATTACTACATTAATCATGTAGTTCTATAATTAATAATAATATTTCATATAGTAGTTCAAAATAGTAGAAAACAACACAGGAGTACAACTAGTTTATCAACAATTACTACATTGATCATGTAGTTCTATAATTAATAATAATATTTCATATATTAGTTCAAAATAGTAGAAAACAACAGCAAGAGGCAGGAAAAAAAAAAAGTTGAAATACATCCACTAAAAATTGAGATAGTGACACACGTTCGAAACACAAATTACTATTAGTTCTATCCAAATGGCCAACTCAAACTATCTGGATTTAGCCGAGCAAACGTTGGACACACGACTACAAAATTTATTTCTTAAATACAAATGCAAATACTTAACAATTCAAGTTATCCTACAGACCTATACAGTGTAATAAAAATGAGAAGTGTGAGAATGATATAAAAAAACACAATAGATCACGAAATATGACACAATGAGCCATAAAATATAACATAATGCCGAAAAAAAATATAACACAATGCTGAAGAAAAAAGACACAGTGAATCGCAAAAATGACACAATGATGAAAATAATTTTTTTTTTTAAAAAAAGACACAATGATATAAAGTAAATTTTAAAAACTACAAGCTAAAAATCCAAAAAAAGCGAAAACCTAAAAACTAAGATCGTAGAATTCGATAAGACGGTTTCAATGCCGCTTGAATGAGTTCAATTAGAATCCGTTTGATACCCTTCCAACGACTTTCTATTTTTCTTTTACTATGTATTTAATCCTAACTCTTGATTAATGTTTATAAAAAAATATTAAAAGCTTTCATTTAGATGGACTTGAACTTATAAGCTATCATGTAATGTCTTACCTTCATATCTTATATTTTGGTTGACTAATCATCATGTTGTGTGTGTTAAGTATCTTTTGGAAGATCCCATAAGCCAAAATGCTGACATCTTCAATATTGTATGCGGCAAATAGATTCCTTAAATATTATTAAGTATCCCCAACCTTTTGGCAATATCCATTAGCTACAAAATTATTTAACTCTTTTCATTTGTCAACCATTTTTACAAGTCTAATTAAACCCTTCTCATCATCATATCATAATATTATTATCTACTTGCATTCTAATACATTCTAATTACATTCCAAACATTGCCTATATAAACACATATTGGTGACCACTAAAACATATCACCAACACAACAAAAACATTTAATCAAACACTAGTTGGTGTGACAATGCCTGAGATTGAAGGCTCTCCTGGAACCTCCATGCATGGAGTCACTGGCCGCGAACCGGTACTAGCCTTTTCGGTCGCCTCTCCGATGGTCCACACTGACCACAACGCGAAATTCGACCTACCGGTGGACTCGGAACACAAGGCAACTGTTTTTAAACTCTTCTCATTTGCAAATCCTCACATGAGAACCTTCCATCTCTCATGGATATCTTTCTTCACTACCTTTATATCCACCTTCGCGGCCGCTCCCCTCGTCCCCATCATCCGTGACAACCTCGATCTTACAAAATCCGACATAGGGAATGCAGGTGTCGCGTCTGTTTCGGGTAGTATTTTCTCCAGGTTGGTCATGGGTGCGGTGTGTGACTTATTGGGGCCACGCTACGGGTGCGCCTTCCTCATCATGTTATCCGCACCAACTGTCTTTTGCATGTCTTTCGTTAGCGACGCTAGCGGCTACATAGCCGTTAGGTTCATGATCGGGTTCTCTTTGGCTACGTTTGTGTCATGCCAATACTGGATGAGTACAATGTTTAACAGCAAGATTATCGGGCTGGTGAATGGAACCGCAGCCGGATGGGGGAACATGGGAGGCGGTGCCACACAACTTCTCATGCCCGTGTTGTTCGAGATCATCAAGAAGGCGGGTGCTACACCGTTTACAGCCTGGAGGATCGCATTTTTCGTACCGGGATGGTTTAATGTGATTATGGGCATATTAGTGTTAACTCTTGGTCAAGATTTGCCTGATGGTAACCTTGGTGCTCTTCAAAAGAAGGGTGATGTTGCTAAAGATAAATTTGGCAAGGTATACACTATAACATGCTTTTATATACCTAATTAGTGTTCCTAATGTATCAGTTCTAATTTGTTTTGAAATTTTCAGGTTTTATGGTATGCTGTGACTAACTATAGGACATGGATCTTTGTTCTTCTCTATGGTTACTCGATGGGCGTCGAGTTAACAATCGATAATGTTATCGCTGAGTACTTCTACGATAGGTATGCTTAAAACTAACTGTATATCAAACTACAGTCACCTGGAACATTGATAGCATGTGTAATAACTTGTTTTATGTAATAATGTTTACAATTATAGATTTGACCTAAAGCTTCACCTAGCCGGAATCATTGCGGCCTGCTTCGGAATGGCAAACCTTCTAGCTCGTCCCTTTGGAGGGTTCACATCAGACTACATGGCGAAACGATTTGGAATGAGAGGACGGCTCTGGAACCTATGGCTCCTTCAAACTGCAGGCGGTGTTTGTTGCGTCTGCCTTGGTCTAGTCGACTCGTTGACATTAGCCATCACCTTTATGATGCTCTTTTCCATTGGCGCACAAGCGGCATGCGGAGCCACATTCGGCATCATTCCTTTCATTTCACGCCGATCGCTTGGTATCATATCCGGAATGACTGGGGCGGGTGGCAACTTTGGATCAGGGCTAACCCAATTGCTATTCTTCGCCAATGCATCTTTCTCGACTGAACACGGGTTGACATACATGGGAATCATGATCATATGCGCTACGATTCCGGTGAGCTTTGTCCACTTCCCACAATGGGGGAGCATGTTTTTCCCTCCTAGTCAAGACATAGTAAAAGGTAGTGAAGAGCATTACTATGTTGCCGAGTGGACCGAGGAGGAGAAGCAGAAAGGGATGCACCAAGCGAGTCTCAAGTTCGCCGAAAACAGCCGATCAGAGCGTGGAGGGAAGGTGGCGTCGGCTCCTACGCCACCGGAGAACACTCCCAACCATGTCTGATTTCTAAGATGTTTTTTCATTCATCAAATAATTGCATGTTTATGATATGATTATATGAAATACACAAGACAAGTTTGTTTTTCAATTGTACTGCTCTAAATATGCAAATAACTTTTGGGGCTACAATCTTGATGTCAAAAATTTTATTCCTTTATAATTTTGTGGTGGATTCCTTTCATTTTTTTTTTTTTTTTTTGTATAAAACACAATATATATATTACTTACGGAATAAAAAAGGACAAATTACATAATCACAGGCAGACGGGCAACAAGTTGCGCTGCCACCCATTTCTGAATAGCAAAACTGAACCTACTAAAGACAAACCCTTGCCTTGGGGGAGTCGAAAAATTGCTCTAAATGATCCGTTGGACTCTGGCAAGGAAACGAATAACTTCCGGTGCCAAGGAGCCAAAAGTATCATAGGCCATAGCCTATGGGGGCAAAAAAAACATGTTGATTATGCTCACAGGCTTTGACATGCTTCTCAACCTTCTTGGACTTTGCTTTCCGCATCGTCTGCTCGACCACAAACCCAGAATCTCGGAAACCAACGACAGGGGATACACCTGTAAGGTCCACACAAACATGTTTTCCACCCGCCTAGCCGAACACGAGCACATTTGTTGGTTGTAGAGTAGATCTCCCCCCAATGGTTTTATTATTTACAAAAGCAAAAGTGGATAAACTGTAAATAATGTGAAGTAATATAAGTTTCTAAAGACTAAAGGTGTTGATCATGCTAGTTATCTCCAAGTGGTAAATGACTCTAGAAATAAATGTCATAAACATATTACATGACACACCCATGTAGATGTATACATGCGTACACAGACATATATACACACACATGTATGTGTGTATTATATGTAAGCCTGGCAAAATAGGTGGCCGTGGGGCGGGTAATGGATTAAAGCAGGTTTGGTTCAAATTGGGAACTTTCACAAGCCGAGCCGAGCCAGTGTCAGCTCAAGCTCGGCTCAAATTTCAAACAAGACAAACCGGCTCAGCTGGAATTGGGCTAAAGTCGGCTCGGTTTTAGAACAAAAATTTACGCAGCATAATAAAAAATCATCGTTGTCCGTGTTACAAGATCAACACCAGAATACTCATGAAAAACATATCGCGCAATATGGTTAGTATAACACAGGTACTAAAATATTAATAACAGATTAAGGTACGAGTTTGAGAGCTTGGGGCTAGGGTTCCTATTTCCTAATCTACAAGAAACCGGCTGAAAACCCAACTGATGCACCCAGCGTTACAGGAATCACCTATCGACCAACGGGTAGTACAAGGTGGAGACCTGCGGTTGCTAATCTGGGGCTTGGTTTTGGCTTGGAAATAGCAGAACACAACGAGCTTGAAAGCTTCAAATTGGAGTCACAAACTGCTAACCCTACCCATCTATTCAACAGCAGAGACGGAGATATCTGAGACAGAGGAGTCTCAGTGTCTCACCGGCCATCAATCTACAAGAAAACTTTGGCTTTGGCGATGAGAAATCGGAAATATTTTTACCCATTATATATATACACAATCAGCAACTTGAGTCACCTCTAAGAGTCACAACCCTTCCTCATCACTTGACACCATTTCACAAATTAGTTATAGTTGGGTCACATTTAAGAGTCACCACCCTTCTCAATCACTTGGCACCGTTTCACAAATTAATTAATTGGGTCACTTTTAAGAGTCACCACCATTCTCCATCACTTGTCACATTTTCACAAATTAATTATCAACATTAATCTCCTCTAAGAGTCATTACTTTTCCTACAATTAGCAATTTGAGCAACTTCTAAGAGTCACCACCCTTCCCATCACTCCCCACCGTTTCACAAATAGCATTGCAGAAAAAGAGTTTGAGTGGTGTTTTTAATTTATCGCAAGTCAAAAGAATAGTCAAATATCGAAGGAAAAAACATGGTGTTATAAGTGCTTAATTTTTTTTTATTCAAATAGAAATTTTAATATTTTTAATTTCAAAAGAAATAACCCAACAAATAAAGCCACAAAAAGAAAAGAAATAGTTTACTTAAAAAAATAGTTTATTTAATCATATTTCTTAAACTATCTAAGATGTTGAAATTAGAGATTTTCGTTGTTGAATTAGGTTTTACTTGGACAATTTATTTTGTTATCATGTCTAAAAATGCAAAACTTTATTTATATTTTAAAATATGCAAAAGATGTAATTTGTATGTTGTGACCAAGGCAATTTCAAACTTAAAAATATATATCATACAAAGTTAAGACCCCAAAATTCGGGTTATTTCCTAAAACACTTTGTCTTTTGAAGTAAAATGATTTAGGAGTGTTGTTGTAGGTTAGGGATAATGCAAAAAAAAATGATGGTTTGAATAAAGTTTAAGAATTTTCGCATCTCATATGGTGATACTAAAACATTCATAATCAAGATCTCGCCGCAACGCGCGGGCAGGCACAACTCGTTTCTATAGATGTTACAATTACAATATATTTATAGCGGAGTGATTTGAATAGTTATTGTGTGCTAAAATGAGCCAGCCTTTATGCTAAAATGAGCCAGTTTATCTAAACCCTCCAATCAGAGCAACCATCACCACCGTCACACAAACACACCGTCAACCCTCAGCATCACCAACCGCTTTAGCATACCGTCACCGCCGGCTATAGCATACCGTCACCATCACCACGATCAGGGCCGGGAGAGAAAGAGAAATGGGTAAAGAAGACAAACCGATCAAGACGGAGAGGAAAAGGAATTCGGGGGGAGAGACGATAGTAGTGAGCACAGGGTACAACATAGAGATGCACCGTCTCCGGGGAGAGAGACGATAGTAGGAAAAGGAATTCAGGGAAAAGAAATCACCCTCTCCGTTGCGTACAACCAAGTGAGCACAGGGTACAACATAGAGCACAAGAGAAAAAGGAGTTCGGGGAGAGAGACGATAGTAGTCGTTTCCGGCGGTATTCTTCAACGACTGTGTCACCATCAAAACCGACTGCCACCATAATCTCTTCCGCAATCACAAAAAATCACCACCCACAGCCGCCGGAGAAGAAGATATGTTTAGATCAGTTGATGTCCGAAGAAGTTAAGAATGACAGGCTCTAGAGAGTGTAGGAGAAGGTGAGAGAGCAGTGACAATGGCGAGGTGGAGGAGTGGGTATTTTCTGGTTGAAACAGAGAGAGGAAAGAGTAACAAAGTTGAACTTTGAAATGTTCTAACTCCCATCAGTCTTCACGTGATCATCTGACAAAAAAGGTCTATTGCAACTTTCAATAAAAAGTAGGATATGTAGTTCACTACTATAAAATAGTTCCAATTTACTTATTTTAATAGACTATTTTACTAAGATAACTTTGAAAAAATAACAATACAAAAAATCTTAAAACTATTTATATGCTTAAAATTAATCATTTACGGAAAATCGTTTGTAAATAAAGGGTTTTAGGTTTCATACCCCTGTGACATCATATTCTGAAGGTGTGACATCACATTTTAGGATATATGGCAACCTTCTATTGGTTTGTGATGAGAGCCGGGCCGCCAGGGTATATGCTTCCAAATATGGGATGTATGATTCCTAAATATATTATCTAAATAAAACCTAGATAATCATTCATTAATGCATTTAGTGATATATAGCCTAACGAAAAACATAGATAAAAAGTAGATAATTAGTAAAAGGTCCAGTATTAAATTATTTTTGGTGTCAACTTTTTAACGTTCTTCGTATTAATACCAATTTAGTACGGTACTGGTATTTTGCTCATTAGTCACACCATCTATCTAAGAATCATGACATTTATGATGCATTTTCATTTTCTAAGGCATTTATTAGTTTGACTAAAGGTACAAGGTGGGTTATGTGGTTTTTTTTATAGTTCTCATTGTATTCAACTTTCAATAATGGAAATTATGGTAGAACTACACTAAAGAAAACCTTCGCTTTAGCCATTAGACGAGCTTTGACGGGTTAACGAGTGAACAAACCACGTTCACCTTTTGAATGTTGACGAATCTTAATAACCATGACCCGCAGAATTTTTGTACCCTTACCACTCATGCTTTGTACAAATTGAAACATTTCATAAACGTATATTGAGGTGTTCAACAAGAATTATAGTCGAAATACTTGTATCACTTATATTCGGGTCTTGTGTAATCGTATATTAATAAAATATTTCTTTACATTACTCGAATATTAAAGTGTTTAACCAGTGTTTCTTCAGTTAATTATGAAGCAGAAGCTTGTCTACGCGCGGCGAAGCGCGCGGGTTTCAAACCTAGTTTAAAATTTAACTTTCTTCAACCTAGATCACAATCTCCATATCCTCTAAAGGATTCCATTATCTTGGCTAAAACTAATAAAAGGGTTGTCTTCTCATTGAAGTTTCAGAAGAAACATCAAAGGATCAACTTTGATTTGTAAAATCCTACGCTAATAAAAGTGGGATCGTCTTGATTTCTTCTTGGTCACAACTAACTATTATGAGCATGGTTTAAAAAAACGGGTGAGGCGTACGCCTCAAGGTGAAACTCTAAGAAAACGAGTCTGAGGCGCGCCTCATGGGGTTCAGATTGTACATACGCCTCTAAGGGTTGAGGTGCTAAGAAAATGTGCGCCTCAAGTACGCCTCAGGTGGTTTAGGGTGTTTTTGATGTGTGTGTGTGTGTGTTTTTTTTTTTTTTTTTTTGTGTGTTTTAGACTTTTGGGTCAATTATTCTATTTTTGATGTGTGTTTTTGATGTTTTAGACTTTTCTAGGTCAAGTATTTTATTTTTTATAGACACGTAATTTTTATATTTATTTTTTGACTGCGCCTCGAGCTTACGCCTCAGTTCGCCTTGAGGCTTACGCCTCATGAGGCGAAGGGAAAACGCATCGAGGCTTGTTTTCGTTCTTTTAAACTTTGATTACGAGATCCATAATTTTCAAGAATATCTAACATGAACTCGACTTTAAAAGGCTGTATTGACATGATCATGATCAGCATATTTTAACTTGACTTTAAGCTTCTTCTCCTATAAATTCACCATGTTATTCTTAGTTTAAGCTGCAGAATCTAGCCTACAATCACAATCACATAGCTGATTTCGCATTACTAGAAGACCAAGATTTCCTATTTGAATCAGCCTATACAAGTTTTATCTATGCGCTACTGATCTTAATTAAGTTTTGATGAATTGGTTGAACCCGACACCCGTATTCTAGCTACTTCACTAAGGGTGCTTTCGTCTTTTCATATCAAGGCATACTATATTTATCCAAGTCATAGTACCCGCTACCCACCCATGACCCAACCAATGTCAACAAGTCAGACTAAGGGGCCGTTTGGTTGGGTCTGAACGGCTCTGACTGGCGAATATGTCTGACTCGGTCAGACAAGGTGGTGTTTGGCTGGGTACATCTGAACGAGATTCGCATCTAACCAGGGCTCTTAATCGGTCAGATCCTGAGCAAAGTCTGACTGAATCAGACAGACGAGAGACTGAGCCAAGTCCTGAGCATAGCATCTGCAAAAACGAAAACGGACTGATCGCTGCCAAAATCGAACTGAGGTGTGTTATTATTATTATTATCTGACCATACAAAGACGATGGATCTTTGAGGTGAAAGGGTCGCCGGAGATGGTGAAGATTCCGATCTCCGGTGAGAGGATGGCGGCTGGTGCCGGAGATAAGGATAAAATGGTACGTTTGTTAAACGAAGACAAACAAACTGAAACTTGTTTAAGAGAGAAGATGGAGTTGAAGTGTGAGAAGGGGTTTTATTGTTGGCAATTGTTAACCATTCAGATGTCTGACCAAACATCACTTAATGATTCGGCACTTAACCGTTCAGACCTCTTACTGGGTCAGCACTTACCCATTCAGAAGTTGCCAAACGGCCCTAAGTGTTCATAGAATCTATAGATCACTCTTTACATATGACATAAACACATTAATATTTCCTTTACCTAAAATCAATACAAATCAATAATTTATCATTTGTCTACTTAAGACAATGGGATTATATTGTAATTAATAATCCCACTTACTATTACAAGAAATACTGAATAATTATCAATCTGTCATTTGATCCTAGTGATCATGTGTATCAGTATCATACTCAAACTGTGTAAGTTAACATAAAATGTGAAAGGATGAAAAAGGACGGATCAGTATTACCGATAAACAGCAGTTCTTAAATTTGATTTCCGGACACAAGTTCACTCATCAAGTCAACAGCTTCTTGCATCTTTCGGTTCCCCCAAACTCTGCATACCAAAACACTCCATATATCTTCACGGGAGTGCATCCATCAATCACCATCTCATCAAGAACCATACCCGCCTTATAAAGATCACGTTTGCCACAAAAAAGGGCAACAAGAGCTTCAAAAGTTTCACCATCAACACAAATCCCCTTGTTCCGCATGCTACGGTATAACTGAAACGCTCGGTTAGCATCATTAGCACTACAAAGACCTCGAACTACAGTATTATGAATCTTAATATGAAGACTCCAAGTTACTCGCTTTATAGGAATCCCCTCGAACACCATTTCATCAAGAAAGTTTGCGGCTTCCTGATATTTCTGACCGCCACAAAACAAGTCAATGACTTTCCATACAACCCTGCATCTGGTTTTAACCCTTGAAGCTTCATCCTATCAAATATTATCAAAGCGTCTCGAAGCTTTTTTTCTTTACATAATCCATGAAGTAAGGTGCTATAAGTTACCATGTTGGGCTTATGGTGTTTACCAACCATCACTTCCAAGAGCTCCATGGCTTCAGAGCTACGCCCGTATTTGCATAATCCATTTATAACCGAGCTGTATGTGTACACATTAGGATCAATACTTTTTGCCTCCATTTCTTCAACAAACGCCATAGCTTCATCCAAACTTATTCAACTCACATAACCGTGAATCAAATTGTGTAGGTCACAACACTTGGTAAACAACCTTTAGTCTCCATCTCCTTAAGAAGCTCCTTGGCTTCGTTAACTTCTTTATTCTACACAAACCGTTGATCAAAGTGCCATACGTGTACACATCCGGTGTGCACCCGTGGTTAGGCATCTCACGAAAGATTCGGATTGCTGAATCCATAGTTCCACTATTTTTGCAAAGTGCTTTAATCAAAACATTAAGTGAAGGAACATTTGGAGGAAAACCAAGCTGTCTCATGTACTTGTAAAGCTTTAAAGCTACCTTTAACTGGTTTTCATCAACAAGAATCGAGGAAAACAGTAACATAAGATTTTAATGTAGGTTCACATTCATACTCCTTCATCTTCTGAAACATTCTCATCACATCATGAGGCTTATGAACCCGTCCAACGCTCTACATATTGATAAAAGTATATCTTCGGTTACCCTACATTCCTCTTTTCTCATTCTATCGATAAACTCCTCCGCTCTTTTAAACTGATTTGCAGACAAAAGCTTTGAGACAATGAGCCCGTAAGTCGTGTGGTCATGCCGAAAGCCATTGCCATACTCACCCGACGCAGAATCAAACACGATAACCGCTTTTTCTACGTTTCTTTCGGCTTTAATCAACTGCTCAACTAGAGAGTTGTTACCTGCTTTGGCCATTTAATGATTGATTTGCTTCTCATTTTATGTCACAAAAACACACTACTTTTTTTATAAAATTTTCCCTTAGAATCTTTTAAACATACCCACATCAAAACTTAAACAATTTGTTACAAAATGGGCATTTCATTTCATTGAGACATTTTATCAAACAGGTTGTGGGCATGCAATAAAACAGCCGTTCTGGTATACCCAGTTGGGTTATTGGTTGGTTAATATAATGAAGGCTAAATATGAAAAAGAGTGTTAAATATGTGTTGGTTACTGCAATTTAAGCGATGTTAAGGGAATGGTGATGGGGTGGTGATGGCTGACGGAGGGCCTAGAGAACACACTACAGTGTGATAATATGTTTTTAGAAGTAACATATTTACTCCTTTGTTTTTTAGCTGATGTTTAAAATAAGATACTATTTTTTAACAATTTGACGTTAAAAATAAACTGAGTCGGGACTAAATATGTTATTCATGAGTGAACACGGTTACTAAAAATGTATTTGATTATGGTGGTTTCGGTTATAAAGGTTATAGTGGGTCGTTATGGGTCAGTTAACCATGAAATTTGGTTCAGTTAAAAATAATTCAAAACAATAAGAGTGTGCATTACTTCGGTCTAAAAAATTCGGGTTTGAAGTTTTTTGAACAAGTGATAAGTTGTTAGTATACATTTGTATATATTACTATATTATATACCATTAATACATAACATATAAGCAGGGCCGTCTTCGAAAACCCTAAAAAAATTTGGGCCTCAGGCGAAAAAAAAAAAATTTGGCCAAAATTTTGTAAAGAGGACTGAATTAAAAAAAATGAAAATGGTGCTAGAGGCAAGGCTTGAATTTGAGACCTCTACATTAAATTTGCTTGGTTTTCCAGCTCCACTAACAAGACTTTCGTGTTTAAAACACAAATTATATATCATAATATAGAATTTTTTTTAAAAAGTTCGGGCCCATTTGTGGGTTGGGCCCTGAGCCGGTGACCACCCGGCCCATGCTTAGGGCCGGCCCTGCATATAAGCTATACTGTTAATATTGATTATTCACAAATATACAAACAACACGATATGATGTAATGTATGAATTCAAACAAACGCTCGACCAAAAAATATAGTTATACCTATAAATTCAATCAAAACGGTCGCAAAATCCGACAAAAAATTTAGTACATGAGGGTTCGATTATGGCATGTATGGAAACATTGATAACCATAACCGACCAACTACTTTCGGTTTTTAGAAAAAACAACTAACCGACCAGCCGGTTTTGATTTGGTTCGGTTTTTTTGGTTAATTTGATTATAGTTCGGTTAATTCGGTTTTTTACACACCCCTGCTAGTACTAAATAACCCCCTCCCACGTGTCACAAAACATGAAGATGAGCTACCATGATGGTCACTATTATATGCCCCGAATAAAGCTTTATTGTTTAGTGTTAAAAGTTGACATGAAACGAAATATTAGCGACACAAACTTAGTTATCAATTTTTTTTTTTTTTTTTTTTGAACGGGCCAACAAATTGGAATCACCCACGGAACACTGGAGTATCATCGTGCCACCAATGTTTTCACGCGATCATATTTCACCACTAAGTCACAAATTCAGGAGGAAACTCATAATTATGAGAAAACCCCTTTGTGAGATTCGAACCCAAGACCTTATGGCCCCCTAAGTCTTATCTCACCACCCAGATACCACTAGGCTATAATGCCTTGGGCAGTTATCAAAATATATAAGACTATTAGTGGCTTTTTCTTTCATTGCTTCAAAATCTTCAATCACGTCTCAAAACTAGTTAATTGTGATAACACAAATCTAAAAAAACATTCTCACTTTAGAAAACCACAAAAAATAACCAACATTCTCGTCAATAGTAATAGTCGTTTAAAGCTTGTCAAAACCGATAACAGTCAACATGGGAGATCTTCTCATTCCTCTATCGAAGAGTAAAACTTAGTTTAAAAAGGGTAAAATAGTCATTTTAGATGATTAACAACGACCTTTTTAACTTGAGCCACTTTTGACAAGGGCATCAAACCCACCATGAAGCCTTAAAAACTCACTCCTCTCTTCATTGTTTATTATTATGGGATTTATGGCTATCATACATGGTTGCAGAACTCGTTAAGCGCTACTAACTCAGCAGACTAGGGAGTTGCAAGTACTCGGCCTAGTCGGGTGAGTACTCGGGGGGTCAAATCGGCCTATGCGGGAGTAGTCAGAATATTCGGCCAACTCGGCTATACTCGGTGACCCACCCTGTAGCTAGTACTCGTTAAGTAATTGGTAACTCGGACGACTTTTGCAACTATGCTATCATGAGAATCCAAGGATGAAGATGATGTCAGCCATCTTCACCTAATGGCATTACAAGAAAAGAACAATCTTTACTTTACAGACAAAGATGTCAAAAAATTGCAGCAGGAGTATCCACAAGAATCTCTCCAAGTTTCTTGGAACTAATTAACAGCTAACTTTCCACTGCCATCACAAGATTTACAAGATCGAGCCGACAAACATTTCGTGCAGTAGCTCCATTTCTTCGGTAACCTGTCAAACAACATTCGTTGATTTTAGTTTCTAAGTAAATGTTTCTTGTGAACCTTCAAGGGGTCGCGTAGTGCATGTCCAATGTAAGTTGCGTTTTACCTGGTCCCATGGTTAGAAGCCTATTGGTAGGGCCTGTGATGAGGCCCATGAGTTTTCCAGTTCTCATAGCCATAAGTGAAAAAATGTTTTTGTGTTCGTTACAAAAATTCAGTCTCACTAGTTGACAGGGCAGTGGCGAAGCTTAACCCGAAGGTTGGGGGGGGGGGGGGGGGGGGGTCGGAAGTCACTAGTTTCGGGGGGTCGAAACCCTATATTTCCAAAATTTTCTATACGAATACTATATAATCGGAACTTCTGCGGAAAATTCGGGGGGGGGGGGGGGGGGGGGGGGCGTGAATTGCAACTAAAAAATCTCTAGGCCAAAAAAAACATGTTTCGTGTGTGCGTAACAAAAACCTTAGTACATACCCGGCAGTGTATCTAGTAGCCGCATTCTTGGCATTCAATCTAGCTTTTTCGGCACTTCCATCCGACATTCTTTTGAGCACGAATCCTTCACCTTTGCATTCGGGACATATCCCTGAACCACCGCATCATCACAAGTTCTTGTTGGAACCGCCTGTGTTTCAAATAAACAAAAATTTGAAAATAACGCAACTGAGCGCAAACAAAAAGGTGCACTTTGCATTTATAGTTGCATATACCTGAGCTGTCTCTTCAGACTTGGTTCTCCTTGCCAGAAGGGTAGCGGCTGCACCCACAACAGTGGCGGCAACTGCAACAGAAGCCGCTGTTTCCGGTAATCCATACACCACTTGAGTTTCTTTTGGCTTTGTGGGAAATACGATGCATGAACTTCTATGGAGCGTGATATAATCGTTAAACTTCAATGTCCTCGCTGTTTCATACGCCAAAAGTGAAACTATATACTATGTCTAGTAAGATGAAGTTCATAAAAAGATTAGACCAAAACCGGATGCAAAACCGGTTTGGCAAGAACCACCTAGATACCGACCCAACCCATAAGATTGAACTCAGGTTGCAACCTTATACTTTGAAATTGATTTAAACTCGGTCAAAACCGACCCAAACCAGTCAAAACCCAGTTTCAAACGGGTCAAGCTCGATACTTTCCCTCTCAAAAAAACTTGGTCCAACCCAACCCGGTTTTGACTTTGTTGACCAAACCCGAACCGTTGCATTTCTAACTAGTTTGGGCCAAAAACCCACTTTGTGCACCTCTACTCTCTAAATATACCTTATCCTTTCATATATATCATTAACATACACATAGATATCGATATTATAGATATCGATATTAAGCCTTTCGTATGCATTATTGACTTGATTATCGGATAGTGTGCCTAAGGGCTTCAGCATTGGGTCACCTTCTAACGAGTTTATCTATGCGTTGCAGCTCATATCTACACGGGAATGCTAGATACGAGTCAACCTAACAACAAGAACTGACCTGATTTTCGTTGTAACAACAAGTTGCATATTTTAACTATACAAATTTTTCATTAAAAACGGGGCAAGTTTACATTAGAATGGCCAGTAGACGGGCAACCAGCTCCGCCGCCACCCCCTTTTGAACTGCTAAACCTAACCAACTACAAACAAACCCTTGCCTCCGTGGGCAGGGACGAAGGATTGTGAGGGCCACCCCCCCCCCCCCCCCACATGTTTTTTGGCGCATTAGTGGAAATTTGTAATTTTCATAGGTAAATTTAGTCCGGGTTGAGTCCGGCCCCCGCCGATTTGCCATTACCGATCGGAAAAATTGAGTTCGGCCCCTACCAATTGGCGAACCAAGCTTCGCCCCTGTCCGTGGGTCAAAATGTTGTTGTGAACGACTCATTGAACTTTATCCAAAACCTAATAGCTTCCGGGCCAGCAATCCGAAAGTATCAAAAGCTAAGGGGACGAAAGCATGTGAACCCCCAATAATTCTCATACATTCATTGTTAGAAACATATTTTTTTCCACCATAAAAATCATAAGATAATGAAAACAAATAACGATTAAAAAAAAACTTTCAATCAAGGGTTGTGGCGCAGCTTGTTGCGCGTTTACCTGCCACATTATTTATTATAATTGGTTGATTTAGTTTGCTGAAATATACATATTAATATTAATAACATCAAGAAAACCTTATCAAGTAACAGCGGATTAACATAAACCATATTCCCTTATTAAATGGGAAAAGAAGAACTATAAATGGGTTTAATGATCTTACAAGTAAATGGTGATGATGAAGAAGCAACAGTATTGATGGTCTGCAAAGAAAGCTCCATTCTTTAAAGTGTTTGAAGTGGTGTTTGTTCGTGTATCTTGTAATAGATTTCTTTTCTTGTGTCACTGAATCACTTATCCTTCATAATCAATCTTGATGTCAAATGACAAATATACCCTTTATGACCATATGATAAGAGAAAGAGTTAGGTGCTGTTTGTTTTTTCTGCAGGAGAAGAGGTGGACCAAAGGTCTGCAGTCTGCAAGAAGAAGACTGTTTGTTTGTTAACGTCTGCAGGCTGCTGAAATAAACTTAAATTTAAACAAACTGAGTTTTTACAGCAGTCTGGTGGTAGATGGTGGTGGTGGTGGGTGGACCGTGGTGGTGTGGACCATGGTGGTGGTTGGTGGTAGACGATGGTGGGTGGTGGTAGTGGTGGTGGTGGGTGAACGGTGGTAGGTGGTGGTGGTGGTGTGGTGGTGGTGGGTGGTGGGTGGTGGTGATAGTGGTGGTGGACGGTGGTGGGTGGTGGGTGGTGGTGGACGGTGGTGGTGGTGGTGGTGGTGGACCGTGGTGGTGGTGGTGGACCGTGGTGGTGGTGGTGGGTGGTGGTAGTGGTGGTGGACGGTGGTGGATGGGTGGTGGTGGACGGTGGTGGTGGTGGTGGTGGGTGGTGGACGGTGGTGGGTGGTGGGGGTGATGGACCGTGGTGGTGGTGAACGGTGGTGGTGGACGATGCTAGGTGGTGGTGGTGGGTGGGTGACGGTGGTGGTGGTGGTGGTGGGTGGTGGTGGTGGTGGGTGAGGAGAAGAGAAGAGAAGAAGACCTTTGAAGACCTTAGAAGACTTTGGTCCAAGTCTGCACCAAGAAGAGGTCAGGAAGAGCATTTGGAGTGAAATGTCTTCCGAAAAACAAACAGTCTGCCCGCCCCAAACGTCTGCCCGCGTCTGCACGACGCAGACAAAAGAGGTCAAAAGTGCTTCTGGGAGAAAAACAAACACCACCTTATTTTCGTAAAAGTTTATTGGTTAAGGGTTGTTTGGTAGCTTCTGAATAATCATTAAGAGGCTATATCTGAATAGTTCATAGTCTCTTAATTGTTATGGGGAAAGGGCGTTTGTAGCATATTATTTTTACTTAACTGATTTTAACCAATTATGCACTGTCACACACTTCACTTATTTGTTTCACTGAAACACTTTTTTGGATCTAGCACTCACTGATTCTTTCATTTATATTTTCATTTAAATACAAATATAAACCTTTTTTTTAATTCACACGGTTTTATAAATTTTATCACCAAACCGTCAACCCGATTTAGTTTCTCATAACCGTGTCCACCAAACACGGTCAAAAATATTTATTCCCATTAAAATTGGTCTCATCTGACTGTCATAAACAATTCAATTTTACATACAATACGGTTGAGATTTTTGTGTATATAAACGACGGTGGTGAAAACACACTTCAACACCAACAAACACTCACACCTTCAAAATGACTCGCTAGACCGAAAATGGAGAAATGGCTCTGGTCGTGTGCGTTAAAGACGCACAAAACGACACATCCTTAGAACGCCAACCCCGTAGGGGCCAGGGGGCTGAGGAGGTAGCCAAACAGGCTTCTGGGACCATGTTTTAGCTGATTTCAAACAACAAATCGGCGAAAGCGACCACACAATTGAGAGCCTACAGAGAAAATGACCAATCTAAACCACAAATGTGATCGGTGGACCACCTGCAACGACCGCACCATGAGCCGGCACCCGGGCATTGTGCCGGAGTTGGCTGTAGAGTTGACCCAGGTGAGCTATGCGAGTCGTTACTGTGACACCCCAGGAAAATCCCACATCGGCCGTGGCCAGGAGAGATCCTTGGTTCATAAGTAATGTCTTGTCTCTTAAATCACCAACGCGTTTTGGGGCTTAATGTTAGTGGATGAGAGGAGAACTCCACAGTTAAGCGTGCTCAGGTGGGAGAAATTTCAGGATGGGTGACCTCCTGGGAAGTCTCCACTTGGGCAACCAAAAACAAATCCGTGAGCTCTGGATGGGCAAAGCGGACAATATTGGTGATGAGAGAGGCCGGATGTGACAGATGGTATCAGAGCCACTCCTGTGCCGTTCGGGATGGTGGGTGCATACCTCATCAGGGACGATGAGACTCTAACGGGGGGTGAATGTGACACCCCAGGAAAATCCCACATCGGCCGTGGCCAGGAGAGATCCTTGGTTCATAAGTAATGTCTTGTCTCTTAAATCACCAACGCGTTTTGGGGCTTAATGTTAGTGGATGAGAGGAGAACTCCACAGTTAAGCGTGCTCAGGTGGGAGAAATTTCAGGATGGGTGACCTCCTGGGAAGTCTCCACTTGGGCAACCAAAAACAAATCCGTGAGCTCTGGATGGGCAAAGCGGACAATATTGGTGATGAGAGAGGCCGGATGTGACAGTTACCGCGACAACTTTGAGCATCTCCAGGCCTAGCAACTTATGCGTCAACTCTAAGTTTTATTTTTTTATGTTTTGATGTATTTTTATTTATGTTTAATATTAATAAATTATGGTTTATGTTTTTTATTTAACTTTCTGTTAATTTATGTTTATTATTTTTTACACACGGTTTAAATTATAAAAAACAATAACAAACAAGAAATGATACACACGGTTATAATAAAAAAAAAGCTTATTATATTAATTCAAATATAAATTAGAAAACGGTTACCAGCACGGTAGATACAACCAGCAAAACGGTCCACGGGACCACTACCAGCATGGGTGGCGGCGGTGTTACCGTGCTGGTAGTCGGTACCCGTGGACAATTCGGGTGGCGCCCCGTCCCCCCTTAAGATAATCTTAAGGGGGGTTGTTTGGTAAGTGCTAAACCAATAAGTGATGAACCAGTAAGATGTCTTAATGGGTAAGAGGCTCTGAACCAGTAAGTGTTGAACCAGTAATGGTTGTTTGATTGTATTTCTAAATGAGCGTGCAAAATGACTATTTTATCCCCGTAACAATAACACCTCGATAACTTAGAAAAACCCACTTTAATCAATAAAAATCCTATACATAATTTCTATTATTATTATTATTATTATTATTATTATTATTATTATTATTATTATTATTATTATTAACAAACCCAAAGATTAATATCCCACTCTAATCAATAAAACCAATAAAAAAGCAAACCCAAACATAGGGGTGTAAATGACATGCAACGGCTCGAGAGCTACCCGGGATAGGCTCAGTAAAAAGCCCGAGCGAGCCAAGCCTTAACGAGCCCGAATTCGAGCCTGAAATATGACTCATTTAGTTATCGAGCCCGAACTCGAGCCTTATATACAAAGCTCGTTTAGGCTCGCGAGCCTAAACGAGCCCAATCAAATGTTATATTATTTTTTTTATGTTATGTAATTTTGTCCTTTGAATATATTCAATTTTAATTAATAATGATAGTGAGCCGAGCTCGAGTCAAGCTTTTGCTCGTTTAAGCCATTGAGGCGAGCTCAAGCCGAGTTCTTAGGTCGTTCAAAAATTATTTTTTAATTATCTCGAGCCGATCCGAGCCGAGCTCGAGCTCTTAGGATTTACTTTCGAGCCGAGCTCAAGCTCAGAATAGTAAGCTCGAACCGAGCCTCAAAAGAGCATGACGAGCCGAGCTCAAGCCCAGTCAAACATAAATATCCCAACCCGCCTACCTACCCACCCCTTCTTCTCTATCTCTACACAGACACACACACACCTACCTACCTACCTACCTACCTACCCACCCCTTCTTCTCTATCTCTACGTAGACATAACAGAGAAAAACGCATAGAGAGGGAGAGAGCAGGAAAGAGAGAGGCGGGTGAAGAGGAGGAGACGGGGGCGACGGGGCAGGGGTGCGGAGGAGAGGGAAGAGGAAAGGGAGGAGATAGGGAGGGGGTGCAGAGGAGGAGACGGTGGCGGCGGGTTTTGGTGCAGAGAGGGGAGGAGAAGAGAGAAGGATCATGAGGAAGAAGAAAGGTTGAGGGCACTGGAGTCCTTTTTTTCATTCAGAGAGTGTGTGGAGCTTAATGGTTCAGCACTGAACCACACCATTCAGAGATTAGATTTCTTCAACCAAACAAACTCACCTCTGACCGAATCAGAGATTGCCTCTGAATGAAACCATTAAAAGGTGAACCAAACAGGGCCTAAGTATAAATGGTAAGAGGTAACATCTTAATGGTAAAAGTTGCCAATTTGCCCTCTAAAAAAATTAATTTGTTATTTTGGGTGAGAAACTTATTTTTAGATAAACATATATCCGTACTTGTATTCCTTGGAAGCTCATAAAGGTTGTGTTGTGAACCAAATGAATATCTAGTAAAAAAAAAGTAAGTTACAAATAATTGGGAAAAATGAACTGAATTAATTGCTATAAAACTATAATAGTAAATAATGACAGTATTTAGAAATAATTGAATAAATAAGTATAAGTTACACAAATGAGTCAAATATTGACGATTATGACTTTAGAACATAAAAATATTTCTGTTTTATAAAAAATATTAAATTTATAAAACAGATTTTGAAGTATTATAAATTAATAAATGATTTATTGTATTTTAAATAAGCATATACAACCAAAATACAAGATATGGTTCAAAAATGATTTTCTTTTTGTGAAAGCAGAGGCGAAAAAAAGTTGAGAAGCATGCTAAAGCCTGTGAGGAGAACCAATACATTTTCGTACCCCTGGCATTTGATACCTTTGGCTCCCTGGCACCGGAAGCCATCCGTTTCCTGACCAGAGTCCAACGGGTTATTCATAGCCGTGTCTAGACTCCGGGGGCATGGGTTTGTTTTTAGTAGGTTAGGGTTTGCTGTCCAGAAAGGGGTTGCGGCGCAGCTTGTTGTCCGCCTGCCTGCTATCTTGATGTATTTTTTCGCGTTTATGTGTTAATAAAAGTTAAATTTTAAAAAAAATTATTGAATTTAAAATGTATTTAAATGATTAAAAATAGGAGATAATCATAAGATTTTTATTTATTATATAGTAAATTAACTAGAACTCGACCCCCGCGCGTTGCGGCGGGGGACGCGCGAATGATATACTAACGATCTGCACTTATGAGATAATCATTTCAGCAGGTCTTATAGACTACAATTAACCCGGCTCGTTTTCCAGCTGCAGATGTGGCTGCGATCCATTGTTACACATCGTGTCGCCGAAATCCAATATTTACAAAACGCGACACGACAATAACAATAACAGGTAATCAAAATTCAAAAAAATGAAGCATCGATTATATTTTCATGTTCATTTACAACACATTAAATTGTTTCATAACCGTCCTGGCGAATTGGCGGTTACCCAACGCGCCATCTGTCAAAACGAATCCAGCTACCCAGCGCTCCACCTGTCGAAACGAATCCACTAGACCAAGTCTAACGGTGTTGCCACTTGTAGAAACGAATCGACCAGACCGTGTTGAATGTGTCACCCCTCACAAACTTGTAATCAAATTGTGATTCCAGTGACATTGTTTAAAGTATCCCTCTCTAACCTGCATACACGGTAGAATAAGAGAAGACAAATTTCAGTAAACAACTCTACAACAGTAGCCAATAAGTAGCATTGCTTATAACAAATTCCATACATTGTGATTTAGAAAAACGACTTCAAACGCCGGCAGAGGGGATGTTATGCCGATAGTTAAATAGCGATAACCTTGGTCGTTGTGGAAGCTTCAACCTTTGCTTCTTAACAGCCACGACCACTACCCTCGCCATATTTGTGAAAGGACTCCCTTGCGGTTTCACTTTCACGTACATTTTTTGGACCAACAAATTACTTATTCTGCAAAATAGGAATATATTCATATGATGTAATAATAAGATAAATATTCTTTAGCTAGTTTTTTGAAATTAAAATCTCATCCACAGGCATATGCATGTACAACATACAATCTATTCATTTCATTCTTATCAAATGATTACCATTCCAATTCTTTATGACCAATAACTCTCGACCGTGCACAACCTAAAAATCATATTAGACAAATTGGTGGTATTGGAGGTGCCTAAGAGTTTCATTAGCTTGTAACTCATAGCCGGCTAAATGCTATGAAAGTCGCATTTAACAGAATAGATGAACATTGACGAACAAAAGACTGTAAGATTTCACTAAAAGAGGTTAAGGTCAACGAAAATCACGTATAGGTAACTAGAAAAAGGTTGTGTAACAGCAGAATACCTTAACTGTGTGACAGCTTGACTTTGGCTTTACAGTTCTTCACTTTCATGAGACAATCATGAATACGGATGGATGTGGCCTTGGCGCCGTTATCTTGAAGTCCGTTGTCACCGGGGTGCGTTACGGCGAGGCATGTTGCAACGGTATGTATTAATGTAGTTAGGGCAACGGTGAAGATAGATTGTTTTAGTAGCAAGACATGTGTTTAGATAGGTTACTGAATTTAACCTCGGGAATCTGAATACGTTAAAATAGGTTACTAATTTTTTTCATGAAGATAGATTGTTTTAGTAGCAAGATATGTGTTTAGATTTTTTAATTTATAAATTCTAAAGTATAAAAAGATAAATTGTTTAAATAAAAGGGAAAATGACCAATATAGCCTGTTGACCGGGCATTTTGCACAACTAGCCCTCTCCACCGTCTTTGGAGAGACGGGACACGGCTCCCAACCAGCCTGAACCATCTCCGAGACCGTTTGGTTTTATAGCCAATTGCCAGCCAACACGTGGCGTCTCTGATCCCGAGGCTGTACCGTCTCTCTCCAGACGGGTCAGAGATCTCTCCCAGACGGTTCACGTTTCCCAATGCCGACTGCCTTCGGTTCAACCGTCTCCCAGACGGTTCACGTCTACCAATGCCGGCTGCCTTCGGTTCAACCGTCTCCCAGACGGGTCACATTTCCCAAGTCGTCTTAAGCCGTTTTGTGATACCGTCTGAACCGTCTCACGAGTGTATATAAATACCCCAATTCACTTAACGAAATTTGCACCCACCCCTCTCCTCTAAGCTTTCATCTTCCAATCTAATGACGTTTTTTTACTTTCCCAGCCGAAGCCTACCGGCTTACGAAAATATGTCCCTGTTACTTGGATTGTTGTTTCATCTGCGTACGGCTACTTGGATTGTTGTTCCATCTGTGGTGGTCTACATTTTAGGCAAGTTCGTTCGCTTTCCGAATTTATGTCTCGATGTTCGACGTGTGCTCACTGAGAACTATTGTGACATAAAACGAGGAAACGTTTCGGACTTGTCTGTGTAGAGCACATACACCATTCGAAACAACGTCTATGTAGACCACTGCTACTACCGCCGCTGTGGAGGACAAAACATCTAACACTAAGATGTAGTCCTCAATAGTTGGTTAGACATTACTATTACTTCAAACAAAGTTCTTAGTTCTGGAAGTAAATTTGGGAAGTTTGTTGTAATAATGTAGTTTTTTACTTGTTGCTTCTTAGTTCTGGAAGTAAATTTGGGAAGTTTGTTGTAATAGTGTAGTTTTTTAATTGTTGTTGTAATAGTATTTATTGTTTATTTGTGATTGTAATAGTATAGTACGTTTAATGAGATATTTACCTTAATATAAAAACAAAAAAACAAAATTGCATTAATATTAATAAAAATATAACCATTAATTGCATTAAATAAAAAGTTAATAAATTACAAATTAATTAAGACGATGTCTTATCATTTGCCAAACGGACACATGTTTAAACTCTTTACGCTCCCTGTTTTTATACTGCCTTAGACTGTGTCTAATTGCCACGTCTTCGGGAAAGTTAGAGGGTACGTCGTAAAGAGTCCGGTTGTGGTGCCCGTTGAAGATTTGACACTTTGTCGTCAAATCGCTCAACTTGCGGCTTAGGGACTCGGTGGTACGTTCTGACCCTCTAACGAGCCGGTTGTATTCATTCAGTATCCGGAACCATTTGTTGTTAAGGTGTGTGCTTTCTTCAACATGAAGCCATGCTGCAATCAAGGTAATCTCTTGTTCTTCCGTCCATCTTTGAGGTGCCATTTTTGTATGATTTGGACGGTGTTGGACGGTGGTGGTGGGGTGGTAGATATTGTTTAGACGATGTTGGACGGTGTTGGACGGTGGTGGTGGGGTGGTAGATATTGTTTAGACGGTGTTGGACGGTGGTCGTCGGGTTGTAGATAGTGTTTAGACGGAGTTGCACGGTGGTGGATAGTGTTTAGACGGGGTTGGATGACGGGAATGGGACGGGAGACGGGTATTTATAGGGCTGAGCTGGACAACCGAAGCGTCGCCCGGTCATCAGGACTCACCGACATTGGTAGATGTGTACCGTCTTGAGAGACGGTTGAACCGAAGGGCCAGCCGTCTTGGGAAATGTGACCCGTCTTTTGAGATGGTTGAACCGAAGGGTCAGCCGGCATTGGTAGACGTGAACCGTCTGGGAGACGGTTTAACCGAAGGCAGCCGGCATGGGGAAACGTGAACCGTCTGGGAGAGATCTCTGACCCGTCTGGAGAGAGACGGTACAGCCTCGGGATCAGAGACGTCACGTGCTGGCTTGCAATTGGCTATAAAACCAAACGGTCTCGGAGACAGTTCAGGCTAGTTGGGAGCCGTGTCCCGTCTCTCCAAAGACGGTGAAGAGGGCTAGTTGTGCAAAATGTCCGGTCAACGGGCTATATTGGTCATTTTCCCAAATAAATGTGTTACAACAACTAGACTTTTCAAAACTTGACAATTGTAAAGGTAAATGTTGTAGAAACCCTTTATGCATGTCAATAAGCTTTATGACATTGTGTAGTCATGTCAGATAAAAGATAAAACAACTTTCAAAACTATAATAACATGCCTCAAATATAAAAATGTTCTTTGTAACATATAACATGTTACAACTAACATCTTGCCATAGAATTTGTTAGCAAAATTAACATCTTCTCTCCATATTATATGTAAAATAGTATGTTGTACTCTGTAAATATGTTACAACTACCATTTTACAACTTATTTTATATTTAGATTACATTGTAACATATTTAACTGTAACAAACTTGTATTACATGGTTAAAATGTACCAACTGAAAAAAAAAATTATTATAACTTATGTTACTTATTACTAGTTTAACTATACCTAGAAAAAAATTATTTATGTAACTATAAATTATGTCATTTATTCAACTGTAACAACTTGTGTTACATATTTAACTCTAAACAATGGAAAGTGTTAAATATTTAACTCTAAACAATGGAAAAGAAAAGAAGTATTGTAACAAGCTATGTTTCTTATTTAATTGTAACAACTTATTTTATATGAAACCAATGTAGCAAGGTGCTAAAGAGACCCAAACCAAAGTACATTGCACACCTTAACCTCAGATTTTTAAGGCCCAAATTACAAGCAAAATAATTTAAACATCAAGAAATTACAAATATATATATATATTAACATGCTAGTCATATGTAACTGTTCATCTCCTCTGCCTCTGTAACCGTTCAACCACCCACTTGTTCACCGCCTCCGTGACCAGACCCGTTCATCCCCTTTAGTCGTTAAATCCACTCAAAACCTTCAGCCTCATCAAAACCTTAAACCCACTCATCATTTCCTAAATTAAAAAAAATGTAACTGTTCTTTAGGTTTTTATGTTGTTTTATTTTCAAATGCAAAAATACATGTAGAAGAGAGAGAGCATGCCTGTTGATCTGGTTTGGGAATCATGGACTCAACCTTGGTTTTGAAACCAATCACCATCATCGCTTTCTCTTTTGTAACTATTCATTAGTTTTTTTTTATGTTGTTTTATTTTCAAATGCAAAAATACATGTAAAAAAATGGATATAGATCAAGAACCCTTACCGAAAATCCGGATCTAGGACAAGATCTAAAAGTGATCGGTGATGCTTCTCTTTCTCTTTCGTTGCACCATACTGCTGATTAGATCAACTTAAATTTAAATCGACCAAAAATAAATTTAAATTGTTGCACCGTACCGCTGATTAGATCAACATCATAGTGTTTCTTGTTGGAAAATAGATCGTTGGAATTATGTAAGGCTTTGACGAAATGAAGAAAGTGAGATATAGAAATGGAATGCAGATTTGAATACTGGAGAGAAAGAAAAAGCATCACCGATCGGTTGTTGGAGTTGGTTTTATTTTATAGATTTTGGGTTGAAAATACCCAAAATTGTGAAGTATTTGAACTATGAAGCATCACATGGATCTGGATGTGAAGTATAAAGAGAGATTAAAACATCAATTGAGTTGGGAATTTCAAAAGAAAGAGAGAGTGGTTGAATCCAAGTATGAAGAGATAGAGAGAAGTGTAACTTTTATTATGATGAATCTGACAACCAACCTGGCACATGGAAGACAAATGTTGGACAATGACATATGAAAAATGTAAAGTGCCTAAACTACCCTTGCTGGGTTATACAAAAAATGAAGTCGTGGCAAAATCTCATCCACATGATGGGTTTTTTAGTTTTTTTTACTAGAGGGGGTTTTCTAATTATACTTCCCCTATATATATACACACACACACGACTTGAACATGATTATATGTATCGTGATATGTTTTGTCTATGGATGTCACATGTATTAAAATAATATGGTTTCGTTTCCATAGAATGTCATGTGTATATTGTGTTTAAACATATGTTAGAATTAGATAATAACTCATATTACATATGTTTTGGATTTAATTGATCAATGGTGAAACTCAATGCGTTGATACGTCAAATATTCACAAAATGTCTTGTAAATATTCGAGTTTTTGTGTAGAATTGAATAGTTTCCAAATTAGATATTGTCACGTGTAATATTGATGCGTTTGTATGTAATAATTGGACATTTGGTTGCTCTCTGTTGAGCGAGTGATTGACTTGATTGTTCATTGCCAATTGTTTATGGTTAATCGGGTGTTGCATGCTTAAATGGACATTGTTGGAAAATGTAAACGAATCCCTGAATTTGTTTGGGCTTTGCTAGACTCCGGACGACATAGTTAATGATCGTAGCACAAACGTACATGCCTTCAAAGCTGCTTATGGATTAGTTTTTCTCATATATAAAATGACACGTTTACCCTTACGCTTTGTAAAAACCCGTTTCGCTTAATTGCGCCATTATGCGTGATTAACAAAATAATAAATTGAGGCTTAGACGATAAGAATACGGGTTATGTTCTAGTATGGGAATAACCAAGTTAATGATATTATTTATATAAATGAGAAAATAATATTAGAAACTAACTTAATTAGTTAGTTTTTATAAAAAAATAAATTAGGGTAAACTTGAAGAACCATTGGTGTAACTTTTGGTCAAAATAATATAGGCAAGAACACCCAAAAAGGGGAAACAAATTCAGCTCCAAAAGGGGGCATTCTTACACCTAAACAAGCCCTAATCACACCAAATTGAAGAAAAAATGCAAGAGGTTTTGAGGGTAGACTTGATGGGTTGCAAATTAAGGGTTTTCTACAAGTTTTGGAGCCTTGAGAAGTTGATCTTGTCAAGCTATGCGGAAGCTTGAGGAGGAAGGGATCAAAACGGATAAGCGGATCATGGAATGCGCAAATGAGGCCAAGGTAAGTGACTTATCTTAAATAAGTCTCTTAGTAACTAAATGATTGTGTAAATGCAAGAAAATATGGATTCTATGATGTTGGTTAAGAACCGGTAAGCTTTGCATAAAATGGATAATGGGAATGTGGGATTCTAACTTAACATGAGTTAGAATCTTCCAAATGAAAGAAAAATTGTTTAGCCCGGGATAGGACGCCCAAATATAGATAAACGGGTATATTTAGAAATGGGACAAATGGGTCAAGTGAGGTGGATGTCACTTGAGCCCAAGATTAGTAAGATTATAATTGATAATTGAAATAAACAGGTCAAATGAGTTAGAGGCTGTTTCGAGGTCTTAACCATTGAGTTTTGACACGAAATTCGGTCAGAAGTTGCTTTACAACATAAATGATGTTTGGTAATTTTTATAGATTTTTCTAAAGTCGTTTAACGTGGTTTTCGCGGATGTTTTGTCAATAAATTTGTTGTTGACAACAACAAATCCACTAATTGCAGAGGCTGTTTCGAGGTCTTAACCATTGAGTTTCGACACGATATTTGGTTAGAAGTTGATTTACAACATAAAGGATGCTCAACAATTTTTATAGATTTTTCCAAAGATGTTTGATGTGGTTTTGGCGACTGTTTTGTCAGTAAATAGTTGTTGACAACAAGAAGGTTGGTTTACTTACATGCATATTAACTTAAAACTTTTAATGGGTCAAATGGGTACAATGTCATAAATGTTTAAATAACCGAAAGGGTACCCTCATGAGACTTGGTACCCTTAGAACATGTTATAGCAATGTTAAACGAGTCCCAAGGGTCCTTGGGGATGGTCGAGAACCTAAGCAAAAGTCCAACCAAAGGTTGGGTAAATATCGAGGAATTATGATCGTTTATGCAGGCGATTCAGAGTATTCAGCAGCTTCAGACCGTAGCTTACGGTTTCAGAACCATAGGCTACGGTTCATAATGAGCAAAATGATCAGGTTATCTAAATCGTAAGCTACTGGTTGAGACCCGTAGCTTACGGCGGGATTATTCCCAAAAAAAAAAAGTTTGTCTGTTGTTTTGAAATGATTTGACCCGTTAATCTCAAATACTAATCGTTTATAGTGTGTATTTGTGGTAGGCACGTCTAAGGAGCAGAACCGGATGCGAAACGAACCAAGCATGAAACCGAACACACTCGAGACCAAGATATGATTTCCTCTTCACACGTCGTGTAGGACACTTTAGTAAAACAACAATACATATGTAATGTGTATGGAAGTCAAGCTTAGAGATGTCGAATTAATAATATCACGTGCGGATCTTCCAAGGATCCGGACGTGCAAAGATGGTTTTTTTTTTAAAATACGCTAATCTAGGACCATAAAACTGATTTAGTTGTTAAAAAATTACTTAATGATGGGTTGGGTGTTACAAAAGCATTCGCATTAGGATCTCTATCTCCATCTCTATAATTACACTAAAAATCAGTATCTTTTCTCTCTTCTTTTCAATTCAATAATATTTTTTATACTTTTATCAATAACTTTTGTGTCTCCTCCACTCACAGTCACTTTAAAAAAGTATTAAAAAATTATAGAGAGCGAACAATGCTCCTCTAAATTTAGAGATGAACTGTAACTTTTCTCTCTCCTTCACTCACATTATTTACTACCATTTATTAAAATACGGAGATTTCACCCGCGCATAAAAATAGAGAAGAAAATGTGAATGCTCTAATGTTTTCTTATGTAACTTCAATGGGTTAGTACACTTTTACTGCTATTGACCATTAACGCGCTTATTTTGTTGACCCACTATCCTCTTGCATGGTTTCTTTCACAACAATAATTATTCAATAGTTGCATATATATGTCAAGTCCATTAAATAGTATTGCACCACACAAGCTGCTCATGTCATGTACTTTAATTTGTTCATGATGTTTGAACCACATTCCAGAGTTTTGTTGATTTTCATGCTTTACTTATCTGTGTTTCTTTTCATTGTAATGACTAGTGTTCAATCACAATCTAAGCTTCCTCAAACCGAAGGCGAGTCCATCTTTATGTTTGATGTTTTTTTTATGAATTATAACATCGGCGGACCAATGTTTTTTAGTACATTAAGAAACGTAGGATGTTTATTTTTTATTATTATTATTATTATTATTATTATTATTACAGTACATTCAGGGGTATTTTGCATTTTCGTCAAGAAAGTTGAGGGGTAGCGCATGCACCCCTGAGCGCTTAATAGATCCGCCTATGATTCGAAGTTGTGTTTGTGTTGCAGTAAATGCTCTTAAGGAAATAGCTAAGGAATTGGGCAAAAAGGACTGGAATTTTACGCTGAACCCATGTGACGGAAATTCGAACTGGCAAACACCAGTGGCAGGGCATCCATCTCAGTTTAACAATAGTGTTATTTGTAATTGCTCATATGATGGTGTTTGTCATGTGGTTGAAATGTATGTTATACATTTAATAACCTGTTTCCGAAACAAGCTATTTAAATCGGTCAAACTTTGCATTATGAACAGATCTCTCAAGGGGCAGGATCTTACAGGTGTTCTTCCAAAATCCTTGGCAAAGTTGCCTTTAGTTAATTACATGTAAGAAAAATTATTAGTATGTTTGTATCACATATGCTTCTAACAGATTATGCATTTAAAACAAAGACGGCTTCTTGCAGTGATTTATCTTATAATTACTTAAACGGCACCATACCTGGTGAATGGGCGTCGATTAAGCTGAAACTCTTGTGAGCTACTTCTGACTCTATATTCATTTCATAGCTAATATATGTATGTATGTATGTTTCTTAATGATTAAATGTAAATGTAATTTTAGAGCTGTCACGGGTAATCGCTTGTCAGGAAGCATTCCAAAATTCGTAGGCAATATAATCTCACTTGGATATTTGTATGTTCTCTTTTTTGATCTCTATATTTATATTATTTTTGTCTTTTCGACAACTACTAGTCTTGGTTCTAAAAGGCACAAGGCGAGCTAGAAACCAGCTCTGGGGCTTGAGGCAGTGCCTCATTTACCTCTCGGTAAAAAATGTCAAAAGTGGATATTATACTTGGATTATATAGATGAACATTGAGTATGCACAAACCAAATGTGCAGGGACTCGTGGGATATGAACAAAGGGTGGAAGAAACCTTTTGATATATACAATAATATTATGTTTCCACACAAATGAAATGAGACATACTAGGGGTATTTATACCCTTACAAATGACAGTTATTTAACTGGCTAATCCTAACCGACGTGACTATAAAAAACAGACGCAACGTTTCAGTTTTGGCGGCAAAACATCTGTTTGAATTTTTCTTTGACTTTTTTCATTTCTTGATTACCAACTTCTAACAAAGTAAGTTATTACATTCTTTATATTTGTAATTTCTTTAAGTATTTTTGGATAAATGAATACCAGGTGTCTGGAGAACAATATGTTTTCTGGAAATGTCCCATCTGAGCTTGGAAAGCTAGTAAATTTAGCTACTTTGTACGTCGTTCTTAAAATAATTGTATTCATCATTTTGTATAGAGTTACTACATGTTTATAACAGTGGTTTGTTCTGAAATCACAGGGTTCTGAGTGCAAATAATTTCACTGGTGAATTGCCTAGAGAGCTTAGTGGTCTCACCAACTTGATTGAACTGTATGCACGCTCGCGATCAGCTACAATAGCTAGTAATATATCGATCCTACATACTATCTGGATAATTTTTTTAAATTCTTACATCATTGCAGCCGGCTTAGTAGCAACAGTTTCAGTGGGAAAATCCCATACCAGCTTGAAAACTGCACACAACTTCAGAAACTGTAAGTCATTACACTAGAATAGATATGCAAGTTGTACATTCACATGTTAATTTTATCTTCTATTATCAGAGAGATTCAAGGTAGTGGTTTGGAAGGACCGATACCTCCAACCATTTCTCAGTTGAGTAATTTGACTGAACTGTAAGTTACACGTTACTTAGCGTCTTAATATTTTCAATTATGTCTATTCATGCAAGGAATACTAACTTGCATGCATTATCATGATCTGTGTGCAGAAGAATTAGTGATTTATATGGACATGTTTCACAATTTCCTGATCTAAGTTCCATGACAAACATGGGGAAGTTGTAAGTTATTTTACAGATAAAATTCCATTAACATGTTATTTAAGCTTCAACATTGTATGTAACCTTCATGGGGCGGTATAGTGATAAGGACCAATTCCCTCTAGTATGGTATTGGTGGGGTCCGTGAGTTTTCTGGTGACAGGTCTCATGGTTATAAGAAAAAGTTTTAGTATTTGTTTGCGATGGTTTGTTAGGAAGTAATTGTAATAGTTGTAATATCAGGGACTAAAGTTGACAAACTGTAATAGTTCGTAAAGTAGTTATAGTTAGTTGGTTAGCTTTTGATTAGGCGGGAAGCTTGATTGTATGAACAAGTATAAGTACAATAGCCTAGATCATGAATAAACAGCTTGGTTGATTGAATCTTCTTTCTTATAGTTTCTTTTCATTCTATCATGGTTGTTGCAGGATGTTGAGAAGCTGTAATATAACCGGAATAATTCCTGGTTATATATCACAAATGTCCAAATTATATCATCTGTAATAGTCCGGCCCCCTCCTTCATTTTTATTCAAATATGTTTTAGATGATATCCGTTAACATCATCTTTACTTTGTTCTATAAACGTATGCAGAGATTTTAGTTTCAACAATTTGGAAGGTCGTATACCAGATCTAGCAGGACTGCCTCTGCAAAAGATGTAACATAATCTGAATTTGCATAAAGTATACTACCTGTGTGTATCTTTCATCATGAAAGATCATATGCCCATAATATTTTTTTTAATGCCTAGCAGAACTAATTTAGAAAATATTAGAAATAAAATAAAAAAAAAAGTATCTCAAAGATTATTTGGTGAAATGAAACCATTAGGTATCTGACCGGCAACTCTCTGTGCGGTAGTGTTCCTGAGTGGATCACAAATGGTAGTGTTCCTGGTAAAAGGTATTCTTTTTTTCTTCTTCCTTACTCATCTATGTTTTAAGTAGAGGTGACAATTTCTGACACGACAAGAAAATGATATGGTTTTGAGTTGTCATAGCTAACATGTATATTAAATGGGCCGTGTTTGGGTTGACATGTAGAATTTTGACCCATCAACCCATTTAATTAAACAAGTCGACCCGCAAATCTGTTTAACCCATATCTGTCATCTATCCTTGGAAACAGGACTGATACTTATCAATTATCATAACTAAAAAATGTTGTTATTTCCTTCCTTGTATTAAATTATAAGATCACCGCGTTGATAATGCAGTGATGTGGATCTTTCCTACAACCACTTCAATGAAAAATCTGTGCCTCAAGATTGTTATCCAAACCTGTAAATTCTCAGCTTTCAAAAGCTCTTTTCTTATTCACTTACAACTGAAAGTTCAAAGTTATGACCTCTTTCTTCTATTAGGAACTTGTTTAGAAGCTACTCCAGCGAGAACAACTTGTAAGCTTATAATCTTTTCTTGTTCTTTAAAAGGATTTTTTTAACGATACGGTCTCTAAGTTTTCAGTGATTGATTTTTTTGCAGTGACCTTGCAATGTGCCTAAGCAAATATCCTTGCGTTAAGGGTAAGCAACATACTTTCCACTGAGGTGTTCGACTTTTAAATGGGTCATGTCAGATTGGGTTTACCCGAAACACTTTTTGTCTAAAGTTCTAAACCCGTCTAATAAACAAGTCGTGTTCGGTTGACATGTTTAACCATTTAAATCCATTGGTGGACCGTCCCATCAATTCGTTTAACATATTTACATCATGACAACAACCACCAAACCGTTTGACTTGTTTAGATAAATGGATTAAATGAGTCATGTTCGGATTACATGGTTTTAAGTGTGCATATGTCACGAATCAAGCCGCCAACCCGAAATAGTCAACTGACTTGTATTGTGTTGATTCAGAGTACTATTCAGTTCATATAAATTGTGGCGGACAAGGAGCTACGATAGAAGACAAGTTTTATGAACCAGATCAGGATCAAGCTGGAGCTGCATATTTTAATCCTTGTAATGATCATTGGGGAATTAGTAACACAGGAAGTTTATGGGACACTAAAGATGATGGTCATTATATTGCAACCAATGTATCAATGCTCACTATGAATCATTCTAAACTCTACACGGAGGCTCGTTATTCTCCACTTTCTCTGACTTACTACGGTCGTTGCTTAGCAAATGGAAACTACACAGTGAGCCTGCATTTTGCAGAGATAGTTTTTAGAGATAACCAATCTTACCAAGGTCTTGGAAGACGTGTTTTCGATGTTTACATCCAGGTTCAGATTTTTTACAAAACTTGTCATTTGGCCTCTAAATTTAGATGGAAGATGAAGTGTTGATTGGATTCTACATTTCCTTGTTACAGGGTGCAATTAAATTGAAGAATTATGATATTAAGAATGCAGCAGGCGGGGTCGATAAGGAAAGAACAGAAAGTTTTACAAAAGTGTGTGTAACTAACAAAACATTAGAAATTCGATTCCAGTATGCTGGGAAAGGCACAACTGCAGTTCCAAAGAGAGGATTGTATGGCCCTATGATATCTGCCATTTCTATCGAGTCTGGTATGCTTAACGACTGACCAGCAGCCATACTAACAATTAGTATATAATATGCGTTTTACATGTTACGACGTCATTATTATTTAGATTTGAAGCCTCCAGACAGCAAAAAGAAGACAATATTCATCTCAGTTGGATCAGCGGCTACAGCATTGTGTGTGACTCTCATAGTTCTTGGTATTGCATGGCACAGAGGACACATAGGAGACCGAATATCAAGGGAAAAAGGTATTTGTGTAACTATCATAAACCGCGTTTGTGGTATTTGATGTCGGGAATTATTTATGAGCCCAGTTAGTATCTCCCATGACCATGACTGATATGAGATTTGTTTGGGGTGTTACAATTTGATTATTACTTAAGAGAATATACATTTTATAGTTTGTGAAATAGCTTATTGCATTGACAAAATATCTGGTTTGAATGCAGAACTAAGAGGATTGGATTTGAAGACAGGCGTATTTACCTACAGACAGATCCGAGCTGCCACAGACAACTTTTCTGCTGCAAATAAACTCGGGGAGGGCGGTTTTGGATCTGTCTACAAGGCCTGTTGACATAATTCTTTTATTTTAGAAACATATATAAGAGTAAACAAATTAAATGTAGTTGATATTTCTTGCAGGGTACACTATTGGACGGTACCCTAGTTGCCGTTAAGAAGCTTTCTTCAACATCAAGGCAAGGAAACCGCGAGTTTGTGAATGAAATAGGGATGATAGCAGGCATTCAACACCCTAATGTTGTAAGGCTACATGGGTGTTGTATAGAAGGCAACCAACTGCTTCTTGTTTATGAGTACATGGAGAATAATTCTCTAGCACATGCTCTATTTGGTATACTCCATTTCTTTCACTTTCTTTTACCAAAACTCTCATTTAATAGTCACAGTCATACTCACATTACAACAAAATAGTAGTCCTTTTTATTCAGAAGATCATTTGTAACTAAATAATACAATTCTATAAACAGATCCGAGGACGGAAATCAGCTGGGCTACAAGGCAAAGAATTTGTGTTGGCATTGCAAAAGGATTGGCATTCCTTCACGAGGAATCGGTGTTAAAAATGGTTCATAGAGACATAAAGGCTACAAATGTACTCCTGGACACTGACCATACTCCAAAGATCTCAGATTTTGGTTTGGCCAAGCTTCATGAAGAAGAGAACACACACATCACAACTAAAATAGCTGGAACTATGTAAATCTATTATTCTCTTTCTTCATTTTCACAATATGTTCACGGCCTGGTACTCCACTTGGCCGATTTTGATTGAAATTATAGGTTGAACTACTAACTATGCTTTTGGGAAACGACAAACCAAACTGGCTGGGTTGGGTGGCTTAATTGGACCGGACGGTTTGGTGGTTTAATGGTTCGGTCTAGCGGTTTGAACCTATTTTATTTTTCAAATCCATAAGTTTAATGAACACCTATGATGACATAGCATCTGGCATCCATTTTACCAACAGCTGTTTTTTTGTCCTCCAGGGGTTACATGGCACCAGAATATGCATTGTGGGGCTACTTAACCTACAAAGCAGATGTATACAGTTTCGGTGTGCTTGCACTGGAAATCGTTGCCGGAAAGAGTAACATGAAATATCGACCGAGTGAAGATTACTTTTGTCTTCTTGATTTGGTATAACTCATTTTTACGTGTAACTGCAACCCGACCCTTATCGCTAAGTCTTACTATCTACATGATGTTTATTGTTTTTAAGGCTGTTGTGATGAAACGGAAGGGAAGTTTGGCAAATTTAATAGACCCGAGATTGGGTTCGGACTTCAACAAAAACGAGGCAATGAGAATGATGAACATAGCTCTATTGTGCACTAATCAGTCCCCGGCTCTTAGGCCTACCATGTCTCAAGTAGTCAATATGCTGGCGGGCCGTACCAAAGTCAAGGAACCGATAATGGCTCAATCAAGTGGATACGACGAAGAGTTGGGGCTTCAAGTACTTGAAGGGAAGTTTATCGAGATGCATAGCCAGGACACTGAGGAAACCGAGACCCTTCTTAAAGCGTCATCTTCTAGCTCACACCTCTTTTCTAATAGTCAAATTTCTGAAGATTAACTTGAGTAGCCCTGTTGTTTTGATGTTCTTTTGGTAATGAAGTTGCTAGTATATTGTTCATGTTTGTTTTCCTAGTTATGTAAGCAGATTCAATGTAACATCGCAAAATTTTCCCCCAAATTTTAAATATAAAAACCCTCATTTGTACCTAAGTTTTTTATTCTCCTAATTCACAACATATATATATATATATATATAATAATAATAATAATAATAATAATAATAATATTGATAATAAAAAAAAATCAGATTTGTAGTTAGTTATGTAAACCATCCTTTGTTAATCTGAAGCCCAACCAATACTGGAAGCCCAACTGTGTTTACCCAGCCCAAATCCCGGCCCACCAGAACTCGGCCCAAAGCCCCTCACCCCCTCCCTTCTCTGTTTTAAAAAGAAACAAAAAGGGTGCCTCGGCTGGGATTCAAACCGGGGACCCTTCACACACCACACACGCGCTCCACCACTTGAGCCACACACCTTGGTTGTTTTATTTTCCACTCGTTTTACATAAATACGTATTTTCTTCTGATCCTCTTCCTTGTTCGCGTATCACAGCAGCAGCAGATATAAATCCTTTTTTTTTTTCGTAAATTTTGAAATTATTTATGTGATTTAACCATGATAAATTATTGTTTGACCAATTGATGCATGATTACCGGCCTATATTGACTTACCAATACGTTAATTATCAATTGATTGATAATCAATTTAACTTGACGCGTGTTGACATTAAATGGTGGTCAACACTTACCATTCCTTCGATCCAGACATTACACTATAAATTGAACGCTCCCAAGCATGCTACACTCGCCAATACTATTTTCTTAACCTCCAATTCTTCTTAGAAATCACCTGTTCGTGCTTCACGATCGAGTCTTGACTTCGAGGGTTGACCGATCAAATCAAGCTTGAAACGTGTTTGTAAGTTCGATTTTCCTTGTGGGTTTCACTAATCGGCCGAAGCACAACATTAACCCTATGGTTAATTGGGTTAATGTTGTGTGGATTGATAAATTTCAAAAACTAGGGTTCATGGCTTGTTAATTTGGGGAAGAAACTAATTTTTCATACTGTTTATATTTTTATTAAACTGAGATAAATCACAACCACAGGCCTAGGCCAAGTGGTTGTGACTCCTGCCTATAACTAAGACTAACCTTGTTCGAGACCCGGCTTGAACACTTTTTTTTTCCATTTATTTTTCATTTCAAAACAAACCATTATATATATATATATAAATTACACTTAAATCTTGTAAATTCCTTTTTAAATATCAAAACCCTTTTATAAATTCTAAAAAAAATTATTTTTAGCAAATCTGATGTCAAAGCTTTATCTACAATTTTTATTTTTCAAAAAATCATTTATTTAATATTTATAATAATTAAATCAATTTTATACTGTTATATTTATAAAAATCCATTAAAATATCAAAACAACTTTATTAAATTCTACAAAAATTATCCAATGTTTATACAATGTTAAACTTTACTGAAATAATTTTTGATTCAGTAAAATCATTTATTTTATATTTTTAATCAATTTTTGTTAGATTTAATCATAATTAAATCATAATAAATTCAATTTTCATTGTTTTTGCACCAAAATTTTACACAATTTATTTTTATATATTTAGAACAGAAACATGATTTTTAAAATAGAAATTCTTTAATTTTAGTATTTTTGAATATTAAAGTTAAGTTTTGGCAATTTGTAATAAATAGATTTAAAAATCTATTTTAAAGGAAATAATTTTGCAAAAATTATTTTTATACTTTAAACACAATATTGTGACCATTTTAAGTTTAAATTTCATAAAAAGATTTTTGGTTATTTATTTACTAAATTTCTCTCAATTGGCGAATATTTTTAATATTAACCAAACGAGCAATTATCCCCAATTCGAAGCCCTAGAACTTATACATTTGTAGACTTGATAGACTTAGACATATTTATTACCTCATTTTAGGGTGATACTTGATACATTTGGTCAACACATTTCTCAACAGATATAACATTTTACCAAGGTGAGTTTTACATAGCCCCTTTTCTATTTATCACCATTTTGGGGTGAAACATGTTATAACATTATCATTGCAATTCAATCATCAATGTGTCTATGTGTTTTCTATGTTGCATTATGTCTTGAGCATGATTAGAGTAAGCACCATTCTAGCATAATCATTAACTCCGTACAAGCCGACGGTATACATTGATAGATCTATTGGACTGACAATCCCACCTGGATACGTGCCTCCTACAAAGGTTACGTGGGTGTTTGTTATCGCATAACATATTCATTTGGACCATGAGCGTATGGTATGTATCATATTATAACAGTCATCAGGGTTGATTATGCATTCGATTTATTTCTAGTATGTTCTCACATATGGGCTAGATTGACATGACACATGAATTGCACAACATTTTTATTCGATTATCAAAACCTATGTAATTCTCACCAACTTTTGTTGACCCAAAATATTTTCAAACTTAACATGTTTCAGGTTATAGCTTGCTCGAAGATTAGAGTAAATGCTTGAAGATGCGTAACTAGTATTTGTTATTTTGATGTACAAATTCTTAGAACAATTGTATGTAACTTATTTAAATCATTTAATGAAATTATTATTCACCATGAGCTACTGAACAATCATCAATACGTGACATCCCGATGTTTCCGCCATCGGTTGGGGTGTTACATTCAACCACCAACTACTGATGAATGTTTGGTAATAAGTAGATGATGATTATGTTTATATTCATTTAAGGATATTTACATTCCCCAAATGTCTTGTGGTGTATTGTTACAGCAATGATCCGACAATGACATGTCGTTGAGATGTTTGGGTTGGATATACGCTTCGCCTTGGATCAGTGTTGTGAAGGGGTCTTCACAGTTCACATGGAACCCCCCCCCCCCCCACACACACACACACACACTTTTAACGTTAAGACCTGTTTGTAAGTTAAAACTCATTTGTACAATAGTCTTACTCTTAAAGTATATATCTTATTTTGATCAAACTTTATACTAGTAAATTTTATAACACAAAATGATATTTTGACATACACATTTAATATATGTGTTCCTGAACAGTCAAAACTTTTATATTACACGGTTTTATAACTTTTTATAATTTTTTACTTTATGTTTACAACTGCAAAAGGCCTATAAAGAAAACTGACAGCAAGAAAGATGTAATAAATATACATTTGCCTTTCCATTGTTCTTGGAGTTGACTTTATTTAATGAAAACTAATTGACCGATCATATACCGATGCTAAAAAGCGGAAAAGACTAACAGATTATACATGTTTTTGTACTACCGCGGTGATCTAGTAGATATACACCTGCTACACAACATGAATCTCACCAAAGCCTGTGGCCTTGGTCATCTAACTTTTGACCGAGGAACCTGCATGATCAAAACTTGAGTAGTTAGTTTCCAAACATGCTTAGCTAAATAGTAACTCTAATGGACTGTAGGTTTTGAATTTTTCAATTGTAACGGGTGATCCAAGAACTTGCTCAAATGCTTTCAGAATGTAGGTTTTGAATTTTTCGGCGTTTGATTGCGTCACATGTGAGGTGAACATAAGCTCAACGATTGGATCTGCTCAATGAATTTAAGTAATTTTCGTTTTCAGTTCTTAACATGGAAACAAATTTAAAATGCTAACATCCGACCCCTCATACCAACCAACGCTTTGTTCACGAGGAGCTAAGTGATATTTTTTTGGTTACCCAACTGCCCAAGCACGATTAGATGGGGAGTATCCACAGCAGCGGTCAACCAAGTCAACTTGTTTGATATTCTGAGCTGTTTTTCTGCTTCAGATAATGTCTTCAACGCTAACCGCAGCTTCTCCATATCTTGGTTAGATACTGGAAGGACTAAATAATTTAAAGAAGGCCAAAAAGCTGGGCTTTATAAAATTTTGGAAGAGAAGAAAAGTCAACTTACACGCCTGTTGTCTAAAGAACAGCTTCCTTTTGGACCTTTCTTTCATGAAATTGTAACTACAGTTGCAAGTTGTGACATATATTAAAGCTAATGGCTCAATACCCGACTCCATAATTTCTCTTAAATGTTTCACTGTATCTGCTGATAATGCGAAATCGAGTAGGTCTGTCATCCGATATAAGCCCAACCTGTTTAGTGAGGTCCATATATTATTATTATTATTATTATTAAAGGCGATGTGTAAAATGCTAACAGAGATCAATGAATGCCTTTTGTTAGATGTGGCAATATGAGTTGACTGTGTGTGTCGTCGGGTAACACGTCAAAACTGTTGAAAGTTAATCCTAAAACGCGTATGAGTTGAAAGTTGAAGGACCAAAGTGAAAGATTGGTTTATAGATGTCAAAATAGTCGGCACAGATTTCATTTGTAACACCCCGACCAAGGTGGGCCCGGACGAAATAACAGATTGATAACAAACTTGCACAACAGAAGTAACACATGACTATAAATAATATTTATACAAATTCTAATTCAAAAATAATACAACTTAATAAACATAAATAAATAAATTGATAACTAATGCATGGACGAATCGTGGCATTCGTCGAAGCAGCTTCCTTGAAAGGTTACCAAACGTATCTCTAATCTCCAAGTATTATAGTCCTCAAATTATATATCCTCTATTAAGGCATCTAGCGATCCTCTACCTTGTAGCTCTATCCGCATCTCTAATTCACGAGCTTGCTTATAGTATTACGCTTCAAATCCATTCCAAAGCGGTACCTGAACACATGCTTAAAAGAGTTTTGGGTCAACAAATATGTTGGTGAGTCCGTGTGTGCGTTAAACTGGTTTTCAAAATAAGTTTATCTTCTCAAAACAAGTTTATCATTCAAAAACAAGTTCACAAGTTTACATAATGGTGATGTACAAGTCACACCTCAAACCTGACACTGAATCCATCTACTCCCATTATGGATTCTCATGGCAAAATATATGCCACAACGGTCCGCAGACCTCAGTGGAGGGTTTCCCGGGCTTCCGGGTCCACTGTGCGTGGGGGATTCCCCAAGTAGTACTACCCACATATTAAGTGGCCCAATTCCCTTGGGTTAATGAGTGTGAATCTGGTATCGGGAGCACCTTGTCACATCATACTGGTTTGTCACTGTCACACTAGTTTATTACTGGAAACATGTGTTCACCCCAAAACAGTTTAAATAGAAAAAGAGGGGAGGTTCACGAAACTCACCTTGGCATTGCATTACATGGTTACACGGTATTCTGAAGTCTTGAGTCCACCTATCCTTACACGCATGGTCCTACTATGGTTATAAATATTAGTTTTGTAAAGCTGAACATTGTGGTAACACGTGTGGACGAGCTAGGACCCTTATTGGTTAAGGTTGACTTACTGTACTTAATTGGTTAATACTTCTAGCTATCCCTTTTTACACCTAGAAGTGGTTTAGTATAAATAAGTATACGGTTCCATGTATTAGTCAATAGTTGTGCCAATTATAATTATAAATACTAACAATTTTAGTTGTAGGCATAGTTGTTAATAGCGACGGTAGCGCCCGCGATCGCGAATAGCGTCGCGTATCGGCTTACCGTCGCTATGTGGTGTTTAACGGCCCGATATCGTGAATATAGCGACTTCCGGTGAGGATTCCGGCGACGGGGAGACTTCCGGCGAGGATTCCGGCTGCCAGAACCAAGGAGGAAGATGAAGGAAGAAGATGAAGGAAAATGAATGAAAGATGAATGGCGGCTGATTATTGTTTTAAAGCTTTTAGGGTTAAAACTTTAATTATTTTCACATATAACCCCTCTATCTTTCATTTGTTTACATATATTGTCTAAAACTTTTAAAATTTACATATAAAGTATAAAATTAGTTTGTGTATATGAACATTTGGTCCTTATACTTGTAAATTTTTACATAAAAATATTTTTAAATATTTTAGTACCTTACCGCTATTTACAAAATAGCGGGCGCTACGAGCGTCGCTATCGCTACGTAGCATATCGGTAGCCCATCGCTATTTACCGCTATTCGCTATCGATAACTATGGTTGTAGGATAATATTGAATTATTGATTGCGTTTATGAAAATGTTGGTAATGTAATCTTATACCTACTGTGTCAACATTAGGAATTATTATAGTTTAGTAATGGTGGTATTATTACCAAGACACAGTAATGACATTAGAAATTACTCCAATATTATGACTATGGTTAGTATCTTATGTTACCTGTAGGGTTGTCACATAACATTGATTAGCTATTTTCTTGTAGAGTGGGGTCGGGTCCTGGTCTAATAAGCTCGTCTAATTTACACACGCCGTTTCATATTCTTATCTTGTATCAAAATAAAGGTTTAAAACTAAGTATAATCAAAGAGTCATCAGTTCGGTTTATACCTCATATTTGACTAATGTTCGAGCTGACTTTGGTTGACTGTTCCAATGACCATTCTGACCTGTTTGACCTTTGTTGACCAGGTCAACAACCCATGACCCATCAAGTGGTACCGGCTCCAAATCCAATCAACTATCCTTGTCAATCATCCCGCCCACCACCATTCATCTTACACCTTATACCTCTATGGCACCTCGTTCCTCATCTCAAACCATCGCCCCGACTAAATCATCGCTATCAACTTAATGTCACCTGACGTCATCGGAGAGGTGGAACTAGAGTTGTATTCGACGGGGAACAGAGATGCGCCGCCGTCACTCGAAGTCGGAACGGGTCTAGCTGGTCGGAGATCGTGACCGGTGGTTCCCCTCCTCCGTGGCTCCCTCTCTCTCCTCTGTTTCTCTATCGCTCTCTAATATATAGTAAGGTGGTTGGGTGTTGAGTGTTTGTTAACATGTGTGAGAGACTTTATCATAAGTGTGTGGTGTGCGTGAGTTAATACAAAGCAGATAGATGGGGGTTGTGTGAATTGTGGAGAAGATAAAGGAGAAGGGTAGATGAGCTGGTGGTATATGTTTGGGACGGGTGTAAGATGAGAGGGGCATGTGTCCACATGTACCCTCTTGGTGACTAACCACGTCACGGGTCGGGTTTGTATCATGTATCGGTTTGGTCTCGCAATCGTATGTTTGTGTGTAGTAGTTTGTCAAAATAAATATTTATCGCTCTCAGATTTAGTTTTATAATTATATATATTTCTACTTTTTATTACTTAGTTTTTCGTCACACTAGCTTTAGACTCGAAAATTTTCCGGTTCTGAAACCCGGGTGTTACATCATTTTATTCCAATAATCAAACACAGTTTACAAATTTGTGACGAGTACAAAATACACAATAAACCTCACTACAACTCTCAAAGAACACTCTATGATTATCACAAGATAACCAATCACAAACACTCAGAGATGCACAAGTTATCAGATCAAGATGATCTGAATAACACAAACCCTAGATACAGTGTGACAGAGAGACTTATAATCAGAGAGTACGAAAAGAAAAGAGGATCGAAAACTAAACAAGAAAGCAGGGCAAAGGCTTATATAGCCAGATACTAGCCTCGGGAGAAAGCACACCCGAGGCAACCACAGCCACACGATGAAGCCAAAGAAACACACCACAAACATATCTAGACCGTCCACCTTAGCTCCGGATATAGGAAAGGGGATCGCTGACGTGGACAAGGCCCACAGCTAGGCTCCTAGACTGGGCTCACTCCTTGGGCTCAAGCAGACCTCACAACCACTGATGGGCTCCGGAACCCTCTGATGGGCCACTCCAAAACAAACCAAGCCCACCTGCAAAACCTTATGCAAAATATTTTATAAATTGTATAAAAATTATTTTATAAAGTGTATACAAGAAATAAAATTGTTATAAAAATGTTACATTTTTAACACCCCCTCTCAATTTTATTTCTTGTATGGATCAAACATGTTAATTCCTTCACAAATTTTAAGATGACTACTAGAACATAAACCTTTTGTGAAGATATCAGCCATTTGATCGATTGAATCAACTTTAATAGTTTTTATCACTCCTTTAGAAATCTGTTCTCTCAGAAAGAACATGTCCAAGCCAAAATGCTTTGTTTTGTCAAAGAAAACAGGGTTAGCAGCAATGGAGATAGCTGCAGAACTATCACAATGAAGCTTAACAGGTAACTCAATGTCAATACTCAACTCAGACAACAAGTTTTTTACCCACATAATCTCACAAGTAGCAGCAACCATAGCACGATATTCTGCTTCAGCAGAAGACCTTGCTACAGTTGATTGCTTCTTGCTTTTCCAGGTAATAAGACTGTCACCTAAGAAGATACAGTACCCAGTAACAGACCTTCTGGTCTCAACACATTTTCCCCAATCTGAATCAGCAAAAGCTGTCAGACTCAGGGAATTACCTTTTTTAAATAAAATTCCCTTTCCAGGAGAAGACTTCAAATATCTTAGAAGTCTAAAAGCAATTTTCCAATGCCCCTCAGTTGGAGAATGCATGAACTGACTCAAATAGTGAACAGAATATGATATGTCAGGTCTAGTGTGAGATAGATAGATGAGTTTTCCCACCAGCTGCTGATAACTTGTAATATTAGTTAAAACTTTATTGTTATCAGCAACCATGTGGGTCAACACATGATTCTGTTCAAGAGGAGTAGAGACAGGTTTACACCCAAGCATGCCATATTCAAATAACAAGTCTGTGCAATATTTCCTTTGTGAAAGACATAAACCATCACTTTGTTTGGTAACTTCTATTCCTAAAAAATATTTAAGAACACCTAAGTCCTTTATTTGAAACTTAGATTTAAACAATGTTTTAACTAAGTTTATCTCTTCAACAGAGTTACCAGTTATGATAATGTCATCTACATATTCAAGGACAACAATAAACACAGACTTGTTTTTCTTAATGAACATAGAATAGTCACAGCTGCTCTGAACAAATCCAAACTCAACAAGAGCATCAACTAGTTTCTTATTCCACATTCTAGGGGCCTGTTTTAGACCATATAAGGATTTTTTTAACTTGCACACCTTATTAGAGGAACAATTAGACATCCCATCAGGCAAAGACATGTAAATGTCTTCATTAAGGTCCCCATATAAAAAGGCATTGTTAACATCCAGTTGAAAAATACTCCAACTGTTGTTAACAGCCAAACTTAGGACACACCTAACAGTAATAAGTTTAACAACAGGGGAGAAGGTCTCCTCATAGTCAAGACCTTCTTTCTGACTGAACCCCTTAGCCACTAATCTGGCTTTATATCTCTCAATCTCTCCATTGGATTTATATTTGATCTTAAAGATCCACTTTGCAGCCTACTTTGTGTCTTCCCTTAGGAAGATCACAAATCTCCCAAGTGTCATTACTATAAAGAGCACTAAGCTCATCATTCATGGCTTGGATCCAGTTGGGATCCTTAATAGCCTCATAGTAAGACTTGGGTTCACTACCCTTATCAAGAGAGGCTGCAAAGCACTTACAGTCACTAGAGAGATGAGAAAAGTTAACAACTTTTTCAATCCCATACTTGACTTTACCTTCTACAACATAGTCACTAATTTTTTTTTGGAAAACTTGTGGTTCTAGAGGACCTTCTAGAGGTAAAAGCATCACTAGGATTTAGAGTGTCCCCCTCAGATTGAGATCTTAGATCATGGTCTATACTCACACCCTCAGCCCTATCTAATGATACATCAGACATAGTTGGCTGCTGTGGTTTAGCCAAGCCATTAGCCTTATCTGAGTTATCAGATTGCTGAGACCCATGTGTTCTAGACTCCCTATTACCATTTCCCTTTCTTTCATCATTGGGATCATTCATCTCTAAGTCACTTAAGCTTTCTGTGTTTTCAAAATGATCAAAAAAATTCAAAGTGTTTACTTCTGAACTAGAGAAAGTGTCAAAATTCTTTAAAATATTTCTTTCTTTAAAAGGAAAATAAGATTCAAAGAATTTAACATCTCTAGAAAAGAAGACAGCTTTACTTTCAAGACTAAGAAGTTTGTATCCTTTTTTCTCATTGGAATATCCAAGAAAGATACACTTCTCAGCCCTGCTATCAAGCTTGTTAGAATTATTTAACACAGTTGAAAAACACAGACAACCAAAAACTTTGAGATGTTCAAGAAAGGGTTTAAAGCCAAACATTTTCTCATAAGGAGTCTTCCCATTAAGCACAGAGGATGTAGTCCTATTAATCAAATATGCAGCAGTTAATACACACTCAGACCAGAACTGAATAGGGACATTGCTTTCAAACAACAAGGCTCTAGCAACATTTAACAAGTGTCTATGCTTTCTTTCCACAACACCATTTTGTTGTGGTGTATGAACACATGTGGTTTGATGAATAACACCATTGTTTTTACAAAAAAAAAAACATTCATTTGTGAGTTGATGAATTCAGTTCCATTATCACTTCGAAAGGTTTTTACTGTTTGTTTAAACTGAGTCATAATCAAATTCACAAAGTCTTTTATGTTTTCAAAAACTTCAGACTTATGTTTCATCAGACAGACCCACACGGTTCTAGTGAAATCATCAACAATTGTTAAGAAGAATCTGTTTCCTTCCCTGTCAGCTACTTTATAAGGACCCCACACATCTAGATGCATAAGCTGCCCTAGATGTGCAGCTTTATGTTCACTTAGAGGAAAGGGATCCCTGTGTTGTTTAGCCCTTTGATAGACATCACAGGGAACATGACTGCTAGAAGACTTAATGTTAGCATCAATGTCTAAGTATTTAAACACATGACTAGAGGGATGACCTAACCTAGCATGCCACAAATTGAATCCAGAGACACTATTGCAGCAAACAGCAGATAACAAGGAAGAGTTCACACACATATAGAGACCATTAGTTTGACTACCAGTCACCAAGGTTTTCCTGGTTAACCGTCCTGCAAATAACACTTATCCTCATCAAAACCTACAAACACCTTATTGTCCCTTGCAAGTTTGTTTACAGACAACAGATTTACAGTGTACTCAGGTACAACAAGCACATCTTGCAAAATCAAGTTTTCAGCAAGTTTTAGCTTTCCTATTTTGGTTACAAGAGCAAAGGTGCCATTAGGGTGTTTAATCTTAATATTTAAAACAGATACATAAATGTAATCAAAAACACCAGTATCATCTTTAACCATGTGCTCATTAGCACCTGAGTCAACAATCCATCCTATCCCTAACAAACTGCCATTAGAACTAGTGAAGCAATAAACATTATGACTGATGGCAGAAGCACAAACCACCCTACCAGCCAAGTTACAGCTAACAGAGGCTTCAGCAGGTTTTTCATGGATGAGACTCAACAACTTAGCAACCTGATCACTAGTTAAACCATTTAGAGAGCCATTAGAGCAATCAGAGACACTGTTATTACTCATAGCAGGCTTTCTGTTTTGCCCTTTATACCTAGACCATGCAGGGTAACCAATTAACTCAAAACATTTTTCCACAGAGTGACCATTCTTATTGCAGTGAGTGCATTTCAGGGTTTGACCAGTGCCTTTATTGACCTTTTTATTGTTATTAATATTTTCAGTGTAAGTCTTGGCCGTGAAGTTAACAGTTTGATTTGGTTTACTAGAACTGTTAATGCTTGAGTTTCTATGAGACTCTTCTCTAGAAACTAAAGCAAAGGCTTCCTTCACAGAAGGTAACTCAGTTCTTAGTAGTAAAGTTGTTCTAACACTTTGAAAGGCACTGTCCAACCCCATCAGGAACTGCATCAACTTAATCATATTAGAGTGATTATTGAAGTCTCTAGAGGCATCACACACACAAGCAGGTAATTAAAGGATCTGGTCTAATTGTTTCCACATAGTGTTTAATTTGTGATAGTATTCAGCAACAGTCAAACCATTTTGACTGAAGGAATTGATTTTCTGATACAAGTCAAACACTATTGATCCATCAATTTTGTCATAGGTTTCTTTCAAGTCTTTCCAAACTTCAGATGCAAGTTTGGAATAGACCTGTCCCATGTACAGTTCTTCTGACACAGAGTTAAGAATCCAAGTAAGCACAATGCTATTGCATCTTTCCCATTAATTAGCCAAGACAACATCATCAACAGGTTTGACACATTCACCATTAATGAATCCTAACTTGTTTTTAACCCTAAGTGCAAGTGTCATAGAGTTAGCCCAAACAGTGTAATTTTCAGTCCCTTTAAGTTTAACACTAATCACAGTCAGATTTGTGGAATCACTAGCATGAAGATACAACGGATCCCTAGCATCAAGTTTGCTAACAAGAGTAACAGGATTAGGTCCAGGGTCCACGGGGTGTGCAACATCCCCCGTGATAACAGGAAGTCAAAGAAAAACAGGTAAGCACAGATGAACACACAATCAACAAATATCACACAAAGACACCACAGATAAGATCAAGGTGGCGAAGCCCCGCAGGTGATCCAGATAACCGGTTCGTCACTCAAAGGGTGCCGGTCCAGGTCTTTACGAGGGAGCTAACAATGACCAGACCAAACCCTAGATCTGGAACAGGGACTCAAGCCCTGGCAATCGACTCCTTAGGGACACTAGACACAACAAAAACCAAAAAAATCAAAAAGATCTCACCGAGCAGGGCCCAAGTTAGGGTTCTCCAATAAACTCGTAGTGTTCAACCTTCACTTAGGGTTGAACACCAGAGAGCAAGAAGAAGAAGCCTCCAACAGTACAAACCCTAGATCTGGAACAGCCAAGATCCAGGGAGACGAATCACCAAGAACAGCAGCGGAATGGATCTAGATATCAAGAGCTCAACCAGAGCTCTGATACCATGTCAAAATAGTCGGCACAGATTTCACTTTATTCCAATAATCAAACACAGTTTACAAATCTGTGACGAGTACAAAATACACAATAAACCTCACTACAACTCCCAAAGAACACTCTATGATTATCACAAGATAACCAATCACAAACACTCAGAGATGCACAAGTTATCAGATCAAGATGATCTGAATAACACAAACCCTAGATACAGTGTGACAGAGAGACTTATAATCAGAGAGTACGAAAAGAAAAGAGGATCGAAAACTAAACAAGAAAGCAGGGCAAAGGCTTATATAGCCAGATACTAGCCTCGGGAGAAAGCACACCCGAGGCAACCACAGCCACACGATGAAGCCAAAGAAACACACCACAAACATATCTAGACCGTCCACCTTAGCTCCGTATATAGGAAAGGGGATCGCTGACGTGGACAAGGCCCACAGCTGGGCTCCTAGACTGGGCTCACTCCTTGGGCTCAAGCAGACCTCACAACCACTGATGGGCTCCGGAACCCTCTGATGGGCCACTCCAAAACAAACCAAGCCCACCTGCAAAACCTTATGCAAAATATTTTATAAATTGTATAAAAATTATTTTATAAAGTGTATAAAAGAAATAAAATTGTTATAAAAAATGTTACATTTTTAACAATAGATAATGATGTGGGGTTAGTATTAGAATAGAATTGGTAGTAGTATTTGATTAGGATTAGTATGCTAATGTTTAGTATAAATAGGGGTCTAGGTTATTGTTTTATTGGTCCTTATTTGTTTATTCGTTTGGTTGAATAGAAAGAGTCACGGGTTTGTCTCCCCAAATATCTCGTGTTCGTGTTTGATCTAATTGTCTGGGCCAACAAAAACTAGTCAAGTCATATTTTTGGTTATTCTAAACTAGCTGATTATCCCGGGCGGGTCCCGGGGTTAAAAAAATCTAATTTTACGTGATAACCTATTGCAAATGGCTCAAGTTAACGAACCACAAAATCTCTTAATCATTGCATGTTCATAGTATTCTAATCAGTAATAACTCATATTCCCTACAAAATCTAATTTTACGTGATAACATGAACACTTTGTGTGTTTTTTTCCTGTATGAACGAAACCCCACAAAAAATAGTCGATTTTTTCTCCGTTTTTTATATAGCACTATGGTACTCGTTGGAAAGATAATAAAACGCTCGTTAATTTGGTGTAATTTTTTTCTTTAAAAAATCTCGTATATAAAAGATATAAACGTTTAAAAATTATGAAAGGAAATATGAGAGAGAAAATTTTAAATTTATTTTTAAATTCTTTTTTCTTAAAATAACTCAATTTAACTAAAAAAGGAAACAATTCAAAAACACCAAAAACTCTTCATTATGATGCCACGTGGCACTCTCAAGGGAAGGTTGAGGCCTCCATTGCGCGCCACGTCAGCATATACGTTTTCTTTTATATAGATACTAGCTGATTACCCCGGGAGGGTCCCGGTGTTGAAAAATCTAATTTTACGTGATAACCTATTGCAAATGGCTCAACTTAACTAACCAAAAAATCTCTCAATCATTGCATGTTCATAGTAACTCATATTCCCTAATCTAAAACCTAATCAGTAATCATCTAAAGAATCACTTATGTAAGCTGCAACTATTCAAAAACTCATCACATCTCTTTAATTTCTCACATTTTAATGGCTGTTATAATTCTTAACCTAATCAACTAAACAAACATTTAAATTGGAAGTTGTAACCATTGCATCTCATTATGCCACGTGGCATAATCAAGAGATGGTTGAGGCCACCATTGAACGCCACGTCAGCAACTATCAATTCTTCCCGGGAGCGTCCCGGGGTTGAAAAATATAACCATTCTAATAAAATAATACTAATAGTAATAATTATTACTCTTGTAATTAAATAAATAAAAAAATAACCTTGCTATAAGGTGACACCATGTGTTGCAGTGTTGCGCGATTCTTTCTCTTAGCTTCTCTTGATGAAGTATACCTAGTAAAATTCCAATGATAACATGGCGATTTGGCTGATTTTCAACATGGTAGATAAAGACCTGGTTTAAAAGAAAAAATATGATTAATGAATAACATGAACACTTTGTGTGTATTTTTTCCTGTATATACGAAACCCCACAAAAAATAGTCTATTTTTTCTTCGTTTTTTATATAGCACTATGGTATTCGTTGGAAAGATAATAAAACGATCGTTAATTTGGTGTAATTTTTTTTCTTTAAAAAATCCCGTATGTAAAAGATATAAACGTTTAAAAATTATGGGAGGAAACATGAGAGAGAAAATTTTAATTTTTTTTTAAAAAAAAAATTCCTAAAATAACTCAATTTAATTTTAGTAATTGAGAATTGAGAGATAGACGGCGAGATAAATTTAGGGTTTTATGTTTATCCTTTTTTTAAATTACAAAAGAAAATAATTCAAAAACACTAAAATCTTTCAATTATGATGACACGTGGCAGTTTCATGGAGAGGTTGAAGGCACCATTGCACGACACGTCAGCAATGTTCAATTCTTTTATATATATTAACTAGTTTTTATCCCGGGAGCGTCCCGGGTTGAAATATCTAATATAACATAATAAAATATATTATTATTAGTATTATTATTATTTTAAACAAATCTCTGCCACAAGTTATCATATTCAAATATAAAAAAAACGAATCTCTGCGCCGGGGTATAAATCTAGTGCCATTACAATTGAATTCGGAAGTTTGTAATCGTTCATTCTAAAAAGAACTAACATGAAATAAGAAAAAAAAAGTTAATTATTGAAATATCAAACGCATTAGTCTAAGGGTTATATGATGCGTTAAAAAATTCATGGGTATATGATCGGGTATATAGTTCGGGTATTTGGGTATGTTGTTTCGGGTAATCGGGTCGGGCATCACCAGACCCGACCCAACCCAAACCCACAATTTTTTTTAAACTAATCCCAAACCCGACACAATACCTGTCGGGTTACAAAAAATTAGTCATTTTTTTCTCCGATTTTTATATAGCACTATGGTACTCGTTGGAAAGATAATAAAACGCTCGTTAATTTGGTGTAATTTTTTTCTTTAAAAAATCTCGTATATAAAAGATATTAACGTTTAAAAGTTATGGGAAGAAACACGAGAGATAAAATAATACAGGTTTAATATTTAGATTTAGTAGATTATGTATTTAATAGATTAGGTTAAAGATTATAATAGATTAGGTTAAATCATATTTATTCCTTTTTTTTAATTGGTTTATAGTTGTCACATCAAATCTTATGTGGCATCTCTCAAATGAGAGATTGCATAAGAGTATGACATGTATGATTAATACCTTTGCAATATATATATATATATATATATATATATATATATATATAGATAGATAGATAGATATAGATTAATAGATATAGATATAGATTATTGATATGAAAACAATATTATTACGAAAATAATCTTACTTACTTTTTGTAATAAAACTAGGTTTTTACCGGCGTCGCGCGTTGCGGCGACAACCTAACTTCATTACATGAATTACAATGATAACACTAAAATACATGCATTATGATGATGCGATTAACGTGATTTTGTTATACGACGTATATAACATACAAACCTGAAATATAGAAGGGTTCTAGGATCCATACACCCTGTGACATCATATTTGGGGGGTGTATGACATCACATTATGAGTATGTGGCAGCTTCCTATTGGTGTGTGATGTGAGCTAAGGTCTATGAATCCTAATTATAGGGTGTACGGTTACTAAATACCATTATAGAAATTTATTGTTAAAAACATTTATATAATTTTTGAAATGTAGAAGCATTACACGTTTCCCACTATTCCCAATTCCCTTTCTCCATAAAGCTCTCTCACTCTCTCTCTCTCTTGGTCTTCTGTAGGGCTGTGCAAAGGGTCCAGAACCGACCCGACCCGACCCGGACCCACCAGAACCGTATACCCTTTTATTGTTGAAATTAGGAACCACGAACCGAACCTTAAAATGCTATGTGGTTCTGGGTCCTAAAGGTTCTGATGGGTCGGGTAAAAGGGTCTGACCCTTTAGAACCCTTTAATGCAATAGCCACTTTTAGAGGATTTGCATATTCTTATTCTTTTACCATACTCGTAAAAGAATTCCTCCATATGGTTCTAAGGTCGTTCGTTGTAGACGCGCAAGCGAACGTGCGCAGGCCACCGACGTGACTATCAAGTAATCCGGTCACTTGACCCCGTTGTGGTTGGAGGTGAGCAACGGCGCGACCAAAGGTCACATTTTCCCGTTAACCCACGCGACCACCATCGCTTGACTGTTCGCGTGAGGCTGTTGTGGCTGAGGGTGAGCACGGGCGCTGAAACCTTGTTCGCGTCGTGCTACCCGCGCTTCCACAACAGACAGTCTAACAATAACCCATGAGTTTTTTAAGTCATTTTTCGTTTTTCGACTTATGTTTTCGTAACAATTTTTGTTATTCTCATCAATAGAAACATTATGTGAATCTGTTATGTATACATAATAAATACACACACACATCAGAATGATATATATAAATATTTACTTCAAATTTGGATATAATATATATTATATAATATATATCATCTATGCATATCCATTAAGCCAAAAAAAATTTCAAGAAAAATACATTGTTATTATTATAAATAATATTTTTAATATTGTATTAACATTACATGAAATCGATTACAATAAAACGTAAAAACGAATAGTGAAAAGACTAAAAAAGATTATTTTATTATTTTTTAATTAAAATACAAACGGTTCTTGTGGTTCTTATATTAGAACCGTGGGTTTGGACCCGACCCGACCCGGAACCGATAATTCATATAAATCTAGAACCGGAAACCGACCCATATATTTAAAAAGGTTCGGGTCCAAGGTTCTCGTGGGTCGGGTCCAAGGTTCCTGTGGGTCCGAACCACGAAATGCTCACCCCTAGTCTTCTGTCTATTTTCTAAAAATAATTATAAAGCAACAGTCAATCTTTTAATCTTTTGAAGGAACAAATCTGCAAGTGGGATGTTCAATTCTCATAAACCATGTTTCTCAAGATCATATATTGTAAACGGTCATAGTACATTCTCTCCCTATAGTTTTAGGCGGCAGACCAAGGCGGCGGTATGGCGATGACGAAGAGGCGTACAAAAGGGTCCGACCATCTAGCCGCAAGCGACAACCAAATCAAGGCTTGCATGTTCCGTTTTCAGAAAGATCGTGGCGGCAAGGGTAAGATCTCACGAAGAGTGGCTTTGCTCCGTAGATATACTCACCAACAGCTTGCTCTATGGTTGTTCAACGGTGGATTTCGTCATTGAAACAACCGTTTCCGTTGCTCGATGAGACCTAATTTTCGATGGGTTGCGGTGGAGAAAACGTTGGTTGTATCGACTTCCAGATCCGCCTTCGACCCTTTGTTAAAAAAAATAAAAGGCAGGCTACCAATCAGCAATCTTGTTTACACAGGTTTCAAACAAATGAGGTTGTACTTCTACCCCTGCTACCAATGAAAATTACAAAAGCGTCCACTACTGTAGCTGATGTTGACGTTTAGCTACAGTTTTCTCCTCTCACACCAAATTTTACCATTTGTATATATATATATAATGATTCAGTGCATGTTTCTATCCATTGAATACGATGCAGAAGACTTTCGACCAATTTTGACCCGATTCGTATATAGTCAAACGCTTTGGTAGGACCCACTGTAGGAGATAAAACATAGCCCAAACCGACCAAATAATGTATAAACGGGCCTAAATTGGCCCATGTAGTTTCTATATGGTTTCTAAAGTGGGATGATATTTATTGCAAATTATCACTATATTTATACTTAAGGTATATGTTTGACAAAACTAGCTGGTAGCTAGAAGTTTTTTAAATATATTTTAAAAAATGTATAAAATGACTAAATGGACATAATTAAAAGCTTGTAAAGAAGGTTTTTATTTTATTTTTAAAATAAAATGGGTATTTGTGTAATTTACTAATTAAAAGCTTGTACTAGTAGCTTTTCACTATAAAGTTTTTTCTCTAACCTAAAAGCTTCCAACTCCTTCAATCAAACAAGGCTTTTTATTAAGTATGATTTTTTTCTTAAAAGCTTAAAGCTTGAAGCTTCTAAAAGCTCTTAAAAGCTTCTTGTCAAACATACCCTTATATAAGAATAAAAGATGGATACAAACCAGTTCTTGAACAAGCGGAACATATATTCTTTAATGAACCGTTAGATGGATCAATTGACCATGTTTTTGCTTTGTGTTATGTGGCGGCGATGGTGTGGCATAGCATCAGTAGATGGTGTGACATTGAACACATCTATGCCTTCTCAATACATGATGTTTTTGAGATCCATAAATACATTCCGGAGATCGCGCACAAGAGGAAGATGGTGCAATCTATCGTCATGGTAGCTTGTTAGTGCATATGGACAGCTCGGAATAATTATATTTTTGAAAACAAACCCGTGAATATTGAGAACATTTTAAGCGAGATCAAAGTGTTTAGCTACTTTGGATTATACATAGATCTAAATGTTTGGATATAGATTGGACCAAATGGAAAATGCTAGTTGTGTAATTTTCTCTTGGGTGTTTGGCTTGTTTAGGCTATGCGGTATGGGGACCGTCCCATGGGCTGTCTTGGACTGTCCTCGTCTCACTACACCGCCCCCTAGGGTTGTCCTCGTCCTAAACTTCTTGCAGAGAACGAGGAGGACGGACTGTTTGCTTTTTTTTTCTTCTTACCAATCAGAGTGAAGGAAGACGGCCAAGGGTCCGTCACCACACCCAACCGCCTTATAGAAAGTTGCAGTTAAAAAAAAGCAACATGAATCTAGCTGTGCAAGTCACCATCATCAGTAGCAGCAGCAGACCCATTTTGACCTGTTACCCTACCTGGTGCAATAGACTTATATATGGCAAGACCTATATGCGCTTGTTTTTTATAGCCATAAATCATGAATTTTGTGTTTCTTTGCTAACTTTTTTACAAGGAGCCGAGGTGTTATGGACCCCACAAAAGGAATATGATTTGCTTACGGAGCAAGAAATGCTTGAAGATTATCCGCTCATGTGCCCTCCTTGGCTAACTCATTGTGATACAAAATTTCATCCACTTCGACTTTTAACATTTTAGGGTTTCTTTTACAGTCTTTAATCTTTGTGACATCATGAAGGTTGGTTAAGAAAGATTCTATAGTAGAGATTTTTATCAAGTAACTACGAGTGTGTGTGTATAAGTAGTCCGTTTGAGCAAGAAGGCGAAGAAAACAAAGCTTAGAATCGACATGGCATTGGATATATACCAATACATGAAGAGAAACAATTCATTCGATCAAGGAACCATGTTAGCATTCTTTAAACATGTGCAGCCTTAGCATCTTTACAGGTGACATGTAGTCCACTCGCTTATTTCCACACTGGTTTGGACCAATACGTATAAAATTTTTGGACAAAACGCGTAAATTTACACTAATGAGCAAAAAAAAAAAGAAGGTGAGGGCCGGGGCACCCCGTCCCTTAATAAGCTTCACCAATTTCGGGAAGAGGACTAATGAAACTGGCGTTGACTTTTTTCATGGTTCATCAAAAAGTCAATGAAACTTAAAAGGGTGGTACCTCATGTTTAAATGAGTTGGGTAGACATGCTGTGAGAGTTAGAATTATTTGGGCTACTGGTGATTGCTTTAAATGATTAACTGGTATCTGAATATTTGGGCCGAACCTATATGAATAAAACGAACCAATTGTAGATAAGCTCAATGTTTACATGTAAAATGGTTTGGGTTAATATACCATTGCTTTTTTGGCATGCATCTAGGCCCAAATTCAATAAATGGATATTTGGGTTGTATCGCATTTGGGTCTAGTGAATAAATGTAATAATGGTTGGGTTGGGTGTGTAAAACAAAAGGCTCAAGTTCTCTTTCTAGAATGCAACTTTGTGCCCAAAGTTATTGTTTGAACAGCACGGCACTCATCCGGATGCTTTGCAAATATTGGTTCAATTTTTGTTGGCTGGATGTGACTAGGATTAAGCTTTTGTGTTAGTTTGGAGGTTGGGGAGTGAGGGTATGGTTTTTACCAATTGGGTTGGGTTTACCAAATGCCAAAAGTTTGTTAAGATGGTTATCTTAAGAAGGCATGCATTACTTGGGTGGTAAAACATATAGAATTTGTTAGCATGTATTGGCTTTTGTTTTCTTGTTCTTATGGGTGTAATAATGGGCTTGTGTTGTACTTTTCATTTGGGCATCTAAATATGAAAATTAGATATTTGATTGAGCTTGGATCGAGCTTTGATTCATTTAGGCTCGGGTTGAGCTTAGTTTCTTAAACTCAAGCTCGGGTCAATATTTGAATTGTACTTTTTCATTTGGGCTCGGTTCGAGCTTTGTTTCTTAAACTCGAGATCGGCTCGTTGGTATTTTTCATGCCGGTTCGGGCTCGGCTCGTTTTATATAATTTTCTATAATTCAATTATTTCTCAAACTTATTATTTATATAAGTTTTTTTTAAGAGCAATATTAGATATTTGATTGATTGTAGATGTCTGTCGGGTATACTGTATACTTACCAACCTGTTTAGGGCCGTTTGTGCAGTGGCTTTGAGGAATTCAACTTAACTGTGGACTTGTTCTAACTAGAGTGCAAATGAGTTGCGCCAAGCCCGCCTAGGCTAGAGCTCGTTTAATTTATCAAAGCTTGAGCTTGAGCTCGAGCTCCACGAGTCGAGCTTTGTTTCTTAAACTCAAGCTCAGGTCGTTTTATATAATTATTATTACTATTTCAATATATATTTAATTGATTGATTAAAAAGATATACACAATAAGCTCTTTTAAGCTCGCAAGCCGGCTCGAGCTCAATAAGTGAAGCTCAAGCTCAGCCTCGGCCTCGTTTACTAAACAGGTTTATTTTTAAGCCTGTCCTCGAACTCGAGCTCCTTTAGATTCGGGTGATTTTGAGCTTTTTTTTTCAAACCAATTTTGAGTGTGAGTGACTCGGCTCGTTTACACTCATAGTCTAAGTAAGTCTAAGCTCCTATTCTACTATAGGATTTCTTAAACTGATATAACTTCACGGGGTACGCATGAAGGAAGATGCATAGCCGAAATAAAAGTGAAAAGCGTATTTATACATGTTTGTTGTTTTTTTCTTTATATATGTCATGCTTTTACAACAAAAGAAGATGCATGAAGGATGCATAGAGCCATAGATGATTGGCAAATATTATATTCCTATCAAAGTTAAAACTACAATGATGTGAATAATCTAGGAAGAGTGCGAAACAAGAACTGCCACATTTCTCAAAGAGTATTTGATGAATATTGTAGATTGAAACTTTTTTAGTGCAGCTTTTGTTCTACCTCTAATATACAAGTTTAACTAGGTTAAGTGTCACCACGCGCATATAAATTAGCTCAAAATGTTGATTTTTCTAATCAAAAGGCAACATTTTTGGGCTACACCAAGGTGCAACATTCTAGGCTGCACTAGATCAACCTAGAAATATGGAAAAGATCAAGAGTGGCCTAGAAGCATCCAACAATATCGTACCTGGCCTTCATTACATAATATCCACATTCCCAAAAGCCCTTTTGTTGGGGACACTAAAATACATTGAATTAACAAAAGTTACTTGATATATAGAATTATACAAATACAATGAGAAAATGAAGCGAAAAACTTACATTGACCATTTGCCATATAATGCTCGCCCCCGTAGCTGTTTCAAATAATTTAGTAATGACATAACTCTTAGGAGTCTTTCCTTTTTTCCTTGAGTCGATAATCTTTCCATAGTAATTATGATTTTTTGGATTGTGAAAGATCACAATCAATGACCAATGACCACTGCGTAATTACAAATTTTGAAAATAATCAATGTGTCAGTACTAAAATTATTGAAATAAATAAAAACATAGTAAACATCATTAATCTTTACAATACCCGGATAAATACGGTGCCATAAAATAGTGTCTGTTCTTATAAAGATCCATGACATCTTTAATATGATCGATTACAAATTGTTCGTAATCATCGCAGACACTACCTTCAATCATTCGGGGATTAAAATATGTTGTGTCATTCAGACCTTTAAATTCTCCAAACGTATATAAATATCTATATTTAAAGGAGGAAAAGAGTTAAAATAAGGTTATTAACACTCAGTTATCTAAGAAATGTGTTACAAAAGAACATTGAAAAATTAATCAAACTTACATGGTATACCAATGCAAAACACTGACTTCCAATAAGCCATTGACACAGAATGTCATCATCTCCTCTAATTCAACATCCTCGGTAATATCATCTTTAAACATCCCAGTAAGTGAAGTGACTTTTATTGAGATGCTTTGTGTAGAATAATTTGCCAACTGTTCTGCAAAATTATATATTTTTTTAGGCCTTGACTTTTCCTTTTTCAAAATTGCAGCTATCCTAAAAACGTTAGGATCAATGACATGCTTAGAAGATTTAGGAGCAGGCTCAGCCTCAAAAGCTTTTGAAGCCTCAACAAGCTTTTGAAGCCTCAACCTTAGAAGGTTTAGAAGCAGGATCAGGATTAGTGACAAGCTTAATAGTTGTAGGACTAGTTAAAGCCTCAGAAGCTTTAGAAGCAGGATCAGGAACATGCTCAAGATGAGTTGGTTGTATCAGAAATAAGGTATTCAACTACATTAACAAATGACAAATATCAAACAATTTATTATACCAATTTATTATAAGTGAATAAAAATATATTATAGAATAAAGTAATTACCAAATCCATAAATTTTGTGCTAGAGTTTAGGTCTTCTTGAGATGCTATCTGTTCTTCGTCATACTACATTGATTTGAAAAATTATATATATTTTTTTTGACTAATTATAAATTAAATTTTTTTTTCCGATGCTGGTGTGTAATACTCTGACTGTTGGGGTAGTTGTTGATGTTGGATAATTGATTTTTGTGGGGAATCTTTCTTTATAAGTTCTACATTATTTAAAAAAGAAAAATATTAACATGTCTGTAATAAAAGTAACTAGTGTTTTTTATGTGCGCGCTTTGCGCGCCTTTACAATTCTGTCACCCCAAAACACAAAACCATTCTCTCACGGCAAATCCATCATCACTTCCTCTAAACCCATTATTCCCGCCAACTTTGTCATATCAAAGTCAGCATAAAATGCAGCCAAGATTCATACCAAGAAGTATCGAAAAAAACAAATTTATGATATAGAAAAAGGATGCATACGCATAATTTCTTTATGAAAATAAATCTAAAGAACAATATTAATAAAGAACTAAATATGTGGTAATGAGTTATGACACAAACCTACTTTTTTTTGTCAAATTTGAGCAGTTTGTATGACCTTAATTATAAATTAATTGCATAGTTGTTCAAATATAAAAAATACGTAAGTTCCTCACTTGACTCCAGAATCAAAATTAAATTGTAATCATAAGATATTTCAATACACAATTAACTGAATTTTAAGAGCCTCTGTAATAATGAGAATGGTTTGAAAAAATATATGTATCACTTACACTCCTCTTTCTTCCTAACTTCAACTTTGATCCCCCTCACTAAGTCTCCCTCGTCGCACGAAAGCAAGCATGTCTACTGCCTTCATCTCCATATCCGCCACCACCGTCCACCGCTTCGTCTCCGTTTAGCGGAGCTTGGATTGCTTGTACTATCTGCTTCATAGGATGTACAATAAAGTTAATATGCATGACCCATGGGAATGAAACGTCCTGCAGGCAAATTGAAAAATATAAAAGTTCTGGTGGCCAAAAATATAGTTAAGGAACCTCACTTGACCCGTCGAAGTTGTGCTTACCTGAGCGTCGTCGGAAGTCGAACAAAGTTGTTGTCAGGGCCGTAGCAATTACCGGAAAAGAGCCTACCTAAACAAAAATCCAACTGAGACATGATGATACAGGGAACTAAAGTAATTAGGCAACAATAAGCAACGTCGCTGTGAAATCCACATAAACATGTAAAGAACAAATTTAACGAACATAAGCAATTGGAGTGTATAGGTTGTAACAAAGATTTATGTAAAATAAACAAAACCAAAGCAACATAGCAGGTAGGAGAGAAGCAACTCACACCTTATATTAAGTAAGTAAGGGAACAAAAAACCCAACATAACAATTGGATTATTAGACTAAGCGGAGTGGGGCGGGAGAGGGGGCGGGAAGGGGGGGGAACACCGCCGCAAGGCAGCGTGGAAGTGGCGTGAAGGGGGGGGGGGGGGGGGAGAAAGCTCACCGGCGTGGGGGGCATGTGTGGGACACATGGCAGCTTCTTATTGGTCAGGTTTTTTTTTTTATTTTTTTTTTTTAACTTTAACACAATATAATATTATTTCCTTCCCCCCCCCCTCTTCCCCCCCTTCCACTCCCCACAATTATTTTCCCCCCCACAAGGGTCCCACAAGTGCCACATGGCGCTTCATCCCCCTCTTTCCCGCCCCTCCACTCCTTATAGTCTTACCTAAAACATTTTCTCAGTAAACTTTGGGACTACAACTCATATAGATAGTTATTAACATGTTAGTAAAAAAAAAGTGTGTCAAAAATACGGGGTTGTAACATGTTAGTAACAGAAAACTTTGCACCATGACAATGTTAGATATGGGACAAGTTTTAGTATGTTAATATGTACAGTATAGGTATGAGAAACAGAAGTAAATACAGGTATGGTAAATTTCGGTTTTCCTTTATGGGGGAGAAATAAAATGAAGGAAAGTAAGATAATTAATTCTTCCTAGAAAATGGATGAATCGCACAGATGTATAAAAGTATAAGTGATGTTTAGTGCACTTTTTTATCAAGTAGATCTTGCTGAAATGCAAGTTCATTGAAAGCCTCATCAACATTTAAACAGAAGATCTCAGAATATTGCTTGCTGACAAAAACAGTTCTTAAAAACACAAAGCAAAAGCAAACAGAATCCAACACTCAAGAGAAGGCTATCATACCCATACCCATTCAGTTAACCAATGGCTTTTTCACCATCTTCCCTCCTTACGAAATTGATGGTTACCAGAAACAAAGGTCTATTGTGATGTGACATACAAGTTAACAAATAATTGGAATCTTAAAAAGCAAAGGTTAAACCCACATAGCATAGTGGCATAGCAACAAATCAGAAAGCAAGACATAAGTGAAACATTAAAGCTACATAACATAACGGCACATCAACAATTCACACAGCAGGATTACAAATAAAACAACAGATTCAGACGTGCAAATAGCAGCAAATACAGATTTCAGAAAAGCGGGAGCAGAAAGGAAAAAAACAGAGGTGTAAACATTCAATCAAGCAACTGGCGTGCATACAAGTTTACTGAAGAAAATCAAATAAACACTAACGGATTATAGTGGTAGAACAGAAGAGGGAAAAAAACAACAAAATTCCTCAACTAAATTCTGAAGCGTCGAAAGAAACACAGCGAAACAGATCTATAAAGCAGGAGAAGAAAACATATGGATATGCAGGTTGCACGACAACAACAGGTACGAAGATAATCAAAGAAATAATACTACCAGATTCGAGTTTTGGTAGAGGTGGGTTGAAAAAGTGAAAAGAAGAGAAGAATATACAAGCAACGATTGAAAGAAGAGAGAGAAAAAGAGGTGAGTAGAAAAGAAGATAAAGATGGCACGTATGAGGTTAAGAGGCACGTGTCAGCTGGCCAAAAAAAAGGGGGAAAAACGGTATGTAAGGGGAATCGAACACCGAACACGCTACCTTAGAAAGCAAACCACAAACCATCAAGCCAAAGGATACCATTGTTTATAATCCGGAAAAGCACGTATATAACCCCAAAAAAAGGCTTGAGGAAGGAAAAAAAAACACTATTCAAAGTACAACCCTATAAATATATAGTTAATATACAATTATTGTTACATAAAATATACCTTTATTGCTTTTCTAGGCTATTGAATAAACTTTCTATGTGTACTCCCCATGTTAGTTATTTCATCCCCAATCATCGTATCGTGGCTGGCAGGATAGGATAACCTTTACAGTCCTTCCTTACATAATCTACATAGACTTTCACAAAACCATCGTGTATGGGTCTCTTATCTAAAATCCTATCTGAAGTAGGATAAACTTGTCCACGTCCTAAGGCCGTATTGGGGAACGATTCGTCAAATGGCCAAAGAACATCACAACTACTTATAGACTGCAAACACGTAAACATTTATACTAAATGCAATCTTCTTAAAAAAAATAAGTAACCAAACCATAAAATATATTACCTTGATTTCTGGTAGACTAATAGTCGAGCTCGCCTGAGCTGATGTAGCAACACAGACTTGTATCTTTGTATGGCATCAATATCTTCTCTTACTGCTTGCGCCACCTCATACTTCCTTTTTTTTCTTTCTAGAACGTTTGGTTTTTGTTACACCACCACCTCATACTTCCTTTTTTTTCTTTCTAGAACGTTTGGTTTTTGTTACACCATCTTTCTTCATCTCCATCTCTTTACAAGTCTGGTACAAAAATATATTGAGGTAAATAAATTGATTAACATAATAATAATTATATAAATGCATTTAGATATTTACCAAGTCTTGAAGCGTTCCCTCCAAACCACCATCTGATAATAGGTGTTCTGGGAGTTCATATGACCTTATGACAGAATTGTAGAACGATCTACTAACCGCATATCGTTGTACAATTTCGTCTTCCGTTTTTTGTAGGTGTGGATACCTTTCTACAAGTTGTTTCCACCTATCTTTCTCAAACTTCTGTAAACCAACAAATCCCATTCGACCAACACGGGGACGATCAATATTCTTTTCTACACTCAGCTTTGCCTTCTGACTTGTTTCCTTTATAAGATATTTAAAAAGGAATTATTATTATTAATAATTACAATATATATATATATATATAGTATAATAACAATAATAGTTAAATAATACCAGAGATTTTTTTGATTTTGCTTTTAAAGCAAATTCTTCCCAATGAGTTCTGTCCAAATAATAGTGCTCCTTAAAAGGAGATATATCTTTTTGAGCGAAATTATTTACAAGTTTATGTCGAAGGCTTCTCATTGCGGCTTGTCCTTTTTCAATAACTACCTTTTTTACTACTTCGTTGTTATCTACCTTCCACGTTGACTACATATATAAAAAAAGTTAATCATAGAAAGTAAAAAAAATAAAAGATTTAAATATATATATATATATATATATATATATATACTAGGTTAGAGTCCCGTGGGGACCCACGGTTCAATCGAAAGTAAAATGAAAAAAGTAGGAAAATAAGAATTATATCATGCAAGTTGTTTTGGTTACTAAATGTTTGATAATGCAATATGTATGAATTTTAATGTTAAATTCAAAATGTCATCTAACAGTTTAATGTAACGTAATGATGGATATATCGACTAAGTAAAGTTTAATTTGACAAAAAAAATATAAACAAATAATTGAATAAAATGAATACTTTTGTATTTATTCAAAGGATTTATTATCAACATGAACATTCAAAGTGACTAAATAGTTTTCATAACATCGAAAATAATAATAATAAAAAAATCCATTATTCAAACTTTTAAAGCAACATTAATAAACCTAAAATAAAAAACATACAAATCAAAATCTTATATATGTTGTGTAAATTTTTTCTTCAATTTTAGATTACTTTTTTGTATTCAGACCCACCTTATTTCCCTTGCAAAATTGGTTATGTTGTATTTTTTTAATGATTTTTGTATGGTATATACCGATTTTTTTTAACGGCCAAATTTTTTCCAATGTTAGTTGTTAGTGGGTATTGAACCCATGATCTCCATGTTAGTACAACAAGTTAGTTACCAAATAAAGGACCATTATTTATACGGCTATAAACATTGAAAGATATGTAAGTTATGTATGTGAAGAGTCACCGCATTATTTAGATACCAAATACATGACCACTATTTATAAGATTATAACATTGATACAAACGTAATAAAGACATGGAGGTTATGAATGTAAAATGTCACTACATTATTGTTAATTTTCTCATCAATTTTATAATTATGTTTAAATTAATTTCTTCAACAATTTAATATTTAGGTAGAAAGACAATTTTACCGCTAAATGACTTACAAACATTGTACTATAAGCAATAAAGGTTGTATTTACTTAATACCAAAATGTTTGCTATAGAATTTGCTACAAAAATGTTTGCTTATGGATTTTTATACACGGTTTTTGCTATGAAAATGTTAATTACCATTTTTGCTAGGTATTTTTAACTATAGTCTTTGCTACAAATTTTAGACACAAATTTTTTATTCAAATTTATTAACTTGTTATTTTTACATATCTCGTGGGTTTAATATTATTTTGTTTACAAAAGTATCTGAATTCATTAACTATATATAAACACAACTCCAAAATTAATGATAAAAGAATTAGCCATGAAAAGAATATGAATGTATGTATATGTGTGATTATAGTAAAAACTCAGTGGTTTACATTACAAGTAAAACATAGTATTTAAGCAAGAAACTAAGAATTAAGTGACTTCAGAAACAAACATAGCACTAATGATTCTAAATTTAATAACTTGTCAGGCAGAAGGAATATCGATTTCATTAAATCTATCTTGCTTTGCTGGCAACATGTAATACATGGTTTCACCACTTGATCTTCATGTATCATACTTTTCAGCCTGTTTGCACTCCTTCAAATACGATTTTAAAACTGCATTATTAAGATTGCTAAAACGAAGAGCAACAAGAAAAGTCGTGCTAATAACGTGTTGGAAAATAACAATCTAGTAGCAACCTACATACAAGTTATATAAACATGAGAAGAACACTCTAAGAGCATGTTTGGCTCTCCTTATTTCCAACTCCTTATAACCTATAACTTTTCCAAAAAGTTAATAAGTTACAAAAAGTGTTTGGAAAAAGGAAAAGGACTTTTTGTTTTAACTTTTTGTAAGCCTATGATAAGTTGTTTTGGAAAAGTAAGGGAGGAGTGACTTTTTGAACCTGCTTATAACTTATTGATGGTTATTTACCTACATGCCCTTATTATATCCTTACACATTCCCTCCTTATACCCTTTTGGTCATTTTATCTAAATAAGTTAAACCAAACACTTTTTTACAAACTAACTTATCAACTTATTGTTTTTCTCCACCACATAAGCTAATCCAAACACTTTTTTAAAAACTCATTTTTAAAAAGTCATAAGTTAATAAGTCCTTTTAACAAAAAGTCCTTTTTGCCTCAAATAAGTTTATCCAAACATGCCCTAAACATCATGTATGGAAAGAAATAATGAAGGAAGAGAGAACTTTATTCATTGATATGTTTCATAATCCAAATAAAAGACCACTATTTATAAGGCTATAAAAATTGAAAGATATGTAAATTATGTATGTGAAGAGTCACCACATTATTTAGATACCAAATAATATTTATAAGATTATAACATTGATATAAGCATAATAAAGACATGGAGGTTATGAATGTAAAGAGTCACCGTATTATTGTTAATTTCTTCATCAATTTTATAATTATGCTTAAATCAATTTCTCCAACAATTTAATATTTGGGTAGAAATGCAATTTTACCCCCTAAATGACTTCAACAAGCATTGTACTATAAGCAATAAAGGTTGTATTTACTTAAATTTTGCGGGTATCCTTCACTCATGCTTTATAATATAGTATAGATATATATAACTTTCACCAATCGGCTATGCAACCTTCATGCTACCTCCTTTGTTATAAAAATACAACATATATAAAGAAAAAAACAATAAACATGCATAATGAATTCACTTTTATTTCGGCTATGCATCCTCCGTCATGTGTACCCAACAAAGTTATCGTCACTTAGAATTGCATGGCCCAACAAAGTTACCAGTCACTTAGAATTACTTAGACTAGGGGTGTAACGAGTTGAGCCACTCACACCTGAGATTGGGTTAAAAAAAGTAAACGACCCGAGCCTAAAATAAACTTGTTTAGTAAACGAGACCGAGCTTCACTTATCGAGCTCAAGCTGGCTTGCGAGTATTATCACCCATTATCAATTGTTGTCTTGAATAATAAACTCGAACTGTTCTTTGTGCTGCTGCTATCGAATCTCTGATCAGCTTGAACAACCGTAATAGATCTTGGTATTCGGCTGGTATACTTCTTACCCAACCGGTTACCCTCCTGCCGGATCTCCCATCTTTGATCAGCGACTAAACCGAGCCCTAGGCTCTGATACCAATTAATGGAGTTAATCGGTTAACAAAGCAATTACTTAGAACTCGTCCTTTTATTAGATCCTTTTAATTGAATTACATAGGGTTGTATTTATAGACTACATAATCCTAATCTTCTAAGTAACATAACCATACTAGAAAACCTCTCTAAGTAATAGGGAAACTTATCTCAAAACCCTATGTTTGTAAATAATTATATTTAGTCCTCATACTTGCAAACCTTTATAAGATTAGTCTAACACTGCCCGTACCCAACGATCCAACCTTGAAAAATAAAAGGTTAGTAATTACCACAAGTTAAATATATATATATATGTAAGGAGTTGGCTAAAAAGTCTATTTTTCCTAAGAAGTGTAATAAGTCTATGTAGGCATTGTATTTTAAATTTTTTGAGAAATGTTTTATATTCTTTTGGTATTGTGTTATATAGAAAAACAATAAAATTAACAATTTAAAACACAATAAAATATATTATAAAATTAAATCTAAAACATCATGCGAAGAAATATAATCATTGTGTTCTAAGATAATTTGTATGTTTTACAATTTAATGCATAGAATCCATTTGATTGTGTTTTAAATTGTTAGTTTTGTTATTTTTCTATATAATACAATACCAAAAGAGTATAAAACATTTATCATAAAATTTAAAACACAATGAGTACATAGACTTCTTACACTTCTTAGGAAAAATAGACTTTTTACACGAACCCTACCCTATATATATATATATATATATATATATATATATATATATATATATATATAGGTTAAGACTTGTGTAGAAAGTGTGATTAGTCTAAGAAGTGTAAGAAGCCATAGAATAATGACAAGTGGCATAAATAAGATTAATAGAAAAGGTTATATTGGTAATTAACAAATTGTGTTATATTCTTAAATAAAAAACAATTATTATAATATTAATTAGATATTAATGGTTAGTTAATATTTTCTCCTAAGATTATGGGATTTCAAATAAGTTACGTATATGTTCATATTGTCTGCTATCTTCAAATATTTTTCATTCCTTTATCATAATTCTCTAAATATAATCACGTCCAGATCGCGATTTAATACTCGCAGTGTTTTATCTAAATAGCACATGATGTCGAATTCTATTATTGATTGTGTAAATGGTAAGTTTCTCGTCCTTATTTCATGATTATGTTTGTTATAGTGGGTTAGTTGTGATAAATCACTATACGAAGAAATAAAAACAGGTAAAACACTATGCGAAGAAACAAAAACTGGTAAAACACTATACGAAGAAATGAGCATTTGATAAAACACGATGCGAAGAAAAAAACACCTATAAAACACCTTGCAAAGAAATAATCACTGACAAAACACGATGCGAAGAAATAAATCAACTAACAACCATTAAAAATGATAAGACACTGTTAGTTGTGATAAAACACTATGCGAAGAAATAAGCACCAGTAAAACACTATACGAAGAAATAAACATTTGATAAAACACCATGCGAAGAAATAAACACTAGTATGTAAACCTTACACAAAAAATAGTAGTAAATCATTATTATCGGTGTTTTAGTTAGTTTCCTTTAATAAATTGGAGAGAAGGTGTTTGTAAATGAGGAAGGTTGCGTGAATGAAGGAATTTAAAAACGATTTTCTTTTTTTTTTCTTTTAAAACACGAGTAGATTACTATTATACCCCTGTAATTATTAATATCACAATAATTATAAAACACTAATTACAATCATGCCACTCATTTAATCTAGGCCATCAATAATCTAATCCAAGGGCCTAAAACACTTCCTACACTTCTTAGAAAAACACCACTTTCTACATGAACCCCACCCTATATATATATATATATATATATATATATATATATATATAGTTAAGAGGTAACCTTAAGTCTGAATGGTTAAGAGACAACCATTAAGATATTACCTCTTAACCATTCATACGTAAGATTACATCTTAACTAATTAAGAGACTATGAACTATTCAGATGTAGCATTTTAATGATCATTTAGAGATTACCAAATAGCCCCTAACTTAAGGGATGAAAAGAAAATAAAGGAAGGAAAATCCTTCCCTTTCTTTTCTTTTCTTTTCCTTTCCTTTCCTTTATTTTTTTTCCTTTCTTTTCCTTCCAATTTGAAAGGAATAAATTTGGCTTAGTTTTCCCCTCTTTTCCTTTCATTTCCTTTCAAAAAAGATATCTGGAACACACATTTCATTCTTTCCTTCTATTTCCCTCCTTTAAAAAAACTCAGGAACACAAACACTTTTTTCTTTCCTTTCTCCTCTTAAGTTAACTCGGGAACACAGCGTAATTGTAAGGGGCTGTTTGGTTGATTAAATGATGAATCATTAAGAAGTCTGGATGGTTAAGATGATCTGAATGGTTAAGTGCTGAATCATTAAGTGTTGTTTTGTTGGATCTCTAAATGGTTAGTCTTCTTGTCCTACATTGGTAGGGGAAGTAAAAATGGATTAATTCAGTGCTTAATGGTTCAGCAACATCCTAAGTCTTAATTGTTCAGCCTTAACCATTTCATTCAGATACTGAAACAAACGCGCTAAATGAACTGAATGTTAAATCATTCAGCACTGGATGATTTAGAGGCTCGAGAGTATTATAAAACAGCCCCTAGGTGTTAAAGTTTCATTTAGTCGTTAAAAAATATATTACACGCAAATTGAAAGGAAAAAAAAAGTTGGTAAGTTTATCGGGTTATCTGGAGCCCCGATTACCCCATATATTTAACCCGGTTTCTGTCCAGATTGATACAATCGGTTCAACATCTTCCAGACCATTTTCTGGCTTTGAATTCTGGAACCAATAATAATAATAATAATAATAATAACAATAATAAATCAATCTAATTTACTTACGATCACTATCAGGTATTTTACTATAATTCTTTAATTTATATTAATCTATTATGCATGATCTCATTGAATCATTAGGGTTGTTTGTGGCTTCAGTTTATCTATACATATTACAAAAAATGAAAAATATCTTTACTTCTGATTGTTTATTGTCATTATACTATTTGGGTTGTTTAAAAATCATATCTTTATCAACTTATTGCAAAACCCAAGTTAGTTTTTAGGGTTTTGAATTAGGGGAAAATTAATATCTTGATTGATAAATTATTTTTTTTTAAATTTAATTGATATCTGGATTTATTTATTTATTTTTTTGATGAATTCTGAAGACTAATTTGTTCTTAGGAATTTTTTAATTGTATGAAGAGTTTAATTTGCATACTATGATGCTAGTTGCTAACTAAGTAATTCACTAACATCTTTTTGTTGATTTGCAGATTATTTTTTTTCATATTGGTGTGTTTAGATTTTAGAAATCTTCATGTCAAGAAGACGTAACGTCGTTGTTGCCACGGGCTTACTAGCTTTTGCAAGTGCGGGTTTAGCGTTCCCCTTTTACATGGCGTAAGTAGTTTCTTCATTGTTCGTTTTGGTTTAAAAAAGTGCGCCTGCTGCCTAGGCTCAAGCCCTCGTACTTTTGGTAGCATAAGGCGCGCTTTTTCAAAAAGCAGACTTGAGGCTCGATTTATTGGCAAAATTTTGACCCTGAGACATGTGCGTGTGCCTCATGTATTTTCCATATTTTTGTGCAACAAGCTGTTGTATAACATGTTTTCAGGTTGTACATGTATGTAATTTCCATACTATAACATATATAAAGCTTACTTGTTTTTAAATATTGCGTAAATGGTGCTAGAAACCTATAGAAAATATATAAAAAGTATATAATTATTTGTGCCAAGGGTTCGAAAAGCTTTGCCGTTTTGAGCTTGGCTCTTTGCGCATCGGTTTTAGACCTTGTCGCTTTTATTGTGCTTCTCGCTTTTAGAATCTAAGTTGTTCATCATCGAACAGGTCTGCTTTTTTAAATTGGTTATTTGGGTTGTATTTTATCTTAAATGGGTAGAACTTTAAAACTTGGTTGAAATGGAAACGGGTCAAATGGGTTGGAGGTAGCTAAAAGAGTTTTTGAATGGTTAAGACCTGCTAACTTGGTTTATTAAGAAACGGGTCGAGTTTTTTTTTTTTTATTTTTTTTTTATTTTTTTTTTTATTTATTTTTTTTTTTTGCGTTGGTTTTTAGTTCATTTTATCTTTTCTTGAAATGGTTGTATTGAATCCAGGACTAGGTCATCAAAGGCACCAATCATTGATTCATCAAAACCACTGCCACCTCAAGCTACTTTCCGGGGACCTTATATCAATAGCGGATCGCGTGATGTGGGACCGGATTATCAGAGTTATTCTAAGAAATAATATGTAGGTACTCTTTTTCCATACATGCATTGTTATGTATCTACAGAACAATTCTAAAAACTAATTGCTTTATGTGGGTAGATGTATTGACAATACTGTAATGTGCTGAATTGGCATTAGTTTGGACCCGCTAGACTAATAATGCTTGGAAACTGAAATAATTTTGCACACCTCTGGTCTAAGATTTTACTATTTTCTATTCTCTAAAGTCATAACAGTGGTGTGTTTGGACTTTGGGCTGTAAGACAATGTGCAGAAACAACCCAACTCAGTTTAACTATTTTAACTCAGATGTAGAGGTGTCTCGCAGTCGCGAGTTGGGAAACAAGTGTGTGTGTGTGTGTGTGTTTTACAGTCTGAGTTTGGTTGACCCAAAGCGCTTTTCTAGATAAACTGATTTAAGGAGGGTTTGTGTGTTCAAAATAGGATTAACCCTTTTGATCTCTCATATATTATTCCTTTTTAGCTAAAAAAAATTTCTCATTTAACTCGTTTGACACATGAGTGATAACACTTGCTATGATTTCATTGATAAGTAAATAGGTCAAAACTGTGACTTCCGGAAAAAATAATATGAACATACCAAATTAGGCCTAGATCAGGACGACATAGGAACTAGGAAGCTCTTTCCCAGGGACGCGTCAAATTTTTAATTGGTTTATTCGGGTTGTATGTTAGCTCAAAATGGACAAAATTTTAGAACTCGTCTCAAATGAATACGGGTCAAAATGGGTTGAAAGTCGCAAAAAGAGCTTTCAAATGCTTAAGACCTGCTAAAGTGGTTTATTAAGAAATGGGTCAATTTCTTTGCATTGCTTTAGGTTCATTTTATCTTTTCTTGAAGCGGTAGTTGTATGTTGAATCCAGGAGTAGATCATCAAAGACGCCTGTTATTGATTCATCAAAGCCGCTGCCACCTCAAGCAACAATCTGGGGACCTTATTATATTAATAGCGGATTGTGTAACGTTGGACCTGATTATCATATACTTATTCTAGGAAATAATCTTTAGCTACTCCATTTCTGCATATGTATTGGAATGTATCTACTGAACTATTCTGAAAACTATGTGCTTTATGTGGTATTTATGTTTCAATAAATTTTTAGTATTTCCAAGTAAACTGATTTAAGGAGGCTTTATGCATTAATATAGCTACATCTGACGTATCTTCTTCGCATCCTCAATTTAGCGCCCACAGAGTGGTGGTGTAACTAGCAAACGAACAGGACGGACTTGATGTAACTTTTTTTTTTGTTATTAGGCTAGATGGTGTATGATAGAGCACATTTGTCACCTCAGTGCCACGTCAAAAAAGGGCTTCATTGCCTCCTTTCAATAAAACCCAGGAAATAGAATAAAGCCTACTCAATCATTTATTTAGTATTTAATTTATTTTCAATTTAAATTTTATTTATTTTTTAAATTAAATAAAAAACATTTATACAATCTTCACCCCTTCCCTTATTTAGTATTTAATTTATTTTCAATTAAAATTTTATTTATTTTTTTAATTTAAATAAAAAATATTTATACAATCTTCACCCCTTCTCTTCCCTGCAACCCTTTTCACCGTCACCACCACCACCACCACCATCAACCACGCCACCACCATCAATAACCACCACATCACCCAAATCAACAACCGCATCACCATCGGTACCAATCACCACCATCCAAATCAACTTCAACAATCAAATCTGTCACACCCTCAAATTCCACATGCGGAGTTTTACCGCGAGGCGCGTGACACACCAGGATCCAAGTCAACGGTCACAATAAACGACATCTATATGATATGAAAACAACGTAAATTGCCCATTATGTTTCAAAAATCCAACCATCGCTTGCGGAAACGTAAAACTTTATTACAACTCAAAAGTAAAACATGAAAGTCTGATAATGCTCAAAATGAAATGCAAATGGATCCTAGACGCCGTGAGACTCCGTGCGCCTAAACTCAATGCTGCTACCTTAGCGACCTGAGAAAACATGCCGAAAAGACGTCAACATATAATGCTGGTGAGTTCACAGGTTTTAAGTTCACAAAGCGTTTCAAGCGTAAAGAGTTTCATCTCAAAAGTACCAAGTATGCAAAACCTTTAAGTACATAACAAATGTTTCCTTACTACTACGACTGTGTTGCCAAAACCATTACTGACAAGCGTTGCATGTGTTGCTGCCCTTGTTTGAGTTGCTAAAAATAGAGACAATATGCACCCGCCCGGCTCCCAGCCGTCGGGTGGGGTTCGTCAAGCCCAATAGATCTATCCACATTTCCCCCGTTGTGCCCCGCACATTCATGGTTTCCCAGGGACTTAGCGTTGCGTTGCGTCGTATAGTAATTTAAAACAAGCGTTGCGTTTCATAAGCGTTGCATTTCAAAAGTGTTGCGTTTCATAAGCGTTGTGTTTCAAAAGTGTTGCGGTTCATAAGCGTTGCATTTCAAAAGTGTTGCATTTCATAAGCGTTATGTTTCAAAAAGTGTTGCGTTTCATAAACGTTACGTTTCAAAACATAAACGTTGTATTTGTTAAAACGTGTGGCATGCTTCTCCCCCGAGAAAAAATGTATAAAAGATGGGCCGTGAAACTCACCTTAGAGTGCGCCTTCAGATACTTAGAATTACAACACGTGTATGATGACCCAACTTAGTTACAACCTATTAATGAGTTCGAATAAGTGTATTGACTACTAACCCGAAGGTTAACTAGTCCCCGATTGTCCAGATCTTGACTACGTGTGTTAAAAAGTGCGTTTAAACGTTAACCGGACATACCAGACAGACCCGACATCCCGTTGGTGACCCATTACATCAATTAGTCATGCACATAAGGTTAACACATAAGTTTCAAGCATAAAACACTTAGTTTGCATCAAAAATCGCATATACGAAGTCGTAAGGTCAAATCGGGAGTTTCCTGTGTTTGGCTCGCCCCCAAGGGCTTCTGGATCGACCCATGGACCCTTGGTTCAACCCTCATGATGTTCATTCAACCTATTCACAAGTTCATTTGACCTAACACATGTTTATTTGACCCTAACATATGTTTATTCGACCTTAACGTATGTTAATTCGACCCTAACACGTGTTAATTCACCCCCAGATACCCAGATTCGACCCCAGGCACCCACATTCGACCCCCAGACACTCACATTCGACCCTTTGATGCTACCTTCGACCCATTTGAGCCACCTTCGACCCTTTTGAGCCACGTTCGACCGTTTGCTGCAGAACTTCATAAAACGCACCAAAACGCATCTAAACGGTCCGAAAACATCACGAAACATCACCAATCACAGCAGTCAACTATCATTAACATATTCCTACAAAACCCTACCAATTTTACCCCGAAATCCGTCCGTTTTACAAGTTACCCGAAATGGCAAATTATGGAGATGTCACATCAAACGCATGCAATCTTTACCCAATTAGGAAACTTTCTGAAATCAATCAATAATCAACTTAATATAATAAGATTATCATGAACAAGAAACCCCTAATCATATCCTTATCACTATCATCATGAACAAGCCCTAGATCTAACCCAAAATCCCCAAAATGAGCAAAACATCATCAATAATCAATTGTAACCTATCTCAATCGTAAATCATCATCAATAACAGTCCTAGATCATTGTTATATCATCTATACAGCAATCAATCATCAAACAATACATAACACCACATAAAACACCATTAACACATGTTAATTTGTATGAAAACTCATTATTTAAGAATAGGTTTTGTTTAGAAAGATATTAGGAAGGTTTTTATCCATGAAAACATGTTTGAATCAGATCTGGACTCTTGGGGTTTAATGAAAACGAATTGAAATGCTTTAAAAATGATTTAGAATGAAGAACACACCTTAGATCTTTGTGTAGAAGATGTTTGTAGGTTAGATTATAGAAAACAAGGGCAAAAACTCTTTCCCTAGTGATTAAAGTTGCTAGAGAGTGTTTAGAGGCGTTTAGGGTTTGTGAAATGGTGAAAAATAACAAAGTGTAGTATTTATACTAGTCCACATTCGCCCTTTCTCAGGGTCGAATGTACCTTATCTGGTCGAATGAAATATTATTATTTTCACATTCCAGGTTCGCCCCTTCAGTAAGGATCGAACCAAGATTATTTTCCAGGTTCGCCCCCACACTGTGGTCGAACCTGGACCTATGTTTTTCTAGTTTTCCATTTTGTCGTGTTTAACGCATCCTAACACATAAACATGCAATCTTAATCTATGTTTAACATATATAAGCATGGATGATCATCTACACATCGTTTAAACACGTATTTGCATGTAATCCACCATATAAGAATCAATCTACACATAACACTTAATTTAGTTTATGTAATTCACCAACAACGGGACTCGTAACGTGTGTGTGTGGGTGACTAACCCAATGATCCTCCAAATCATTGAACCCTGGACAATACGGACTGTGTTCTGACTCGACTGACTCTGTCAAGTATGTTTAATATACGTTTTTCGCTAAGGTAGACTTATGTGTTTATAAAATGTTGACCTAAACATGCCGGGTGTCACAAAATCAACATGTGGGCCACCTCTGCCTTTGTTTTCTTCGCCATTGTGCTCATAAAACATCATTGGCACCCCCTCAATAGTGCCAGGGAAATAGAGGGGGACGCTATTGAACAAATAAATGTTGAGGTGGAGGGGACGTCACCCCACATCGGTCACCTTTGTTGTTATTATTAGTTTATATAACTACTATCTTGATAACACTTTTTTTTTTTTACCGACCAAACCCATCGAGCGACCCCCCAGTGGCAAAGACAGGGGCACAGCCTGACCCACCCCAGACCCGTTAGTTGATAACACTTCTTTTTAAATCAACTTAATATAATAAGATTATCATGAACAAGAAACCCCTAATCATATCCTTATCACTATCATCATGAACAAGCCCTAGATCTAACCCAAAATCCCCAAAATGAGCAAAACATCATCAATAATCAATTGTAACCTATCTCAATCGTAAATCATCATCAATAACAGTCCTAGATCATTGTTATATCATCTATACAGCAATCAATCATCAAACAATACATAACACCACATAAAACACCATTAACACATGTTAATTTGTATGAAAACTCATTATTTATGAATAGGTTTTGTTTAGAAAGATATTAGGAAGGTTTTTATCCATGAAAACATGTTTGAATCAGATCTGGACTCTTGGGGTTTAATGAAAACGAATTGAAATGCTTTAAAAATGATTTAGAATGAAGAACACACCTTAGATCTTTGTGTAGAAGATGTTTGTAGGTTAGATTATAGAAAACAAGGGCAAAAACTCTTTCCCTAGTGATTAAAGTTGCTAGAGAGTGTTTAGAGGCGTTTAGGGTTTGTGAAATGGTGAAAAATAACAAAGTGTAGTATTTATACTAGTCCACATTCGCCCCTTTCTCAGGGTCGAATGTACCTTATCTGGTCGAATGAAATATTATTATTTTCACATTCCAGGTTCGCCCCTTCAGTAAGGATCGAACCAAGATTATTTTCCAGGTTCGCCCCCACACTGTGGTCGAACCTGGACCTATGTTTTTCTAGTTTTCCATTTTGTCGTGTTTAACGCATCCTAACACATAAACATGCAATCTTAATCTATGTTTAACATATATAAGCATGGATGATCATCTACACATCGTTTAAAACACGTATTTGCATGTAATCCACCATATAAGAATCAATCTACACATAACACTTAATTTAGTTTATGTAATTCACCAACAACGGGACTCGTAACGTGTGTGTGTGGGTGACTAACCCAATGATCCTCCAAATCATTGAACCCTGGACAATACGGACTGTGTTCTGACTCGACTGACTCTGTCAAGTATGTTTAATATACGTTTTTCGCTAAGGTAGACTTATGTGTTTATAAAATGTTGACCTAAACATGCCGGGTGTCACAAAATCAACATGTGGGCCACCTCTCCCTTTGTTTTCTTCGCCATTGTGCTCATAAAACATCATTGGCACCCCCTCAATAGTGCCAGGGAAATAGAGGGGGACGCTATTGAACAAATAAATGTTGAGGTGGAGGGGACGTCACCCCACATCGGTCACCTTTGTTGTTATTATTAGTTTATTTAACTACTATCTTGATAACACTTTTTTTTTTTACCGACCAAACCCATCGAGCGACCCCCCAGTGGCAAAGACAGGGGCACAGCCTGACCCACCCCAGACCCGTTGGTTGATAACGCTTCTTTTTAAATCAACTTAATATAATAAGATTATCATGAACAAGAAACCCCTAATCATATCCTTATCACTATCATCATGAACAAGCCCTAGATCTAACCCAAAATCCCCAAAATGAGCAAAACATCATCAATAATCAATTGTAACCTATCTCAATCGTAAATCATCATCAATAACAGTCCTAGATCATTGTTATATCATCTATACAGCAATCAATCATCAAACAATACATAACACCACATAAAACACCATTAACACATGTTAATTTGTATGAAAACTCATTATTTATGAATAGGTTTTGCTTAGAAAGATATTAGGAAGGTTTTTATCCATGAAAACATGTTTGAATCAGATCTGGACTCTTGGGGTTTAATGAAAACGAATTGAAATGCTTTAAAAATGATTTAGAATGAAGAACACACCTTAGATCTTTGTGTAGAAGATGTTTGTAGGTTAGATTATAGAAAACAAGGGCAAAAACTCTTTCCCTAGTGATTAAAGTTGCTAGAGAGTGTTTAGAGGCGTTTAGGGTTTGTGAAATGGTGAAAAATAACAAAGTGTAGTATTTATACTAGTCCACATTCGCCCCTTTTACATGGTCGAATGTACCCACATTCGCCCCTTTCTCAGGGTCGAATGTACCTTATCTGGTCGAATGAAATATTATTATTTTCACATTCCAGGTTCGCCCCTTCAGTAAGGATCGAACCAAGATTATTTTCCAGGTTCGCCCCCACACTGTGGTCGAACCTGGACCTATGTTTTTCTAGTTTTCCATTTTGTCGTGTTTAACGCATCCTAACACATGAACATGCAATCTTAATCTATGTTTAACATATATAAGCATGGATGATCATCTACACATCGTTTAAACACGTATTTGCATGTAATCCACCATATAAGAATCAATCTACACATAACACTTAATTTAGTTTATGTAATTCACCAACAACGGGACTCGTAACGTGTGTGTGTGGGTGACTAACCCAATGATCCTCCAAATCATTGAACCCTGGACAATACGGACTGTGTTCTGACTCGACTGACTCTGTCAAGTATGTTTAATATACGTTTTTCGCTAAGGTAGACTTATGTGTTTATAAAATGTTGACCTAAACATGCCGGGTGTCACAAAATCAACATGTGGGCCACCTCTCCCTTTGTTTTCTTCGCCATTGTGCTCATAAAACATCACTGGCACCCCCTCAATAGTGCCAGGGAAATAGAGGGGGACGCTATTGAACAAATAAATGTTGAGGTGGAGGGGACGTCACCCCACATCGGTCACCTTTGTTGTTATTATTAGTTTATATAACTACTATCTTGATAACACTTTTTTTTTTTTACCGACCAAACCCATCGAGCGACCCCCCAGTGGCAAAGACAGGGGCACAGCCTGACCCACCCCAGACCCGTTGGTTGATAACACTTCTTTTTAAATCTAACTTTGTAATCTTATTTAATACAAATTTAAAGAATATATAACCTTACAGACTATTACGTGCTAGCTCAAATAACAGTTCAAACAACTAAGGCCCTGTTTGGTTCACCTCTGAATGATTCATTCAGAGGCAACCTCTGATTCGGTCAGAGGTCGAGCTTGTTTGGTTGCAAAAATCCAACCTCTGAATGGGTGTGGTTCAGTCTGAACCATTCAGTTTCAAATCAATGCTGAATGAAAAATGGACTGCTATGCCCTCAAGTTCTGTTCTCTTCTTTCCAAATCCAAATCATTTTCTTCTTCCATCACCTCACCTCACCTCTCCTTCTCTGCACCAGCCAGCCGCCGCCCCTCCTCTCCTCTCCTCTCCTCTCCTTCGCACCCTGCCCTGCCGCCTTACCTCTCCACGTAAGAATCACCATCGATCCGTCCCCAGCCGCTGCCCCCACCGTTCCTCCTCTCATTTCTATCTACTTTTTCTGGTTAAGTGTGTGTTTGTGTGAGTTTAAGAAAAAAGAAAGGAAAGGAAAAGGGGAGAATTGCAGGTGTCTAGGTGTGTTTGTATAGTGTCTTGTGTGTGTGGGTTAAAGAGAGAATAAAATGATTGATGTTAATTTGGGTGGCATGTGATGTCTGACTATATGTCGTTTACATGTCGGGTTGATCTAAACCTTTCAAAAAAATCTAATACCACATGTCTATATTTGTAATTTGTATTTTGTATTTTTAGATAATCTCTATCCAAAATAGAGAAATTACATTGTATCATTATAAATATTATCATAATCAATAGAAGAGGCAAGGATCCTAATACTGCACTCTGAATCAAACCATTAAACCTTAAAAAAGTCAAACCGGTCTACTTGTAATATGCCAAAAGAGGATTCCACACGCAAGTCCCTTTTCTTACAATTCCCATAATTTCGAATACTATGAACTACTTGTTGATTGTTTTATTTTTATGGTTGAACGGAAAAAAAAAAACCGAAACTTCTTCTTTTTTTCTTTTTTTTTTTTTTTTTTTGTGAACTGTCAACAAACTGATGTGCCAGCTACTCGGGCACCCAACATCGTGAAAGCGCCCATACGCTTCTAGGTGAAGACACGTCTCAGGTGCCCACCCTAAAATGCGTTGTGTAGCTAACACCGAACAAGTCACCAGTTCCGAGAAAAACCAGACCCTTTACCCGTCTGAGAAAATGACGATAAAGAGCCGATAAAACCTGGTGGATCAAAAATCGAACTCCTAACCAAAAGCCAAGAGTCTTCCATTATTTCCCAACCGAAACTTCTAGCGTTCAGACATTTGTTGGTCGATTTGGCTCTTTCCTATGTATAAACGTGTTACTAACTTACACGCAACGTCTTCTTCATATCACACACAATATTAATATTATTTTTTATTTTTTATTAATAATATTAATACAGACACACACTCTACACCACTCGATTTATAAAACAATGGCTTCTTTACTCTTCCCACCACCACCATCAACTGCCACAACAACCACCACCAACCGTCGCTTATTTCCACGTCATCCTCTCCACCACCACCCAACTCTCCATCCACAACCACCGTCATCTCGCCGGAAAAACCTCCTACCTCCCCTCCACGTGGCAGCTCCACCGTCACCCTCTACCACTGATCCTTCAAAAGACATTGAAACCGAAGAAACTAATGATAACCCATCATCCAAATTCTCATGGAAAGATCACTGGTACCCGGTTTCTTTAACCGAAGATCTTGACCCGACCCGACCCACCCCTTTTACTCTACTGAATAAAGACCTTGTTATCTGGTTTGATAAAGTTAATAATCAGTGGGTTGCTTTGGATGATAAATGCCCCCATCGTCTTGCTCCTTTATCGGTATAATAATAATTTATTATTAATAAATAATAAAAAATCCTTTTTTTTTTCTTTTCCCTTTTTTTGGGTTGTTATTTTGGGTATTAACGAGTGGTTCAAACGAGTCGAGTCGAGCCGAGCTGCTTGTTTATTGTTTTTTAAGCTTGACCATCGGCTCGTTTATTATTTATTAATTGATTTATGTTAGATATAGTTATTATTATTTATTAATTGATTTATGTTAGATATAGTTATTATTTTATATGCAATTTAGTTATTTTTTCGTAATTTTATAATTTTATATATAGTAATTGTTATTGATTAAATGTATGTTTGATATATTAATTAAAAATTAGATAAAAAGTGGGCTCATTCAGGCTTGCGATTCGGGATCAATAAAAATGTTTTTTTTTTTTTTTTTTTTTTTTTTGAACCGAGCTCAAGTAGATCGGCTCGTTTGATGATTGGTTGATTACTGCTTTATCAGGATCCTTTTTCTGAAAAAAAAAATCTTTATTTTTCATTATAATTAATTTTAATTTTTTTTTTTAGATTATGGCTTATAACTTTGTGTTGATGCTGATGATTACTGTTTTAACAAGATCATTTTTCTGTAAAAAAAAATATTTTTATTTATTTTTTTGCTACTTATTGGCTGCAACTTTGTGTTGATGATGATGATGATGATGATGATTACTGTTTTATCAGGATCCTTTATCTGTAAAAAAATATATTATTATTATTATTTATTTATTTGTTTGTTTGTTATTGAGGGTGACTTGCAACTTTTATGTTGATTTTGGTGATTATTGTTTGATCAGGAAGGAAGGATTGATGAGAATGGGCATCTGCAGTGTTCATACCATGGATGGTCTTTTGACGGATGCGGGTCGTGCACAAGGATACCACAGGCGTCATCGAATGGACCCGAAGCTCGGGCAGTTCAGTCGCCGAGAGCTTGTGCTACCAGGTTCCCAACTATGGTCTCTCAAGGGTTGTTGTTTGTGTGGCCTGATGAGAATGGGTCGGAACGAGCTCGCGCCACCAAGCCTCCAATGTAAGCTTCTATATATTTTAGTGTCATGGTATACAACAACAGCCGAACCCAGGAAATCCCACGAATAGCGGCCCTATTAGTAGGGTATGGGGATCTAGTGTCATGGTATATTATTAGTAATTTAGTATGCGCATATGTAGGGGTGCTTAACGGGTCGGGTTGGCGGGTCTAACCCGACCCGAACCCGAAAATTTTACGTGAACCCGAACCCAACCTGAATATTCTCGGGTTGACCCAAGCCCAACCCGTTCAACCTGATTTTTTTATTTTGTCGCAAATAATGTATTAAAATTTAAATTTTACTACAAAATACACAAACATATATAAAACATTTATGTTTTATTTATAAAATCTTATACCAATTTCTATTTTAAGTTATAAGTGTAATATAAAATACCTAACCAGTTTAATTTATAACATAAAACATATTGTAAAAAAACAATATGCAGTAAAAATAGGTTAAACGGATCAACCCGCCAACCTGCTCGGGTTCGGGCAACCCGAACCCATTTAGACTAAACCTAAACCCGCTAATTTTGTGTTAGGTTCGGGTTGTGTTTTCAGGCCGTGTTAGAAATTCACACCCCTACGCATATGTCATGATTAAGTGCTTAGTTTATTTAATTAGTTTGTTAATTAATTCATCTTGAGGTTTCATTGGTCAAATGTTAATATAATATTCAATCTTTGTTGCCTTTAAATGGTTTCACAAGATTCTCCAAGGGTCCTTTAGAAATTGACATCTTTCCCTTTATAGAAAATATATATATTATTTTAATAACTAGTGTGCTTGAGCTTGACATTGCTTACAAACATTATATAATTAAAGCAATAATCTTGTATTTTGAATAATATAATAACCTCTTTTGAGTCTTGACTAGCGTTTAATCGTTTAACCCATTTGACTTGTTTTCTTTTAAGCTATTCGTTTAATTCACCTGTTTGACTCGTTAGTTATCAAAGGCGCTAGGCGCACTCAAGGCGCATAGGCCTCACCTGGGTCTAGGCGCGAGGTGCAAAAAAGCGAACAAAGAAAATAAAATAAAAATATATTAAAATAATACTATCTTTCATCTAGCTAGTATCAAAACTTCAAAAGTTTTAAAATATTGATGTATTAGTGTATGGAAGGAGTTTTCCTTAAATAAAAGTAAAAATCTGGCTGGAATCTAGCCATAATTTAACGAATTTGGCCGGAAACTCTCCGGAATATGAGAATCTAGATGAAATCTTTGCCTAAACCATCACCAGAAAAATTAAAGCGCAATTTCCTCGACTCAAAGCGCAAATGCATCGCCTCGCCTAAAAATGGGCCTAGGCATTAGAGGCGATGGCTTTTAACAACTAGGTTAGTAATAAAACATAGCCCAAATCAACCGACCCGTTAAGAAATAGGTTGGAGACTTGAAGTTGTCACGTCTTGTTTTATTAAAAAAAATATATATTGTGTATGTCATTTTCCATAATTTTGAATGTTGTTTTTTTGGTGATATGGGAAATATTTAGGTTGCCAGATGACTTTGAAAAGCCCGAATTTTCTACTGTGACGATTCAACGCGATTTGTTCTACGGCTATGATACTCTAATGGAGAATGTTTCTGATCCCTCACACATTGATTTCGCCCATCATAAGGTAAACAAATTCAAGCCAAAAGTCTTTGTATTTAACCTCAGTATTCTAAATTTTTAACCTTGAAAATCAGAAACATATTATTACAAACTGGCTGCTGACCAAACATAGTTTTATAGGTTACCGGTAGGAGAGATAGAGCGAAACCGCTCCCATTTAAGATGGACTCATCCAGCCATTGGGGCTTTTCAGGAGAAAATGAAGGGAATCCAAAAATCAGTGCCGAGTTTATTGCGCCCTGCTATTATATAAACAAGTAAGTTTAGTCGCTTAAATTAATATCCTCGAAACCAAAATAGTATTATCCAAAACTGATTATTTTTTCTCTAAAGAATTAGATAACCAGACGTAGAATATGTGTCTTCGAACTTTAAAACTGGTTATTAGATAATAAGTTTTAAAAAGCACGTCCATACACCCTCGTAGATATATGAAAAATAATACTGGTGTGTTATAAACCGCATGCGAAATAAAGGTTGTATCTTTGTGGTTCCAGAATAGAAATCGACACAAAACTCCCTATTATTGGTGACCAAAAGTGGGTGATATGGATCTGTTCCTTCAATGTACCAATGGCGCCTGGAAAGACTCGGTCCATTGTGTGCAGTGCTCGGAACTTCTTTCAGCTTACGATGCCCGGGCCAGCATGGTGGCAGGTAACATTTTTTTATAATCTCATTTTACAACACTACAACCCGTCTTGTGGGTGGCGTTATTATTCGTTTGTCTAAAAATGATGAATATCGCAGGTTGTTCCACGATGGCACGAACATTGGACTTCAAACAAAGTGTACGATGGAGATATGATTGTGCTTCAAGGTCAAGAAAAATTCTTTCTGTCTGCACAATCAGCGGATGGTGTTACTGATGTCAACAAACAGTATACAAAACTTACGTTTACACCCACACAAGCCGACCGGTTGGTGTTGGCATTTAGAAACTGGCTCAGACGACATGGCAACAGTCAACCCGAGTGGTTTGGCGATGCCAATACCCAATCATTGCCCTCCACGTATCTTTCCAAACGCCAGGTACTCAATAATTGCTATATGTGTTAAAACGGGCTCGGGTTGTGACGAGCCTTTTGTAGCATAAACAGGAACGGACCAGTTTGGTTGACCTGTAAATACTTTTTCAGCGTTTTTTTACAAATGGCAACCATTCTTGGCATGCGGGTATCATCCTTCTCGTATGTTTTTGTAATTATTATGTTGTTTGTGACAGATGCTGGATAGATATGAACAACATACTCTCAAGTGTTCGTCATGTAAAAAGGCTCATAAAACATTTGAGACGCTGCAGAAGTTGTTAACCGGAGCCACTGTTGTGTTTTGTGCTGCTGCTGGCGTTCCTCCTGAGATCCAAACACGACTTATTTTTGCAGGGCTGGCGGTTTTGAGCGCTGGGTTGGCTTATTATTCTCATCAACTACAGAAGAACTTTGTTTTTGTTGATTATGTTCATGCTGAGATCGATTGATTTGTAATACAACGTTAACTAAGTTAAATACATTGTTTTTGTAAGGTGGTCAGTGGTCATAGATATTAGAGTATTCGGTTGGTTCATAAATGTATAGCTAGATTGTGTTGTAGACATTGTCTGAAGTTAAACAATGATTTGTGTGCACATAAAACTGGTCTTGCTTTAGCCTCTTGCGTCTTTGGTCTTTCGCATGTGTAGTGGTAAGTAAAAATTTTCAAGCCCCATGGGGCATTAAATGACACGTAGCATGTGTGTTCTACTTGGGGGCTTGAAATTAAAAACGGGTGTAGTGGTTAGCTGAAAAATTCAAGACCCTTTCAATTATTTAATATTAATTTTTTTTTTTTTTTTTTTTGGGAGAAGAAGCATATTCATTGGCCTCTTTATTTTTTCACGAGTAAATTGCCAAAATGGCCCCTCAGGTTTGGCCCAAAATGCTTGTTTGGTCAGTTATCTTTTTTTTGTGCCAAAAGAACCCCTCACAGATTGAAAATTGCCATTTTGGCCCATATTTAACAGAGTTTCTAACTGAGTATGGAAAGTCAGTTAAGTGGGAGGGGCATTTTCGTCCTTTCATGTTCAAACGTTTAAAAACCCCCTTTTGTTACACTTATCAGTCATTTTAACCCTAACTATACACCTCGTCTTCCATTTTACCTCGTCTTCCACGTTCTTCGTCTTCATCTTGCTCAATAATGTGGAGGTTTCGAGACAAGGGTGCTGATTTCAATCCTCTGCTTGAATACCGTAAGTTATTGTTGCTTACTGTTGCTTTGTCATGATCACCTCTGCTGAACATGATGAATAATATTTTTCTTTTTTTTCAGGTGAAAATCATCAGTTTTTTTCAGTGGAATTGCATTATGGTGGTGAGCTGACTAATTTTCCAGATAGTAGATATGTGGGAGGTAAAATGGCATATATTGATTATGTTGATCGTAATGTTTCTACAATGCTGAATGATATGGTATTAGAACTTGGTTATTCAGAAGAGGATATTTCCATTTTTAGGTATTATCTTAAAGTTTCAGGTGAGGATTTAGACTTTGGGTTAAGAACATTGAACGATGAAAATGATTATAATAGAATGTTGAAAGCTGCTGTAAAACATAGGCTGATAGAAATTTATGTTCAACCAATTCTAACCTCTTCCAATTCAAGTAATCAAACACAACCTGATCCTAGTGATTTAGGTGTCATAACCCAGGCAACACAGCCTGATCCTACTGAAACATGTGTCATACACGAGGCAAACTTTTATCAGGGTGTTGATGATGGTAGGGATGAGGGTGGTGAGGGTGGTGAGGGTGATGAGGGTGGTGAGGGCAGTGATAGTAGTGGTTCTTATTTACTTCAAGAATGTGGTAGAAGACTTGTGGCCATTAGGAAGAACAAGGGGAAACAGGGTACTCATGTAAACCTGATCCAGATGATGGTGATTATTTTCCTGGTGATGAGGGTAGTGGTGAGGATAATAATGAGGGTCATGATGGGGAGGATAGAGACTTCATAGTTGATGAGGACAATGCAGATGATGATGTTGAGGTTAACATGGATGAATATAAGGCTGCTGTTGACTTTAATGCTAGTGATGATGAAAATGTTGACCCACTTGAGGAAGACATTGACATAGACTTAGATAATTTTGATAGTTTCAGTGATGAAGAAGAGAGCAACACTTTGCAGAGAGCTAATAGGGCTTGTAGGAGAAAAAGGAAGGAAAGAAAAGCTTTTGGTTCAGAGGGGAGTCCAGATTGTCCATTCTCACTTGGTCAATGTTTTCCTGATAAAAAAAACATTAAGAATATGGTGAAGGATTATGCAATAAAGACTAGGAGGCAGCTGCATATAGTAAGAAATGAAGGAAGGAGATTTAGGGTGGTTTGTAATGGTCTGAATCCTAGGAGTGTAAAACCTATTGCACAAGGGGATAATGTTGGAAATTCAAGTGGTGTAAAGACTAGGTCAAAGCAGAAGGACAAAGTGGTAAATTCAAGTGGTGTAAAGACTAGGTCAAGTGGGAAAAGGAAGGTTACAGATGGTGGGGCCCAGACTTGTAAAGAATTGGTGGTAGTTGAAGATAAAGGGGGACAAACTTCTAAAAGTAACGAAGAACCCACATGTCCTTGGGTTTTGCATGCCTCAAATCTGAAAGAAAAGGGCACATGGATTATTGTCACACTTCACAAGAAGCATGAATGCATCCAAACAAGGGATGTTAATTTGTGCACAGTAAGTTGGCTTGCAAGAAAGATTGAGAAGATTCTTCGGACAAATCCAGAAATTAGGATAAAATCACTCCAAGAAATCATGGTGAACAAATACCAAGTTCAGGTAACAGGTAATCAGATCTTCAGGGCTAAGGCAATAGCAACTGCTAAGCTTAATGGTGATTACAGTGCCCAATATGGACAGCTAAGGGATTATGGTGCTGAGTTGATGAGAGCTAACCCAGGCACTACTGTTAAGATTGATGTTGAGAGTGAACCTAACCCTAGCAGCCCACAAGGCAATTCAGGAGAATCTATGTCTGCTTAGGGCCATTAAAACAGGGTTTTAAAGCTGGTTTGAGAGACATACTAGGGCTTGATGGCTGTTTCTTAAAAGGCCCTTTTCCAGGACAGATCTTAACTGCAGTATCTGTCGATGCCAACAATGGGATATACCCAGTGGCATATGCTGTGGTTGAGGCAGAAACAACAGCAAATTGGACTTGGTTTCTAGAGTTATTAGGAGATGATTTGGATTTGGCATCAAACAGCAACTTCACATTCATCAGTGATCGATAAAAGATGATGGATGCAATCCTGAAAGAAGACAAGGCAATGTATGAATACTTGAAGGGTATTCCAGTCAAACACTGGTTGTAACAACCGGCAAAAATAAGGTAATTCCGTACAATTAATTAATATATGATTAACGTAATTAAATGCAATTATGTGTGATTTAATTAGCAAGGCCTTAGGGAATAGCAATTTCCAAATAGTGCATAGGAATGCATACGTTTAATGGTAAAGCATGATAGGATCATGTGCGAATAAGCTATCCGGTACGGATGTTGGCAATTACCCGGTAATAATTAAATAAACGAAATGAATCCCGGACACCCAGGATATGAAATAAAGGGTATTTTCATAAGATATAATGAGTTTTGGAACTCCAAAACCATAAATGAAAACGTCTTGTACAAATCTCCCGGTAACGAATAAAGTGCGCGTATCGCACCCGATACGCGTATAACTCGTAATTTCACCCGGTAAAAGCCTAAATAATCAATCAACGCTTAAAATAGACTATATTTAAGTGTTATTAAAGGTATATTTAATGTCCGGATAACGCGTGATTAAAACCCGAAAAATACCCGAACGACACCCGAACGACGGGGGATTAAACATAACAAGCAATGGGTAAATAATTGAAGTTGTGGACCCCACTTATACCATCAAAGGGCCGGCCAAATGGCCTTGTTTTATCCATGTTATGTTAATAATAATAAGCTAAAAGATCTTACATGGAGCATGCAACATAAGACAAAGTTGTAAGAAAAGTGGTAAGTAAACATGTAGTACAAAAGTAGCCCAACCCTTGTCCCCCTTTACCCATTTTCGGCCAAAGGCCACCCAAGGCCAAGACAACACTCCAAGACATCATTACACAAGTGTGCATGCATGTATGTGAAGTCTTGTATATAGGTGTAATGATGCCTTAGAAAGATTAATCAAGATTTACAAGCAAAACACCTATATCTATATCCATATACACGGCCACATTCATACACACACACATCTTCATTTCAAAAATCTCCAAGTACACTCATAATCTTCCATAAGATATCTCAAATCTCTAGCATCATTACATGAGTTGGATATATAATAACATGTGTTAGAGGCTTGTAGCATCAAAGCAAAACTCTCCTTCTTTTTCCTTCAAAGAGCCGTGGGTTTACAAGCATACATACACATTGTTCTTTCAAGTTTTTACAACTCCAAATCACTTAAAATCATCCATCATCCAAACCCCTTTTGTGTGTTTCAAGAGCTTGGAGCTAAACCACTAGGAAGAACACACTAAACCCCTCTCAAATCCAAGGTTTTTGTCTTCCCTAGCCTTGTGCTAGTAGTAAGCTTCTTAATCTTGTTTTTGATTGTTATTTTTCATGTATGTGTTCCTAGTAGCAAGTTGTACATGAAGGGTTTAAAAATGGTTTTGAACATAATCTTTAATAGGTTTTCATGTGTAAAATGAAAGGTTAAAGATATAGAAATAAACCATGGATTTGATGATGATGATATATTAGTCTTGAAAATATATGAAGTTTACATATAAGACTAAGTAGGATGATGTTTTGGTTAATATTTTGAGATGAACTTGAATATGTTAAAACTAACTTTAATTCATCTTATTATGATCATTTAAGTAATAATATGTGGTAAAACATGTTAGAAGTTCATAAATGAAAAAGATGGAAAATTAAAGTTAACTCACTTAGATGAATGAAATTTTGATAAAATGAGCAAATACATAAAACACACTTATAATTAGTCCTTCATATGGAATATAAGACTAACATAAGTGTTTTGATACAAAAATAACTTACCAATAAAAAGTTGAATCTTCAAAGTTAACTATTTTGAGTGAAAAATGCCAACTTTGAAAGTTAGAATAGAAAATGCAACTTTTGTAAGTTAAGGGACTAAAGTTGTAACTTTGAAAGTTAAGGGACTAAAATGGACATTTTAGAAACTATTAGTCCAAAAATACAAGTATGGAAAGTTTGGTGTCAAAAATGTAAGTATTAAAGTCTAAGGATGATTTTTGTAAATACTAGTAGAAATACTTGGGTATTTTGTATAAAAGTGTATTTTTGAAAGTTATAAAAATATAAAGGGTTTTAACATAAGGATTTTTATAAAATAGAGATTTTATAAAAATATTAAACACACTTGGGAAACTTATACAAAAATGAATACTTTTATATAAATGGGAATATAAAAGTGTTGGAAACATTTTTGTAGTAAGTTGACAAGTTGGGTTAAAAATACATAAGTATTTTAACCATCCAAGTAACATGTGAAAATAGGAAGAAATATGGTTAAATATTTCTATAAAATACATGTTGGGAAAAACTTGGAAAAATTAACTAATCGAGTTAAGATATCGAACTAAAACGCGTTAACGAACCATAACCGGACAAAATATGAGAAAAATGCCATTGCGGCAAGATAAGAAAAATATATATTTTAAGAAGTAAAATATATATATATACCTTGGGTGAAAATAAATAAACACTTTCCTAAGTGTTGGAGGATAAATTCGTGGGAGAAAACACTTGACGTAAACGAATAAGACGTTAAAACAAACGTATATACTTAACAAGAAAAATTACACATTTATATACTTGTACGCTCGTCTCGGCGAAATTCAAGTATATCTACTTAATGGGAAAGTAGATATGCGGGGAGGAAAGCCGCGACGAGAAGACAAAGATATATATATGTGTAGGTCGTATCAACGAAATCCTAGTATATTTGTTTAAATGGGAAAATAAATATACGGTGTGGTGAGTTGAATCGGACGTTAAGAATATACGATCGAACGACAAAATCTTAGCATATTTGTTTAAATGGGAAAACAAATGTGTGGCAAAGTGAGTCGGGTCGAGGATTGAAATATATATTATATCGAGCGATGCGATCTTAAGTATAATTATTTAAATGGGAAAATAATTATATGTTAAGTGAAGTCGAGTCGATGATAATAAGATACAAGTTATGGAAATATTAACAAGAGTAATATATAACTTGTAACACAAAGGGTAATGTAACGCCAACAACACCTAGGATACACGCATAATTAAACGGGATTTGGAACAACTTGTGGTCGGGAGTTGGGTGTACAACTTGCCAAGGCACATACACTATAGGAATAGTGACTTATACGTTTAGGACGTTGATAGGTGCAAGACACCCTTTGCTATTCACCTCATTGAGCCAGACGCAGTTACAGGTGAGTTTCACGGCCCATTTTAAACTATTTTTACGTTTTCCGGGGGAAAGATATGTTAGGGATAATGTTTGACGGATTTAATACTTGAGGTGTGACCGCCACTCGGGGTTGAGTCCTCGCCTCTATAATCATTTGTTCAGGGAATTGAAACCGGAGGAATATTCGAATAGTACTATTGGTGCCTGACAAGGCCCACCCCTAATCGATAGCGTCGATTATGCATTAGGTTATGCCTGGGGTGCAAATATTCTGAACTTAAGTCGTGGGAAACCGAGTAACGACTTGGAGCGGGGCACAATTATTATATGTCTTGGTTTGATTATAGTCTCAAGTAGATTTATAGGAATTTGCAACTCCTATATATTGTCATAACATGGTATTCCCAAGTATTCAAGTTTTAGAAACTGAAAACCTGTGAACTCACCAATATATTTATATTGACGAAACTTTTTAAACATATCTTTCAGGTAATTAGAAGATGAAAGATCAGGCAAGCGGGGTCGGGGAATCTCCAATGCAAACGTCGAGCTTTTGTGGGGTTTCACCTTTATTTCCCAAGGCATTTGGGATATATTTGAGAAACCTCTAAGTTTATTTCAAAAACAATTATCTTTTGTGTAATGTTTGAAACTAATTCGACGTCATAATAAATGACCCATTTTCTTTAAATTACTAGTGTTTAGCCATAACCTTGACTTTATGCTTTTGAACCGTCGCGCCACGTGTTTCCGCCTTTGTCGTGGTGTGACAGAACGTGGTATCAGAGCCAAGGTTATAGCGAACTAGAGTATTTTCTTTAAAAACTAGACTATAACCGGATTTGGTTCTAAAGATAAAGTTTTCAAAAGAAAATGTACATGGTTTTAAATAAAAGTAATTTTTAAGAAGCATTGGGCATGAGGAGATTCCGACCAAGCCAGCCATGAGTATTGTTATGCTTTAACGTAAAATTAGAAGTTAGGAAGGTTACTATAGAGTAAAGCCATAACTGTCTAATCTAAATAAATCATATATATATGTACGGTTCTTTTGCCAGGATGTCGGACGCGGGAAGTATAGCACCTAGTGTTGACAGCAGTATCCAGATTATACCCGCACCTCCACCGGAGCCAGTCGAGTTGGTTGTACTCGATGCAGAGGAAGACGACGTAGAGATGGACGTCGCAGGAGGGTCAGACGACGACTCAGACGAGACAGATCCTAGCGAGGATCCTGACTGGACACCGGCCGTGGTCGACGCACCACAGCCCATCGTACCGGCCGCACCTTTGGCCGTACGCCCCGTTCGTGCCATCAGGGACTTCCCTGACGGCTGTGCCGGTCCTTCGCGACCAGTCCCCGCCCAGTCAGACGCGGCAGAGTCTCCTTTCCGCCGACGGCTCACGCCGAGCACGAGCCGGCACCGGTACCCCACCCATTGCCAGCGGGTATGAGACTCCTACCCATTCCCCGTGGAAGAAACGGATGGATATCCGACGACTCAGATGACGAGTCGGTAGGTTCAGTAGGGCACATGCTGGTGCCCGAGATTCAGGCTGCCCAGGAGGAGCCAGTGGCTCCCATGCCAGAGGACGCCCCAGCGGACCCCATAGCCCCACCAGCACCCGAGCCCCTACCCCAGGAGGAGCCAGCACCAGCAGCACTTATACATGAGGGTAGTCCCGCCCGTAGCTCTGAGCTACATAGGGCAGGCTTGGAGGCCTTCGCCACTGCGAGCCCTCCCACACCCCCTGTAGTGGTGTCCACTCCAGAGTGGGCCACTGTTTCTGAGCCACTGATAGCCCCACTAGCTGAGCCCATGCCACCACCTACCATTGCCATGACTATACCCATCCCCACCATACCCAGCATGACACCCGCACCATACCCTCTAGGTGCAGGGGACCCTTATCTGATGCCACACCACTTTTCCATCAGGCCACCCAGTTTCTTACTACCACACATACCAGTACCATTCCCCTTCGGGCCCTTCCCATCCACACACCCAGATATACCCGGACCATCCCAGCCACCCAGGACGACACCCTTGTCTGGACCAGCATGGTCCACTGCCATCACACTAGAGCGGGATTTTCAGACTCTCGCTGATACGGTGCAGCGCACCGTAACACAGGTGGAGCATCAGACACGTCTGATGTGGACGAGGATGATAGATGCGCGGGATGCTTTGGCGCATTACGCGGAGGAGTTGCTGAGCCTGGACGCTCAGTGCGGTATCACAGGGGATGCGCACTTTGCGCATCGACATTTCTTGTACGAGCGTATCATGAAGATCAGTATGACGATCAGTACGCACGCACCGCAGTACCAGTACCCCCCGCCACCGCCACAGTAGGATATATTGGGGACGCACTGAAGACGCACCAGATTATGTATATACTAGCAGCACTATGGTAGTACAGCACGGGTTATGACACTCGTCTGCATTTTGCCCAGCCGTACGGGTATTACGGCGTATGATATGATGTTTTATTATTTCAAAAGCAATGTGTTGTATGAGAAGTGTATTCTCCATTTTGTATTATGAACAAGCATTGTAATGACATTATTGAAATTAATGAAAAATCTTATTATTATGGTGAAATATGTTGTTGTCTATGATTATTATTGCTTACTCCATGTGTTGTGGTTTGTATATTTGTGTGGTGATGTTGTGTTGATTCCTATTTATATTTATGTATGATGTGTTGGTATGTTGTGTGATGATATGGTGTTGATTATTGTGTTCATGCTTTGGTTTGTTATTTATGCTTTGTATTGTATAAATGTTTGCCAAATTAACCTTTGATAATTATTATTGAAGAAAATGGCACCTGCCACCCGAAGCAACAGTGGTGCAGACGGACTGCCCACAACCCCAGCTGAGCTCGAAACTATGATTTCTGAACGAATAGCTCGTGCCATCGCTGAACACGAAGCCGCACGCTCGGAACACTCCCTTGACAGGACAGGGAGTGAGCGACGTGAGACCTCCCCCAGTGGTAAGAGGTTTATAAATAAATGAAAAAGCGATGGGAGAATATTCCACAAACTCCTATCCCATAATAACATACTATGTTACTATTACAGGGACAGCCTCGGGAGAGCGCGGCTGCACTTTTAAGGCTTTCTTGGACTGTAAGCCACTAAACTTCAGCGGCACTGAGGGTTCCATAGGCCTGGTCAAATGGTTCGAAAAGACCGAGGCAGTTATCCGCATCAGCGGGTGTACCCCTCGACAGTCTGTCATGTACGCCACTAATCTGTTCTTGGATCAAGCGCTAACTTGGTGGAACGGCCAAGTACAGTCCTTAGGAGATGATGTTGCATACTCTCTATCATGGGCGGCACTGAAAGAATTGATGACAGCCGAATACCGCCCGGCAAGTGAAGTTCAGAAGTTGGAAACAGAATTCTGGAACCTCACCATGGTAGGAGCTGACGTCACTGGGTATACGTCAAGATTTCATGATCTCGCACGACTGGTACCTCGCCTGGTTACACCAGAGAAGAACAAAGTGGAGCGATACCTATTCGGGCTAGCACCACAGATTCGCAGCATGGTCACCTCTTCCAAACCCACGACCATGCGCGAGGCAATTGATCTGGCACTAAGTCTGACTGAGGATGCCATCCGCATGGGTACCTTAATCCGCCAAGTTTCTGGGTTGAAAATTTCTGAAGCAAGTAGTGTTGAGGGTAAGAAACAGGGATCAAGTCCATCAGTTGTAACTAACGAGCAGGGTAATGGGCAAAGGTTTGGGAAAAGAAAGAGAGATGAAGGGAAAAGGGATCGAGCATCTGGAAGCTCGAACAAGAAAGGAAAAGGTTATGCCGCCACAGGACGTGGTAACAATAACAGCAACAAACAGGGAAACCAAGGGAGAAACAATGGGTTGACTTGCGGGAAGTGTCACCGCAACGGGCACAAGACTGAAGAGTGCCGATCTGGAGCACCAAAGAACGGAGGGGCCAGACCCTGTTTTGCATGTGGGTCATTGGACCATTGGAAGAAAGATTGCCCCAAAGTCAACAATCAGGCCCGTGGCCGGGCATTTGTTATTGGAGCCGGTGACGCACGGCAAGACCCCAATGTGGTCACTGGTACGTTTCCTCTAAATGGTCATTATGCCTCTATATTATTTGATACCGGTGCTGACTTTAGCTTCGTATCCATTGAGTTTAAAAGACTACTTGGTTTAAAAACTAGCAAACTAGATACTCCCTACTCTATAGAACTGGCTAATGGTAAAACTATTGAAACGAGAGAGGTAGCTAAAGATTGTAAGTTAGAACTCTGTGGGCACGAGTTTGGGATTGATCTATTACCGGTCGTATTGGGAAGTTTTGACATCGTTGTTGGCATGGATTGGTTGTCCGCACACCGTGCCATTGTGGTTTGCAACGATAAGATTATTCAGGTTCCCCTCGCAAGCGGTGAAACTCTCTCAATTCAAGGTGAAAGACACGGGACGCCATTAAGGATTATTTCGAGCATGAAGGCTCGTAAGTGTCTAAGAAAAGGGCTTGTCGCATTCTTGGCACACGTAGTGGACAAGAAGGCCGACGAGCGAAAGTTGGAAGACATTCCAGTCGCCAGAGATTTTCCGGATGTATTTCCAGAAGATTTGCCGGGGTTACCGCCACCTCGACAAGTCGAGTTCCGCATCGACCTCGTTCCCGGAGCAGCTCCTGTGGCACGATCGCCATACCGCCTAGCTCCATCAGAGATGCAGGAACTGTCCAGCCAGCTACAAGAATTATTGGACAAAGGTTTTATAAGACCGAGTTTCTCACCTTGGGGAGCTCCCGTCTTGTTTGTGAAGAAGAAGGATGGCACATTTCGCATGTGCATCGACTATCGAGAGCTGAACAAGCTAACCATCAAGAATCGCTATCCTCTCCCCAGGATCGACGATTTATTTGATCAGCTCCAAGGTTCCAGCTATTACTCCAAGATCGATTTGAGGTCAGGCTATCACCAGTTGCGTATACAAGAAGAAGATGTACCAAAAACGGCCTTCAGAACCCGGTATGGACACTATGAATTTTTGGTAATGCCGTTCGGCTTGACCAACGCACCAGCGGTTTTCATGGACCTAATGAACCGCGTGTGTAAGCCATACCTGGACAAATTCGTCATTGTCTTCATTGACGATATTTTGATCTATTCACGTACGAAAGAAGACCACGAGAATCACCTTCGGTTAATTCTTGAAGTATTACGCAAAGAGAAGCTCTATGCCAAATTCTCGAAATGTGACTTTTGGATTCGGGAAGTTCACTTTTTAGGTCACGTGGTAAACGAGAAGGGCATACACGTTGATCCAGCCAAGATCGAGGCGATTAAAAATTGGGAAGCACCTCGAACTCCTACCGAAGTACGACAATTTCTAGGCCTCGCGGGTTATTACAGAAGGTTCATCGAGAACTTTTCAAAGATAGCGCAAGCTTTAACCATGTTAACCCAAAAAGACAAGAAATTTGAGTGGACGGAAAAGCAAGAGGCAGCATTCCAACTGTTAAAAGACAAGTTATGTGGCGCTCCGATACTGTCACTTCCAGACGGTACGGAAGATTTTGTGGTTTACTGTGATGCCTCGCATCAAGGTTTGGGTTGTGTATTGATGCAGCGAGAAAAAGTAATAGCTTATGCTTCCAGACAACTGAAAATCCATGAGAAGAACTACACTACACACGATTTGGAATTGGGTGCAGTGGTATTCGCTCTCAAGATATGGAGGCACTACTTGTACGGAACCAAATGCACGATTTTCACTGATCACAAGAGTTTACAGCACATCTTCGATCAGAAGGATTTGAATATGCGACAACGGCGATGGGTTGAATTATTAAACGATTACGATTGTGAGATAAAGTACCATTCCGGTAAGGCGAACGTCGTAGCCGACGCCTTGAGTCGCAAGGAACGGGTTAAACCATTGCGTGTTCGAGCTTTGGGTTTGACTATCCACACGAATATGACCGAACGAATTCGTGAAGCTCAAGTTAACGCCCTCAAACCCGAGAACGTCAAAGGTGAAAGGTTACGAAAGATGGTTGATTCATTGGAACCAAAAGCGGACCAGACATTGTATTTCATGAATAGAATTTGGGTTCCAGTATATGGTGGTTTGCGTGAGCTAGTATTGGCCGAAGCTCACAGTTCTAGATATTCGGTTCACCCGGGTGCAGACAAGATGTTCCACGATTTGAAGGAACTTTATTGGTGGCCGAACTTCAAAAGGGATATAGCAGCCTATGTTGCGCGATGTTTGACTTGCGCAAAGGTCAAGGCTGAGCACCAGAGACCTTCCGGTTTGCTCCAGCAACCGGAAATACCGGAATGGAAATGGGAACGAATCACCATGGATTTCATTACCAAGTTACCTAAGACGACAAGCGGCCATGACATGATCTGGGTAATCATAGATCGATTGACGAAATCTGCACACTTCCTCCCGATTCGCGAAACGGACAGATTGGAGAAACTGACCCGTTTGTACATTAAGGAAGTGGTGTCTAAACACGGTGTACCTGTATCTATCATCTCCGATCGGGATAGTCGCTTCACTTCCAGATTTTGGGAAAGTTTAAATGAAGCCCTCGGTACTCGCCTCGACATGAGCACCGCATATCACCCCCAAACGGATGGTCAAAGTGAACGAACCATCCAGACCTTGGAAGATATGCTACGGGCATGCGCGATTGATTTCGGAGGTAATTGGGATACGCACTTGCCATTGGTAGAATTTTCTTATAACAACAGTTATCATACGAGCATTCAAGCCGCACCGTTTGAAGCTTTATATGGACGCAAGTGCCGATCGCCATTATGTTGGGCGGAAGTTGGGGAAAAGCAACTCACCGGGCCCGAAATTGTTCAAGAGACCACGGATAAGGTCTTTTTGATAAGAGAACGCCTCAAAGCGGCCCGGGACCGCCAGAAGAGCTATGCTGATATGAGGCGAAAGCCTTTAGAGTTTCAAGTTGGAGACAGGGTCCTATTGAAAGTGTCACCTTGGAAAGGTGTCGCGCGCTTTGGGAAGCGCGGGAAGCTGAACCCGCGATATATTGGACCATTCAAAGTCTTGTCCAGGGTAGGCACAGTGGCATACAAGCTCGAGTTGCCTCAAGAGCTTAGTGGAATACACGACACGTTTCATGTGTCGAACTTGAAAAAGTGCCTATCCGACGAAACTCTCATTATTCCTGCTGACGAGATCCAGATTGACGACAAGTTACATTTTGTGGAAGAACCAATCGAGGTAACTGATTGGAAGGTCCAAAAATTAAGGCGCAGCAAGATCAGATTGGTCAAAGTGCGCTGGAATGCCAAGCGTGGACCGGAGTTCACGTGGGAAAGGCTGGACCGGATGAAGCAAAAATACCCCGCCCTATTCGAGAAGACACCTGTACCGGAGAACTCGAAGTGAATTCCGGGACGGAATTCTCTTAACGGGGGGAGAATGTAACAACCGGCAAAAATAAGGTAATTCCGTACAATTAATTAATATATGATTAACGTAATTAAATGCAATTATGTGTGATTTAATTAGCAAGGCCTTAGGGAATAGCAATTTCCAAATAGTGCATAGGAATGCATACGTTTAATGGTAAAGCATGATAGGATCATGTGCGAATAAGCTATCCGGTACGGATGTTGGCAATTACCCGGTAATAATTAAATAAACGAAATGAATCCCGGACACCCAGGATATGAAATAAAGGGTATTTTCATAAGATATAATGAGTTTTGGAACTCCAAAACCATAAATGAAAACGTCTTGTACAAATCTCCCGGTAACGAATAAAGTGCGCGTATCGCACCCGATACGCGTATAACTCGTAATTTCACCCGGTAAAAGCCTAAATAATCAATCAACGCTTAAAATAGACTATATTTAAGTGTTATTAAAGGTATATTTAATGTCCGGATAACGCGTGATTAAAACCCGAAAAATACCCGAACGACACCCGAACGACGGGGGATTAAACATAACAAGCAATGGGTAAATAATTGAAGTTGTGGACCCCACTTATACCCATCAAAGGGCCGGCCAAATGGCCTTGTTTTATCCATGTTATGTTAATAATAATAAGCTAAAAGATCTTACATGGAGCATGCAACATAAGACAAAGTTGTAAGAAAAGTGGTAAGTAAACATGTAGTACAAAAGTAGCCCAACCCTTGTCCCCCCTTTACCCATTTTCGGCCAAAGGCCACCCAAGGCCAAGACAACACTCCAAGACATCATTACACAAGTGTGCATGCATGTATGTGAAGTCTTGTATATAGGTGTAATGATGCCTTAGAAAGATTAATCAAGATTTACAAGCAAAACACCTATATCTATATCCATATACACGGCCACATTCATACACACACACATCTTCATTTCAAAAATCTCCAAGTACACTCATAATCTTCCATAAGATATCTCAAATCTCTAGCATCATTACATGAGTTGGATATATAATAACATGTGTTAGAGGCTTGTAGCATCAAAGCAAAACTCTCCTTCTTTTTCCTTCAAAGAGCCGTGGGTTTACAAGCATACATACACATTGTTCTTTCAAGTTTTTACAACTCCAAATCACTTAAAATCATCCATCATCCAAACCCCTTTTGTGTGTTTCAAGAGCTTGGAGCTAAACCACTAGGAAGAACACACTAAACCCCTCTCAAATCCAAGGTTTTTGTCTTCCCTAGCCTTGTGCTAGTAGTAAGCTTCTTAATCTTGTTTTTGATTGTTATTTTTCATGTATGTGTTCCTAGTAGCAAGTTGTACATGAAGGGTTTAAAAATGGTTTTGAACATAATCTTTAATAGGTTTTCATGTGTAAAATGAAAGGTTAAAGATATAGAAATAAACCATGGATTTGATGATGATGATATATTAGTCTTGAAAATATATGAAGTTTACATATAAGACTAAGTAGGATGATGTTTTGGTTAATATTTTGAGATGAACTTGAATATGTTAAAACTAACTTTAATTCATCTTATTATGATCATTTAAGTAATAATATGTGGTAAAACATGTTAGAAGTTCATAAATGAAAAAGATGGAAAATTAAAGTTAACTCACTTAGATGAATGAAATTTTGATAAAATGAGCAAATACATAAAACACACTTATAATTAGTCCTTCATATGGAATATAAGACTAACATAAGTGTTTTGATACAAAAATAACTTACCAATAAAAAGTTGAATCTTCAAAGTTAACTATTTTGAGTGAAAAATGCCAACTTTGAAAGTTAGAATAGAAAATGCAACTTTTGTAAGTTAAGGGACTAAAGTTGTAACTTTGAAAGTTAAGGGACTAAAATGGACATTTTAGAAACTATTAGTCCAAAAATACAAGTATGGAAAGTTTGGTGTCAAAAATGTAAGTATTAAAGTCTAAGGATGATTTTTGTAAATACTAGTAGAAATACTTGGGTATTTTGTATAAAAGTGTATTTTTGAAAGTTATAAAAATATAAAGGGTTTTAACATAAGGATTTTTATAAAATAGAGATTTTATAAAAATATTAAACACACTTGGGAAACTTATACAAAAATGAATACTTTTATATAAATGGGAATATAAAAGTGTTGGAAACATTTTTGTAGTAAGTTGACAAGTTGGGTTAAAAATACATAAGTATTTTAACCATCCAAGTAACATGTGAAAATAGGAAGAAATATGGTTAAATATTTCTATAAAATACATGTTGGGAAAAACTTGGAAAAATTAACTAATCGAGTTAAGATATCGAACTAAAACGCGTTAACGAACCATAACCGGACAAAAATATGAGAAAAATGCCATTGCGGCAAGATAAGAAAAATATATATTTTAAGAAGTAAAATATATATATATACCTTGGGTGAAAATAAATAAACACTTTCCTAAGTGTTGGAGGATAAATTCGTGGGAGAAACACTTGACGTAAACGAATAAGACGTTAAAACAAACGTATATACTTAACAAGAAAAATTACACATTTATATACTTGTACGCTCGTCTCGGCGAAATTCAAGTATATCTACTTAATGGGAAAGTAGATATGCGGGGAGGAAAGCCGCGACGAGAAGACAAAGATATATATATGTGTAGGTCGTATCAACGAAATCCTAGTATATTTGTTTAAATGGGAAAATAAATATACGGTGTGGTGAGTTGAATCGGACGTTAAGAATATACGATCGAACGACAAAATCTTAGCATATTTGTTTAAATGGGAAAACAAATGTGTGGCAAAGTGAGTCGGGTCGAGGATTGAAATATATATTATATCGAGCGATGCGATCTTAAGTATAATTATTTAAATGGGAAAATAATTATATGTTAAGTGAAGTCGAGTCGATGATAATAAGATACAAGTTATGGAAATATTAACAAGAGTAATATATAACTTGTAACACAAAGGGTAATGTAACGCCAACAACACCTAGGATACACGCATAATTAAACGGGATTTGGAACAACTTGTGGTCGGGAGTTGGGTGTACAACTTGCCAAGGCACATACACTATAGGAATAGTGACTTATACGTTTAGGACGTTGATAGGTGCAAGACCACCCTTTGCTATTCACCTCATTGAGCCAGACGCAGTTACAGGTGAGTTTCACGGCCCCATTTTAAACTATTTTTACGTTTTCCGGGGGAAAGATATGTTAGGGATAATGTTTGACGGATTTAATACTTGAGGTGTGACCGCCACTCGGGGTTGAGTCCTCGCCTCTATAATCATTTGTTCAGGGAATTGAAACCGGAGGAATATTCGAATAGTACTATTGGTGCCTGACAAGGCCCACCCCTAATCGATAGCGTCGATTATGCATTAGGTTATGCCTGGGGTGCAAATATTCTGAACTTAAGTCGTGGGAAACCGAGTAACGACTTGGAGCGGGGCACAATTATTATATGTCTTGGTTTGATTATAGTCTCAAGTAGATTTATAGGAATTTGCAACTCCTATATATTGTCATAACATGGTATTCCCAAGTATTCAAGTTTTAGAAACTGAAAACCTGTGAACTCACCAATATATTTATATTGACGAAACTTTTTAAACATATCTTTCAGGTAATTAGAAGATGAAAGATCAGGCAAGCGGGGTCGGGGAATCTCCAATGCAAACGTCGAGCTTTTGTGGGGTTTCACCTTTATTTCCCAAGGCATTTGGGATATATTTGAGAAACCTCTAAGTTTATTTCAAAAACAATTATCTTTTGTGTAATGTTTGAAACTAATTCGACGTCATAATAAATGACCCATTTTCTTTAAATTACTAGTGTTTAGCCATAACCTTGACTTTATGCTTTTGAACCGTCGCGCCACGTGTTTCCGCCTTTGTCGTGGTGTGACACTGGTGCAGAGCTTTTTTTAATGGTAACAATAGTTGTTTATGTTTCTTTTCATTGAATGCATTTGACATTTTTTTAATTGTAACAATGAATGTTTATGTTTCAGAGAGGCCAAAGAGTGATATCCTGTTGAACAACCTATGTGAGGTGTTCAACAGGCAGTTGATCCTAGGCAGGGATAAACCCATTATCACCTGTCTAGAATTTGTAAGGGAGTACTGTATGAAGAGGTTGATGATTGTTCGGGTGATGATTTCAAAATCATCAGGCCCTTTAACACCAAGAGCCACAGACCTGTTTGAGAAGATAAAAGATGATGCTAGCCAATATTCTGTCATTTGGTGTGGCACTGGAAAGTATCAAGTAAGTGGTCCAGAGAATGAGACAAGGGCTGCTAACATGAATGAAAGGAGTTGTGCTTGTAGGAGGTGGCAGTTGACTGGAATGCCATGTAGGCATGTTGTAGCTGTATATGGAATATGGCACTTCATGGATTGGATGATGGAGTTCCTGAGAAATATGTTCACAAAGCTTACTGGGTTGATACATGGAAGAAGGTGTATGACCATACCATTGAACCACTAAATGGAACTGATATGTGGGAACATTTTAACTGTCCCACCACCCTCATAGCTCCTAAATACCACAAGCCTGTTGGAAGACCTAAAAAGAAGAGGAGAAAGTCTGCTTTTGAAAAGGATGAGGTTGCAAAGTTGTCAAAAGCTATTGAAAAGGGTGCCAAATTGCCAAGGAAGGGTAATCCAGTCAAATGCAAGATTTGCAAGCAACCAGGACATAACAAAAGGACCTGCAAAAAAGCTGCTGGGGGTTCACAGGCTGCTGGTTCACAAGCTGGGGGTTCACAAGTTATGTAGTTTTCAGTTTAGTTATGCCACTTTATGTATTAAAACTTATCATTTTGGTGTTTGTGAACTTTGACTTATATGGTATGGGTTATGGTATGGATTATGGTATGTATTATGACTGGTAACTTGGCAGTTTAATCTAGCATTTTGGGGTTTCTTTTGGTTTGTATTGGTTAACTTTACTATAGTTTTGTGACCATTTTAGCAGTTTAATGTAGCATTTTATGTACCATTTTGGCAGTATAATGTTGCATTTTAAGTACCATTTTAAGTACCATTTTGGCAGTTTGGACCAAACATAATGTATCATTTTGGCAGTTTGGACCAAACATAATGTATCATTTTGGCAGTCGAACACTTGTGTAACACTTGTGTGGCAGTTGCATTGAATGAAGTTCATTTATGGGGTCAGTGGGTAGATTTCAGGTAGATGGATGAGTTAATTGTTCAACAGGCATTTAAAAGACCCAATATTGCAAAACATTCATACAATTCACATAACACAGCCTTGAAAAACAACTCTAAAATACTATAATGTTTAGGCAAGTTGTTCTTGCACTACCTGCAGTTCAAGAACCAGTTGAAAACCCTGAAGTTCTTGATGAAGAGTATGATACAACGGATGATGAAAAGGTGGTTCAAGAGTTGGTTGAAGATAATTTTAAACAACTTACAAAGGTTGATGAAAAGGCTAAAGGGAAGGCAGTTCAAGAAGAAGAGGAGCTTGACCCATGTAGAGACTATGACCCAGAGGTGTTAAAGAATGCCTGGAATTATGACAGCCCAGATCAGTATGATGGTACCATGATGTTACAAAGGTTGATGAAAAGGCTAAAGGGAAGGCAGTTCAAGAACCGGTTGAAGAAGAAGAGCTTGACCCATGTAGAGACTATGACCCAGAGGTGTTAAAGTATGCCTGGAATTATGACAGCCCAGATGAGGATGCTTATTACCATGATCCCTATGAAGGAGAGCATGGAACAGATTCGGACTACTGTTCGGATGATGATTGTCGTTGGAAGTAGGCTTGTGGTTGTTGTAGGTTATGTTTCCTGACTTAGGCTTATCTATTTCATGTATGCACTAGACTACTTTTAGTATGAACTTTATTTTGTATGTTTCTGTTTGGTTATGTACTAACTACTTTAAGTATGAACTTTTCAATCTTTTCATTAAATACATTGTTCTTGGTCATTACAAACCTTATCATTACAATAAGAAACAACATACATTGAGTTTTTATCATTACAAAACGACCTACATTGAACTAAAACATGATAAAATACATGATGATTCCAAACCAAGTCATCCATAGATAAGTTTTCAGCTTCTTATTCTCAGATTTAAGTGTCCCAACTAAGGTCTGCAAGGCTGTGTTCTTGAATCTCAGTTTTTCAGTCTCTTCACCATCATTGATAGTACTAGGAATCTGACCCAAGGGTAGTTCAGCCCAACAAACGAAACCACAGCTCCTCCCCTTCTTGTTGCAGCAGAAAAACCGTCTACCAAGGTTTGTAGAGGTGGAAGACACACGTATGATAGTAGGAGCTCCACATTTGCAGAATACCATCGTCTAGGTTAGCTGATCGAAACCTGTATGATTTGGAAGACAAACGAAATCCACACTTAGGTATGATTTAGGAATTAGGGTTTGTATGATTTGGGAATTAGGGTATGTAGGATTTGGGAATCAGGTTTGAATTGAGAGAAAGAAGAAGAAGAAGAAGGTCTGAATATGAAGAAGATAGGTTTTAAATGGGGTTTTAAAACGTTATAACATGAAAGGACGAAAGTACCCCTCCCATTTAACTGAGTTTTTCTTCTTCGTTAGAAACTCTGTTAAATATGGGCCAAAATGGCAATTTTCAATCTGTGAGGGGTTCTTTTGGCACAAAAAAAAAATAACTGACCAAACAAGCATTTTGGGCCAAACCTGAAGGGCCATTTTGGCAATTTACTCTTTTTTCACGGTGTGGAAATTTCCTAGCCATTACAAAAACGCCTAAGGGGCGATGTTTGATTTGGATGGGGGCGTGGATTTGGGGTAGAAACACCATTCCCGTCTACACTAAATATGGTCTTAGGGTTATTTAATTTAACACTTCAGTTTTTGGGTTAATCAGTTTCCTCATTTAAAGCATATATTCAATCAGATCAAACCAAACATAAATCAAGATCCTCAATGCAAAAAAAAAAAAAAAAAAAAAAAAAAAATTATGATTAGTTTTATTTTCAGTTTCAACTTTCAAATCCAAAATTAAATTTTCTTAAAACAAAATATTCAAAAAAAATGGTTTAAATAAAGAAAAAGTTCATTAAGTTTAATTATTTCTTCAAGTAAAATATAATACGTTTAAAAGAAATACATTCATAGACCAACATAAATTCAACTTCATTAGGTTAACAAAATTAAGTTTCGTAATACAAAATAACAAATTTCATTCGATTAAACAAATCATCATTTGTGTGATACTAAATTTAAATTATATTTAAAAAAACAAACAAACAAACATTGCAACTTCCATCAAACTAATATTTCATTCGATTCAACAATTTAACCACAAAAGTAACTACCATACTACCAACACAATATTCATCAACAAACCTAACACTAAACAACCAACAACTAACAACCATTAACCACAAATAACCAACAATCTAAGAACTCGTAAACTTCGTAACCGCCTTCGTCCCCTCCGAAACCGCATGTTTCGCCAATTCCCCAGGCAAAACCAACCTAACCGCCGTCTGAATCTCCCTAGACGTAATCGTCGGCTTCTTATTATACCTCGCAAGCCTCGAACTCTCCTGAGCCAACTTCTCAAATATATCATTAATAAAACTATTCATTATCCCCATCGCCTTGCTCGATATCCCGATATCCGGATGCACCTGCTTCAACACCTTAAAGATATAAATCTTATAAGTCTCCACACTCTTCTTGCTCCTCTTCTTCTTCTTGTCCGTCGCCCCAGCCCCCGCCTCCTTCGGTAGCTTCTTTCCGGCTTTCGGCTTCTTCTCCGCAGGAGCCTTTTCGGCTGGTTTTTTCTCTGCTGGTTTTTTTTCTGCTGCCTTTGGCGCCATTTTTTTTTGAAAGTTTGTTTGGTTAAAAAAAGAGGGAAAGGGATATTGTTTGATTTGTGGTTTGTAGGGTGAGTGGGTTGGGTTTATATAGGGAGAGAGAGAAAGGATGTGATTGGTGGGTTGTTGTTGTGGTGGATTGGTGATTATGTGAATGACAGCCGTTGATTTGGTGAGGGGTTTAGTGGATGGGATTTCGTGTAGGGAAAGGTGAGGGATTGAGGATATGTGGGTTGACGCGGATTGATGAGGTGGCAGAGTGATTAGAGGATGGACGGATGAGATCAGTTTGGCTTTATGAAAAGAGATGTTTTTTTTTAATGATCAACTAAAGTATTGCTAGATACTCTGTACGTGGCCCCTAATGGTCGAAAGGGGCCCTAGACGGCCTCTAATCCGTACGGACAAAGCCCTTCGGCCCACCCGTCTCCTGTTCCAAGGAAAACCTGGCCCACAGACCCGCCCGAAGGCACGGCGGTAATGAACCGGTAAAACCTGGAGGGATCAGGAGTCGAACCCATGACCACAAGGGTCAAGGGTCTCTCCATCACTTCCCAACCACCTACCCCACCACAAGAGTGGGGGTATCCATCACATGCCTCCCGTGGGAATCGAACCCGGCTCCCCCAAAAAGAGAACCAGCCCTTTTACCACTAGGCCACACGATCAGGATGAAAAAAGATGTTTACTTTTTTTTGTTTCGAAATAAAGTGAAATAATATTGTCTTGCAAAAATGTTGGCATCTTCTATAATATATAAATAAAAGCTAATGAGTGACACATGGCACTTATGGGAGCTTCCTTTAAGTTTTTCCCTTTTATTTTACCGGGTCAATTAAATGGGTTATAAATACTTCATCTACTATTAAATTATTTTTTCTCTCTTATGTGCATAGCACATGCACTTTCCCCCATGATTTTTAAACGTTAATAAATTTTTTAAACGACATTTTTTTGAAAAAAAAAATACACCAAATTAACGAGCGTTTTATTATCTTTCCAACGACTACCATATTGCTATACAAAAAAACGAAAAAAAAACAAGCGTTTTATTATCTTTCCAACAAGTACATATAAGTAATGGTTATAGTTTACACTTTTGTTATAATAAACTTGTCAAATTAGACGAATATGTAAAGAGTATTCATTTCGATGATTATGAAACAGAGCTTAGTAACAACTATTTAAAGCTACATCTGTTTGAAGGAAACTATTGAAGTAATATCTGTTTAAATCAACAACTGTTTGTAGTAACAGCTATTTTAGAAAGATCTCCTAAACAGACCCTCTGCCCTTGAACATACGTTACTAAACACATTTTTTCTTGCAACAGATGATTGACTTCTTAATTTGGTGTTTAGTAAAATTCGCCTGTTTATGTTTTTTATATTTTGGGGAGTATGTTGTCTTAAACAGACCAAGTTTTCCATTTTGTATGTTGTTTTGTTAACTTGGATATTTCATTGAAATTATGTAATTGTAATAATAAATTTAAATCTTATAACAACTGTTTGACAAATTTGTTGGCAAGTTAACAAATATTCGTAAACAAAGTAATGAAATCTCAGTTGAAGATTAAGATTATCTGTTTCTTTTTAATATATGTTATCCCAACAGAGTTTTTCATGCTTCTGTTAATTTATCATCAACTGTTTCATTCATCAGTGGTTACGAAAGGTAGAAGCACAACCATCAATGATTGTATTTTCAGCTTTAGTTAGACTTAGTCTTCCTGTGTTTTCACACGAGATTTGTAATAATGTTTTTATATATGTAGGTTACATGCAAACAAATATTTACAATGTTCATTTCCCTTAATAAAAAAATGTTATCTACAACATAAAAATGTTAGATAAGGTAGATCAATGAAACCAAATGTGTGCTTTACAAGCTTTGTATTATAGGATGTTGTAACAATTCGGCACCGACCCCCAAAATTTTTCAAGTAATAATAATATTATCGGGTAATAAAAGCGAGTCAAAATGAATAATGAGCGAGCCGGTTAGGTGCGAAACTGAAAACCGAACCGAATAATATAACTAATATTATTATAGCACGCGTTTGTGACTGAGCTGATACGTGAAACGAACCCGAACCCGAACCCGCTCCCAATGGTGGTGATTAGTCACCATGGGACACATGGCATGATTACCATGTGCCCCATGGCACTCTTATGTTACTACACACATACACACTCACTATTATAAAATCCACTCACACACACATTATAATACATACACACACACTTTACTGAATATCAAGAGAGAGTGAGAGAGGAGAGAGAGGGAGACCGGAGGTCTCCTCCGCCCGAGGCGGAGCTCCGGCGGCCGAGCCCCGCAAGCCCCCTACCACCCTACTCTCCTCTCACATATACACTCACGCACACAGAAGATCAGAGGCGGAGAGGAACGACGAAGAGGAGGAGAGAGAAGCAGTGGAGTTTGGAGGAAGAAAGGAGGAGCTGGTGAGCTTCCGACCGCCGTCAGCGGCGGAGCTCCGGCCATCCCACGACAAACAATAACCACCACCCGACTATTATTATTCTTAGAGAGAGAGAGATCTGAGATGAAGAGAGAGAAAGCGTAGGAGAGAGAGAGACAGAAGGAAGAGGAGGAGACGCGGTGGCTTCGGCACCAGCTCCACCTTGTCGCACGATTCATCACCAACCCAAGGTAAAACCATATCCCGTCTTCTCCTTGAGTTCAGATCTAAAGGTTGATGGTTGAGGGTTTGGTGATTATTGTTGTGAATAAGGTTGTAGTGGTGATCGTGGTTCCGAAGGCGGTGGCTCACAGAAGGTCCGTATGGTGGTTGTGATGATGGACGGCGGGGACTCGGTGGTGATGATGGATATTGGAGGTGTGCAGGGCGACGGTGGTGGTGCTGTGTTGTTAAGGGTTCGGGTCAAGTACAGAGATGAGCTAAGGAATAGGTCAACCAAGGTCAACGGGGGTCAATAGTTGGTCAACCAAAGTCAATAGGTCAACTGGATGGTCAACGGGTCAAACCCGAGCCGAAGACGAGTGATAGGTATAACCGAACCCGATAGTTGAACTATTATACATAGATATTTATTGTTGTATAAGTTTAGGATAATTTTTGTGGAATTTTATAAAATCGTTTAGATATTTTTATAGAATTTTATAATTTTAATTGAATAAACTTGTAATATTTATAATATATATAAAATAAATTATTTTTGAAAAACTAAAAATTTGGGTGATGAACTTTATCATATGATAATTTTTGTAGAATTTATAAAACACTTTTAGTATTTAAAAACGATTTTTAAAAAGAATGAAGATAATATAGATATAGGATAACAAAACAAGAAAAAAAAATGTTTGTTCATGGTGGGACTCGAACCCTTGATCGGCCGGTTCATGTGTTTACACACACACTTGTTACCAGCTGATCTGTGGGTTAATTGATGTTAGGATTCAAACTGTTTAATCTTTATAACTTGTATGCGATCGTGTTCTTCCCCAATTCAATTAAGAACAAACCCTAGGATTACACTATGCTTTAAAAACACGATTCAGACTAATTAACCATGGGGTTTTCAATTATCAACCGCCGATTAACATATATCAACAAGTAATTTAACACATACCAGTTATGAAGCTTCTATAATTTGCCGTCAAACACTAAGTCAAAGTGATGATCGATACGTTGTTTTAGCGAGTTATAGGGTGGGATTTGATAGAGGGTTTCTGTTAGTCGGACCTCTAGGAGTCTGTGTGCGATTTTAATCGAGATAACGACTGGTATTTATAAGGCTTCGATCTTGACTAAGGGTTGGTCAAAAACGAGCATTAACGCCCCAATTCCGGTGATTAAGGGCTGATGTATTGCGTTAATTAGCTGGTCAATGGGAAGCATTGAAGGGTGATTATCATTCCATGATTTTAACTTGCTGTTGACTTTTTTTTTTTTTTTGCCTTTCCTTTGTTCTTGCGTCGCACAGGAAGAAGAAAAAGAAGGGGATGAACCAGCGATATGAAGGGATAAATATAATTGGGGCTGGGATTGAATAAGTAACGAGCTTGTAGCTCAGTGGTTCGGTGTGTGTGTTGGGTCTGGCACGGCAGGGGTTCGAAACCCGGCTGCAACAGAGGGTTTTCCCTTTTTTTTTATAACAGATTAAGGGGAACGAGGAGTGGGCCTGATCTGGGCTGGTTTCTTGGGCCGATATGTGGGCTGTTGGGCTTCAGAAAATCCACAAGGTTGAAGTGGGTTTGGTTTGGTTCATGTAGTTGTTGGGTTATAGGTTTGGTTTAGTTATATAAAAGAAATCTTATTATTATTATTATTATTATTATTATTATTATATATAAAAAATAAAATAGAAAGTGACGGATGTCACAGTCGTGGTTTGGTTATGGTGCTCATGGTAACTATATTATGCATCGACACAGACAACGAAACCTTTGAGCAACAAACTATTTTATCGAGTCAACAAAACCTACGAACTCACCAACTTTTTAGTTGGCACATTTAAGCATGTTTTTCAGGGGACCAAGTAAGGATAATAAGAAGGCATGTTTAGGAATGCCTGCAGAAGTCTCTTGTTTTGTTATTTTGATGTAGCCACTTGAGACAATTGCTAAGAGTTGTAATATGTATTCGCCTATGTGACTTATGTGTTTTATGAAATAAGTGTCATTAGTATTTCTCATAAACAATGTTTGTGATCACCATGTTCGTCTCACCTCGCATTTCCGCCTTAAGCGGGGTGTGACATTGGATCACCGGATGTTAGAACATGTGTGTTGTGCCAATAATGATATTATGGATACATATATTATTTGTGAACAAACACGTGTTATTGAAATATATATATATATATATATATATATATATATATATATATATGCTTGTTCTTTGATAGTGTTTGATGTCTTTGGTGGGTGTTAACCTCATGAAACATCTTGTAAATTGTCTGGTTTTGAGTGAAATTGCGTAGTTTTCCCACTTGGGCATTGTCTCGTGTATTGTTGTTTGTTCCTAAGTGGTAATCGGGTATTCAGTTGCTTTCTGTTGAGCGTGTGATTGGCTTGACTATTCAACGCCAATTGTCTGGTATAGTCCGAGTGTTGTATGCATAAATGGGTATTCTATTGAATTTCCACAATAACTCAGGCTTTACTAGACCCGGGGGGGTTATAATGCATGTAAAAATGTCTAATTATGCACTTGAAATTACAGAAATAAGTAACATGCGTACGGATGTTGACTTGTATCATTGACTAGTGTCACAAAATATTAGCAAAACATATAAGAAATCATAACTTATCAGTTCAAAACGAAAATGAAAGATCTTAGCAGTGTCAATTGTTAGAGAGATAGACAAACTCCTAATATCCAAACAATTTTTAATGTGTTCATCGTCAGTTGAACCTAATTATTTCAAATTAAACTAAGTTTTATATACGAAAGACTCATCAAACCTCATAACAATAAGTTTCAAGTACAGTAAAGTTCAATCCAAATCCAACCTACTTAAGTGAAATCAAAGTACATCATCTATAGCTCATCCTAAAACGTAGTCATCAACTTAGCAAACACAAAAAAGAAAATGTTGGTCCCACTTTAAATCAAATGGTAATGAGATTTCAAAAAGATGTATATAATCAATGTGCGGAATGAGAAATCAAACTTTCAAAAACAATAGATCACACAAGTTTTTAAGAAGTTTTGAGTTTTATACATAGTGACAACCTTATGACAAGGATCACATTTGGACTTTACAAAAGAATGACTCAAAAGAATTCTTATGGCTGTCGTGAATGCGGTGTGAAGTATGTGTAAAAGATATTTCTAGTATGAGCAAATGTTTACTTTGTATATCACACACTTTCACATTCACCATTAGCAATCTTCTCATTCGTATAATGTCTTCTATTTATAGAGAAGGATTGACCCCAAGTTAGTGAATAAACACTTGTTTATTTATCAACTTGTTGCTTTTTGCAAGTTGAAAAGGGAAAGAAAGTCTTTGCATGAATGATTGGGATCAAGGTTCATGCATTTAACTTTCCCACTTGTCAAGATTCCAAATTTCTTCTAGAAATCTGAAGTCTAAATATGAGATTTGGTCAAGAAGTCAATATCAGAGTTTTGTCCCAGAAATATGGTTCCTTTGTCCCAGATTTCCATGTTCTTTCCCATATTTCATCAGAAAGGAGTTGTGTTTGTCTTTCAATGTCTTTGTCTTTAGAGAGATCTTGTTTTTGAATCTTTTATTGATCTTAACCTCTTCATTTGGAACCTTTTCTGGATGTTATTAAAATTTAACCCACATTTTTTAATTTAATAATTCAACTTATATTGAATTTGTTTCTTTTTTAGGTGACCTGAAATGAACACTATTATCTAACATTTTAAATGGTATTTGAATTATATATTGTTGTTTTTTCTGACTTATGAATTTTATTTTAACTATTGATTACGTTCATGTTTTATTTTTCTTATATGAATATTTAATCTTTTGTTAATGCATGTTTAGATTTATTTTTATTTAATAAAGTTTAAAATTCAAAGTATTAATTTTTATTGAACAATGTGTGTCACACCACGCCAATGGCGGAAACACGTGGCGCGACGGTTCGAAGGGCATAAAGTCAAGATTAACACAAACTACAAGTAATTAAGAAAAGGGATCATTTATTTATTACGTCGAAACAAGTTTTAAGTTTACACATCATCAAATCACGTTGTCTTAATACAATAGCGGAGGTTTCCCAAATATATCCCAACACTATGGGAAATAAAGGTGAAACCCCTCCAAAATATCCGACGCATGAGAGAGATCCCCGCCCTAACCAGCCATGCAATCCTTCATCAATCAATTACCTGAAAGATATGTTAAAAATCGTCAATATATAAATATTGGTGAGTTAACAGGTTTTAGTTTCCAAAACTTTACTTTTGGGAAATAACACATGTTGTGACCATTATAGGAGTTGCAAGTTCCTACAATATACTTGAGCCCATAACCAAACCAAGACTAATGATCATGCCCCGCTCCAAGTCGTTTCTCGGAATCTAACGACTTAATTTCAGAATACGTGCACCCCATGCATATGCCGATGCATAATCGACGCTATCGATTAGGGGTGGGCCTTGTCAGGCACCAATAGTACTATCCAAATATTCCTTCGGTTTCATTTCTCTGAATTAATGGTTACAGAAGAGAGGACTCAACCCCGAGTGGCGATCACTACTCAAGTAATTTATCCTGTCACACATTTCCCTAACATATCTTTCCCCCGAAAACGTAAAATAGTTTAAAATGGGGCCGTGAAACTCACCTCAACAAGTGCGCAAGCCTGAATAGAGAATAGTTCGTCCGAGGTCAACACCTACAAACGTCCTAGGCGTATAAGTCACTAAGCCTATAGTGCGTGTGTTTCGGCAAGTTGTACGTCCAACTCCCAAACCACTATTTGGTCCAATTCCCCGTTTAATTAAGCGTGTATTCTAGGTCCGTTGGTGATGGATTACCCTTTTACAAGTTACACTTATATTTTCATGAGTATTAGTTAACTTGTATAATATTATTCTCGACTCAACTCACTTAACGTATAATTATTTTCCCATTAAATAATTATACTTAAGATCTCGTCGTTCGATATAATATTTTTAACACTCGACTCGACTCACTCTACCGTATATTTATTTTCCCATTTAAATAAATATACTAAGATCTTGTCGATCGATAATGTATTTTCTTCGCTCGACTCGACTCACCATGCCATATATTTACTTTCCCATTAAATAAATATACTAGGATCTCGTCGATTCGATAATATATATTTTTATGGTCAAGTCCATACGTTCGTTTTAACGTTTAATCGTTAGATTATTTACGTTATTTTTCTCCCACAGATAATTTCCAACACTTAGGAAAGTGTTATGTATTTTTCACCCGAATTATATATTTTAAATCCTTTAAAGTATATATACTCATCTACTCATTAGACGTAATAATAATTTACTCGTTCATCCGTTTTTACGTCTTAGTTCGTTAACACGTCCAAATCCGATTACTTAACTTATATTCATATATTGTTAATTTTTCCCAAGTTCCACAATATATGTATTCTTGAAATTTTTTCCCCCTTTAATTTCTACATATATTACTTGTAAGTTTTATAAACACATTTGTATTTTTATTACCAAGACTTGGTTTACTTATATATAAAAATGCTCCAACACTTTTATATTCCCATTTATATAAAAGTGTTCATTTTTATATAAGTTCTTCAAAGTTTTTAATTTGTCTAACATTTTTATAAAAACCCTTGTTTTTATATATTTCCACATGTTAGAAAATCTATATTTTTATAAAACTCCATTTTATAAAAATACCTTTTTATATAAGATACATATGTATATTTGCTAGTATTTACAAAATCCACCTTGGAAAGTTACCATTTTACACTTTTGACACTAAACTTTCCATAGTTATATTTTTAGATCCAAGTTTCTAAAAATATCATTTTAAGTCCCTCAACTTTTAAAGTTACTAAAATAGTTCTTTAACTTATAAAAGTTACATTTTTCCATTCAATCTTTCAAGATTAACAATTTTCTACTAAACTAGTGGACTTTAATTGATCATCTTTGTCATGTTAGTTTATTTTCATATTTCAACACTTTTAATAGTCTTTAATCATCTCATTAAGGATACTAATAGGTGTAATTAGTGTATTTTGTCCAACATGTCCAATTTATATTTTTCAAGTGTGTAGACTTTGAAGATGAAAAATTGGTGTAACTTGTTTTCTAACAAAATCAACATTATAACAAGTCTTAGATGCTTATGTTAAGATGATTAATGTAACATCGCGTGATTTTGTTACTTTTACATATATTTTAAATTCTATGTTTAACAAATTCCAAGTTCGCTTTATTCACTTCTTTTATGTTACTCCTACCAATTCTTAACGAGTCGTCAATATAATTTACCCTAATCAATTTAGAAACTTATTTAGTTAAGATCTTAACATATATATATATATATATATATATTCTTGACGAGTCGTCAATATAATTTACCCTAATCAATTTAGAAACTTATTTAGTTAAGATCTTAATATATATATATATACACACATACTAGCAGGAAACCAGCGCGATGCGGCGGGGACGACAATTTACAATGCGATACTCGCTTCTTGTTAGTTTATCAACAATTCTCATGATATAATGTAATATTTTATGCTACCGTTATATCGATAGTTGTTTCGTTTTTTTAAAGAAGTTTAATAATTAGGGGTAGGGGTGTTCAGAATTCGATTCGAATTTGAAAAATTCGAAATTCGACTTAATTCGATTCGATTATCAAAATTTCGATTCGATGATCAAGAATTCGTATTCGAATTCGATTCAATTCGAGTTCAGTAACTCGAATACGAATCAAATACGAATTTATGATTTTAAATTCGATTCGAAACTCGAATAAAAATAATACATATTTATTTATATTTAAAAATATATAATTATATACACATATATAACTTTAGAACTTGGGTTAATTTATAAATTTAACCTAAGTCATAAATTAGCCCATTACCAAGCCCAAGCTTAACTAAAGCCCATAACTTAAGTTTTAACCTTAAACGAATTTATTCGAATTCGCTTCGAATTCGAGTTTCATATACGAATTCGAATCGAATTCGAACTGAGTTTTTTATTCGAATTGAATTGGTCAGCTTTTAATCGAATTCGAATCGAATACGAATTCACTAAAAAAAATAAATTATTCAAAAAATTCGATTCGAATAATTCGAAAATTCGTTATTCGATTCGATGAACAGCCCTAATTAAGGGAGCTAACACAAATCAACTAAAATAGTTTGTGACTCCCGATTTGAATGTATGCACCCCGCAAATCATTATTTTTTTTAAATATGTGGATCACTGTTATAAAATGGGGAAATTGAATGTAGGATTGTCAGACACTGAAACATTCATGTCGTTTTGATTAAATCTATTTAAGAACTATTTTCTTTTGTTAGCCTGATTCCTCTCCATCGATCGATGAGGATAGCAATTGGTTATGATGGTCCACGCTTAACTCTCAGACATTGTATTCCATTAGGTTTTTTTACTTGACAACTTTGATGATCATTAATCTTTCATCCTAGTTCCATCATACATTTGAGAATTCTACAATACCTCAATTCCAAAAATCTTGTGGATTCGTTATGCTATTTCCATAACAAAAAAAAATGATTGGCCTTATGGCAATTGTTTGATCTTAAGCAATGACCTATATTTGGTAGGTTTGATTTAGTATAAATAGTTTCCAGTCATAACCTGAAACACTTTTACCTAAACTAATTGAGTAATATTATCCCAAAGTTCAAAAGTTTAAAAATAAACTATATTTGGTATGTTTTAAACAATTATTGCTTAAAAGAAAAGAAAAGGTAATATTTGAATTCAGAATTTTAAAATATTAGTACGGTAAATAAAATTCTTTTTTTGAGTTTGTGTTCTTGTGTGTTGACGTGAATTTCGGTCCGTGCCATGTTTGATCCATTTCCATGGATGCTTTCTATAAAGAAAAGAAAGGGTGAATTGTCTAAACAAATATATCTGAGCCATACACCACTAACTATCTTCTAAAATTTTTATGTTTGTTAGGGTCTTAAAAAGGGCAGCCACCAATAAGCATGAAGTACAATGTCACTCCAACATGACCACATATCATCTGAAAACAATAAGGGTATGTGTAGTGGTGGAGTGTTATGTATGGGTTATGTGATTAAAATATTAAAAAGTAATAAAAAGGGGGTTATGTTGGGGTTATGGAAAAAGAGGTGTAGTGGGAAGGAGGGTTATGTGGGGGTTATAAATGATTGGGTAATCATTGCTTTTTATTGTTTTTTATTTAAATAAAAGAATATTAAATAGTTTAAATTATTTTTCATTAAATATATAAAACTTAGAAATACTTAAAAAAAATTACAAATACTAAAAAACAACAAATACTTAAAAAAAAGTTACAAATCCTTAAAAAAACTAGTCGTCGTCGTCGTCTCCTTCTTGGTTTTCTCCTTCTTCTTCATAAAATTCATCATCATCATCTTCTTCTTCTTCTTCTTCTTCTTCTTCCTGGCTCTGATGAATCGGGCGAATCGACCATGCTTCCTCCACCAAATCCGCCTTCAACGCGTTATGTATATCCTTGGAACGCAACATCGCACTGTTTTGGAATCTCTCCTGCTGTGTCGCTTGCGTCCCTGGAACATCTTCTTCTGCTACATAATTTGGGCATATTGCCTTTCCTTCGTCTTCAAGTATCATATTATGCATTATGATACAAGCATACATCACCATTCTAATCCTTTCTTTTTCCCACATACGACAAAGATTTCTTACAAAATGCCATCGTGCTTGAAGACAGGCAAAACACCTCTCAACGTCCTTTCTTGCAGACTCATGAACTCTTTTAAAATATTGCCTTTTTTCATCTTGTGTCTGACTAAACGTTTTGACAAGCATTGAATACTCCGGATATATACCATCCGCCAAGTAGTATCCATGCTCGTAGTAATTATTATTTGCATAAAACCCACTTTTCGGTATTGTTCCGCCAATGTAAGACTCTAGCAATGGCGAAAACTGAAAAGTATTTATGTCGTTCATACACCCGGCTAGACCAAAGAAGGCCGACCAAACCCACATGTCTTGTGAGGCAACTGCTTGTAAAACCAACGTTGGTCCCTTTTGGTCACCGCGTGTATGTTGACCTCGCCATGCGGTTGGACAAGCATACCATCGCCATTGACGACAATCTATACTACCAATCATACCGGGTAATCTATGTTTTTAAATATGCGCTTCATATAGTTGTTGAAGGTCGCTCCATGTCGGGTTTCGCAAGTATCTTTTTCCATATAATTGGCATATACCTAAAAAAATCAAATGTATATATAAAAAATATGTACGTACTATATGTATATATAAAAAAATCAAATGTATATTTGTAAATACCGTAGCAGAAATACTCCAAAGTATCGCGTGTGGTTTTCTCCGCCATCTTCAAATATTCATCATTGATATCGTATGTGTTCCCGTATGCGAGCACACGTATTGCGGAAGTCACCTTTTGAATTGCGGTGAATCCTAAACACCCTCTAGCGTCGGGTTTTTGCTTAAAGTAGTCATACTTGTTCTCTAAATCTCCGGTGATGCGCAAAAATAAGTTTTTACGCATCCGAAATCTTCGTCTAAACAAATTAGGGCCGTAAACCGGATCGGCATTGAAATAGTCATTCATCAAACGCTCATTGGCGGCTACACGGTCTCGCTCTATATATTGCCTAGACAATATCGGCCGTGGGACGGAAGTACCTACAACTTCAACCGCGCTACACGCTAGTTGAACCGCACTCGTAACGGCCGCCTCCTCTTCCACGTCGTCATCTTTAAAAAACGATTATATAGATCCATAAACGAATCATCGGAGTGAGGAGGGGACGACATTTTGATGATTTGTTTGTTTGTCGAATTTGTTTGAGAGTTAATGAAAAGTATGTGTGCTACATGGAATGGATATATATATATATAGAGTAGAAGAATTTTTTTTTTTAAATATAGATATAGCCGTTGATGACCGTTACCCAACGGTCAAATCACCCAAACAAACTCACAACGCTCGTTTTGTGGAAAACGAATCTTGACCAAAACGCCACCATAGCGCCTGGGGGCGGTGTTCCCGGCGCTATGGTGGCATATAACGCCACATAACTAACCCACTACACATACTCTAATAATAATAATAAAATGTAAGATAGATGTTCAGTTGACCGCACACAACAAGAAATCAAAAGTTTGACCCTAACGCTTGAAACTACAAGTGGATTATTATAGAAATCTGTGTTATCAAAAGGCGTAAGGCGCGCTCAAGCATATAAGCTTCACATGTAGCAAAGGGCAAGGCGCAAAAGAAAGCCGCTTGCCTGAGGTGAGCAAGGTGCAAGTGACCCACTTGAATCTATACCTATCCCCGACCGATTGATGTTTCCGAATTAATTTTTTTGACAGCTTTGACAGAATAGGGAGCTGCTCCTAATCCGAACCAAGACCAAGTATCTGCACTGTTCTGCAACAGCCTCGTCTGCAGCAGCACGATTGACAGCTCAGTCCATTCAGAAATGCATTCTGGCCCAGAGATAAGCCTTCTGTCAAGCACAGCCCAAGACCAGGTACCTACTTCTCCGACCCACTTGTCACGAATGAAACATAAAAGTATACAGAAAAGGAATCTGAAACCTACACTTTCTCAACAGAAAAAGAGGCTTTCACATAAAAGGTTAAAAAGACAAACTTGGTAGAAAAATAAAAAGGTAAACCCATTTTTTATGTTATCATGTTCTCGATTTCTCTTCTCCTAATTTCATTTCTCATCTTCTGCAAGTTTTGTTATACCAAAGTTGATTCAGAGAACATGTTCTGGATGTTTAAGACCAATTTGCCAGAAATTTCAAAATATTAATATTATATTTCTTTATTAACACATAACCGCAAAAAATTACATAAAGATAGCGGGCAACAAGCTGCGCCGCCACCCCTTTCTGGAATTTTAAGTTTCTAGCCGGAAATGCACCTGGACGGCCATTTGGAGCTTTTCTTGCGCTGCGCCTCGCCTAAGTGCTTAGGTGCACTCCTAGTATGCCTTTCGTTCAACGCCTCAGACACCATCATTCACATAAACAAACCTGATGTACAAAACTTAATATTAAAATAATGAGTTGTTTGCTATAACAGATTCATTAAGTTGAATGATTAAATATGTTGTTTTCCTATCTATTAGAGGACTCAATTTGCCATATCTAGGTTAGCATCAAGTAATATCCAAAGTTGCCCTATCTACGTAATATGTTCTGTTCATACAAAATAAATTCTGCAATGTAATCACATATTGGTTGGGTCAATATCCATTCAAATAATTGGTTACAATATATAACTCAATTTGTCAAAAATGTATAATATCAAATAGTTCAAAATAATAAGCTAAAGCCGAATGTACCTTTGTTCTTGAATTGATGTCAGAAGCCCATCCTCAACAAAGGATCCCATAGAATTCAAAAGTAAAAAAAATCATAAGGTTTAGACGAGTTTATTTTTGTTGCGAAACTTGCTCCGATTTGAGGCCTAAGAACACACACAGAGATCGATTTCAAACTTTTTTAAAAACTCACATACATGGATCTATGTTGTAAACACTAACCCAATAACCCAACATTCATATAACATGTAATTACTCATGAACTTACCTTCAGTTATGTATCATTGTTTTTCAACTAATTGTTGTTTTGGCATGAAAACTTCATATTTACATCAATTAGAAAAAAAAAAATTCACAAAACAATAGCCACCATCACGCAAAATCTTCCCTTCTATGAAAAAATGTCTCTATTCATCATTAGTAACAATAAAAAACAAAGAAAGAAAGAAAAAATTAAGCAATTCCCTTTTAACAAAAAAATTAAACTAATCAATTAAAAATATATTAAGTAGCTAAGGGGCTGTTTGGTAGCCTCTTAATCAACCTTTTAACCATTCAGGTCTGAATCATTCAACATTCAGACTGTTTGTTTCAGCATCTGAATGGAATGATTAAGTGCTGAACCATTAAGCTAATAAGGGATGCTGAATGATTAAGCTCTTAACCATTCAGACCATCTTAATGATTCAGCACTTAATCAACCAAACAGCCCCTAACACTATGAACATTCATATTATTATTTTGGAAAGAGAATGGTAAAATTATTTTACTGAGAGCCAGTCAGTCACAGAGCCAATTAAATGTACATTTTTAAATGATGTAGATGTCACTGTATATGACCGATAAGTGATTTATATAACTAATTGAAGATGTAACTTGAAACATCTTACCGGAAGAGCTCCTTTGAACCCTAGCTGCCATTGATTGTATGAGAAGGAATGGAAAAGTCTTTACTACTCTCCTGCAAAAAAAGAATTTGCAGTAAATTAATAATAGAATCGAATCTTAAAGGCAAATAGTATGGAAATTGATACACACCTCTTTCTCTTAAAGATTCATCTTTAAGCTTTCAGATGCGTATTTATTCAAATCAATAGCCCATCTCTACAACGAAACTGCAATTAAAGTCATACAAAGTGCAGACTGCAACTAAAGTCAAACGAAGTGCACTGAAAATTATTGTGAAGGTAAAGTAGACAAGGAACATGGTGGTGGATTCGATATTCACATATGGAGAAAGAAGAGAGACAAAGGTAGATCTGACCTGATGCATACTCAGGTAGCAATAACTCCAAAAAAAGCACTAAATCAAAACCAAGTGGTCAGAATCTCCATAGATCTTGTGAAATCTTCATCGATGTGGTGAAATATTCATAGATCTGGGAAAAATGTGGTGAAATCGTCTTGGTGTTCTTGAATCTCCAGAGAGAGAGAGAGGGGGAGAGAGAGAGAGGCACAAGAATTTTGAAATGATATCCGAAGAATCAGAAACCCTAATCAGAAATCCATTGCATTGCGTGTGTTTTTTTCCTTATTAGCATAATAGGCTTGTACATAAAGCTTCCAATGTTGTACATCTTAAAAATGTGTAAAAAGACCAAAGCTACCCCTCCTATCTCCATATTAATATAGTATAGATATAGATTTGAAACATGTATATTATTAATAAAAATACTTTTAGTTTAAAGGAAAAAAAAGAAAAAAAAAAAGCACAACACAAATAACGGTTCTTTTGATTTAAAAAAAAAAACATAAAACATTAATCCAAAAGTGCCGTATGTTTTTTTTATTTATTTACACATATATATATTTTTTCTTTTGATATATATATCTCCCACCTAATTCACTCATAACCACTTTAATAACTCTCTTAATGACCCAACCACCTTACCTCACCTATAAATACCCCTTTCCCTCACTCCTTAATCCTTTGTTCACCCCTAATCATTCCCAAATCTCTCTAATCTTCAAGCTTTTCAAGCATAAAAATTCTGCACAAAATTTGTAAGATAAAAAGCCTTAATCTTCACTTTTCTTTCACTTTCTCCACCTCTCCTCTTCTTCTAACCCCTTGGGGAAACCTCTAGGACTTTACTCTTGTTTGCTATGGCAAGTAAATATGAGTAGGACATCAAAATGAGGCCTCAAAGGTGGTTCATCTTCTATTGTTTTATGCACTAGAAGGTTAGTTGAAGTGATACCGACCAAGTTCACCAACAACATAATGTTGGATGGACTTGTGCTATGGTTAATGGTTGACAAAGGAAATCTAAGGCTCTTCCAAACTAAGTCACCAAACACTACTTTAACCCTATAATTATATTATGCAAATACTAAAATATATAATTTCAAAACTCTATTAATCTATTAACTTGGAAGGTTTGTGGATACATCCCTACCTTACCAATACTTGACTCTCTTGACCATCCGAATCACCTTTATGGTGGTTTGTGTTTTCGTTAGCCTTAAAGGCACTACTTGACTCTCATGACCATCCGAATCACCTTTATGGTGGTTTGTGTTTTGGTTCGCCTTAAAGGCAATGCATGACTTCCTTGTACTCTTGAATCTTCCTCCAAATATAAATCCATTTTTTTTTATTTTCTTAACTCTAGTCTAACCGGAGCTAAAATCCTCATTTCTCAAGACTCGTTTTTTTAGAACTTAACAAACGCACCCTAAGGTGAGTTCATACTTGTCCCCTTTTTACTCTTTAACACTTTTGGGGCTCAACATGTATCCTATGCAAACATACACTAAACACTTTCATACTCACATGCTCAATCTACTAAACATGCTTATAAACTATGCCATGCTAGAATTTAGACTTTACATACAAATGCCGCTTAGCATACAACCCCCTTAACATGTATAGCGCTATAGGAGTAGCACCCCGCCCCCTAACTGGGTCATGTTAAGTTTTACCGGCCTACCACTTCGGTGTTAGGTCAAGCAGTGCAAACATGTGTTGATTATGCCTTTTTGTATGATTCTATGTGTGCAAAGCTATATCATGACGATTTGAGTAAAATATTTTAATACTATGTATGTAAACCAAAACTAGTATGCTCATCAATACTTTATGTGTTGAAGGATATTTTATACATGTTGCAGGGAATATTTGATGCGATGTCTCAAGAAATCTTGTAGGGATGGACCTAGAAACGCATCAATTTTATTATCATTATGTTGTTTGTTGTATTTCCTTTTCTTGAACAATTTGTATTTCCAACTTTGAATGCTATGAAATGAAATTTCCTTAAATCAATTTGTCACAATTATAGTATCATGAAGTTTTTGAACAATCTATCACAAGTCGCGCCTCAATGTATTCCGCCATCGGTTGGGGTGTGACAATTAAAACCATATTTAAGTTTATTCAAGTTCCAATAACTAGTTATGTTTAGATCACCATTTTTCTCAAGTCTTTATGAACTTTATAAAACTACAAGAATAATACGCATCCATCACCAAATTTTCGGCCCATACACACCATTATAACACAATTTTAGTCTTTAAAATCATATGTTTTATCATGTAAAGCTTTATCAAGTTAACCCCTTATACAACTTGTTTCTAGTTAATAAACATAAACTTTTAAAGACAAGAACAAGATCAATAATACTTACAACTAGCACAAGGATAGGGAAGCTAAAAATGCTTGATTTTGATGGAGTTTAGTGTGTTCTTCCTATGTGGTTAAGCTCCAAGCTTGAAACACACAATGGGGGTTTGGAAGATGGATGTTTTGTGAAGGAATTTGAAGTGTTTAAACTTGAAAGAAGTGTGTGTATGCTTGTTGCTTGCTCACGGCTCAAAGAGAAGAAAAGAAGAGGTTTGTTTTGATTAATGCGTTGCTATGTCCTTATAATCTTACACATGATCTTCCAAAGATCACATACAATCTATCTTGGATATTAAATCCCTTAAAACATGGATATCTTTGTACTAGATGAATCTTGGATGGATTTTGGGAGGATGTTTGGCCGTGAGTTTTAAAAGAATGTGGAGGATTTCTTGTGATCTTGGAAGGACATGAAATCTCTAAATAAAATCATCATATAATCCACACCATGCTTCCTAATATCTTAACTTAGATTTCTTGGTACAAAAAGAAGATTGTAAGCATGGTTTAGGAGAGTGGCCGGTTTTTAGGGTGGGTTTGGTGGGGTCCACAACACAAAATATTTGCTAAATAATTAGTTAAGTTTCACACTTTAACGTTCGGGTGTCGTTCGGGTAATAATCGGGTTTTAATCACGCGTTATTTGGACATTGTAATAGCCCCTAATAACCCTTAAACATAGCCTAGTTTAAGTGTTGATTGGTTAATTAGGCTCTTGTTGGGTGAATTTATAAGTTATACGCAACGCTCACCTTATTCGTTACCGGGAGATTTGTATGTAAAGTTTTCACTTATGGTTTTGTAGTTCCAAAACACCTTATATTTTGTGAAAATACCCCTTTATTTTATATCCTGGGTGTCCGGGATCCTTTTCGTTTATTTAATTTTTACTAGGTAATCACCAACGTCCGTTCCGGACAAGTTTATTTGCACATGATTCCATCATGCTTCAACATTAAACGTGTGCATTCCTATGCATCTTATGGGGAATTTACTATTCTCTAAGGCATTAGTTAAACAATTAACACGAATTTGCACTTAATTACGTTAATTATACATTAATTAATTAGTACGAATTTACCTTAATTTTGCCGGTTGTTACAGTGTGTCCGCACAAACAATAATATAGTAACTAATAACTTAGACCCTTAAATAAATTTATCATGACAAAAAGCCTTCTTAATGTCACATATATTCAATACCTTAAATTGAAGTTACATGCCATAACATGTTTTTACTTACAATTTTGAATTTGGAATCTAATCAAACAATTGAATGGAAAACTAAAGTCGTTTTCTGAATCGCATCGGTCCTGATTTATATACCCATTCCGTAGCCTATCATCTTTGATTCGTAGACATGATACTCCATGTAGCCTATGATTTGTGATTCACTGATCATCCGGTCGGGTTTGTTTTGGGGAACCGAGAGAACTGTTGGTCCAGAAACCGAGTACCGACCTAAGTTTTAGGGTTTGAGGTCGGTTCCAAGCTTTTATGCTTGTCGGTTTCAAGATGGTCGGGTTTGGCTTTTGTGCACTCCTAAGTTTTGACGTTGTTGCAACACCCGGCGTGAGAACCGTCGGTCCAGGAACGGAGTATTGACCCAAGTTTTAGGGTTTGATACGGATGACAATGGGTAACTTGTATAAAACATGACTAGACCTGTTAACTGAAAAGTACACTATGTCATTTTTTACTTTTTTAAATAATTAGAATTAAGAGACAAAGATCCATCATTTTTTTTGGGCACATAAAACGTGTATAACTGTGTTATAAACATGAGATATAAAGTAGTTAAACGAGTCGTGTTCATGTTTAGAACTTGTGTTGTTTGCGTCATCAGAGACCTGTTAAACTTGCTAAGTTACGATTTGCCAGTCCTAGGGTTTGAGGTCGGTTCCAGGTTTTTATGCTTGTCGGTTTTTAGGTCGGGTTTTGGCTTTTGTTCACTCCTAGTTTTGACGCTCTCGCAACACCCGACTAGTCAAAATACCATTGTTATCTCTTCCTCAATAACCCACTCCCTGGATACTCCGTACAGACTCCAAACCCCACCATCAACCCTCCATGACGGCACCAAATCCATCATCCCCTATGCGCGTCCTAATCCGACCACCGTCATCTCCCTCCATCACTCCACCACCACAACCACCACCACCACCACCACCACCCTCCCTCCCACCCCTACCCCCACCCCGACAACAAAACGGCGTCGTAGTAGTCGGCTTCATCGGCCGCCGTCACACAGACGTCAGCCAATTAATTAACCGTGTTCTAGACGACAACGTGTTCGGGTCAGGTCAAGCTGACGTGGCACTGGGGTTTAATAATAATAATAAAACAGGGGAAGTAAGTGAGGAGGTTAAGGAGTGGTTGGAACAAAGAGAAGTTAGTTATTATTATGATGAATCAAAAGGAGTTGTTTATTTGCAGCTGTGTTGGAGTAACTGCCCTGCGATTGATCGGTTTTTGGACGGTTCGGGCGGGTTTGGGTTTGAGAATTTTGAGAAGATGGAGTTTGGGGATTTGAAAGGGATGCTGTTTATGTTCTCTGTGAGTGAGTTTGAACAATATTTGATTGATTGTTTCGTTTGTTTTTATGTGTTTTTAGATGATTTGGTGAATTTTAGGGTTTATTTGATCATAGGATAGATAACTTGTATAAAACTTGTCGATGTGTGTGAAAACTTGTTATTGTTTAGGATCTTGACGGCATAGTTGTTAATAGCGAATGTGTGTCGCTATATAGTTGGTAGCGATAATTAGCGAGAGTTTTGTAATTTTTTTTGGTAAACATGAAATAACGCCTTGTATTTCATCGCCATCACTACGTAGACTAGAGTATAGGTAGCTTGTCGCTATTGTCTGCTATTCGTTATTGACAACTATGTTTGACGGCTAGGAAGACGTTGACTTTGGTTTAAAAAGGTGTGCAAGGAGCTGAGGAAAACACATTAAGGGCAAAAAGGAGCACCTCATGTATTTCTAGGTCAAAATTAGGGTCCGTAGAAGGTTTACAAGTTATTGATTGATTACTTGCACTGGTTTTGATATGCTATCAAAAGTTTGAATTTGCACTCATTGTTATGAATTTGTTTGGTATCCATTTGTATTATCATTCATGCTTTTGTGGTGGTTAGGTGGCTATGATTGAGCTATGAAATCTATAGATGATTTAGTGAATTTTAGGGTTTGTTTGTTTATAACTAAGAAATGTCAACTGAGATGGATCCCATATTTTGGATATATAAATTGTATAAAACTTGTTGATTTGTGTGAAAATTGTTATTCTAGACGGGTAGGAAGACATTTGACTTTTGAGTTTGTATGTTCTTTGATTTAACTAATTTAGCGTACTTGGTAATATTACGAGTAGGGTATGGTGAGGCCGTGAGGGTGAGATGAGGGTAAAGCTTACCTCTACCCGAGGAGACATAGAGGCTGCTCTCATTAGGCACGCTGCTCAACGCATCTTCTTTTTTGGTTAATGGTATAAAATATAAATAACGTAAAGTGTATAGTTGTATACTAGTGGTAGAAGAGAAGAAAGAGGAGGGCATGAAAAGAGGAGCACGAAGCACCTAGAAAGTACCTAGCAGTCTAGCACTGATGCTTAGGAAAAAAACATATAATATGGTGTTGGTGCTAGGTACTTTCTACACATTTTGAATGACTTACAAGTTACAAGTTATGAGTTATGAATCCCTATTTTATCATGCTCTTGTAGTGGTTAAGTTGGTATGATTGAGCTATAAAATCTAGCCGATTTAGTAAGTTTTAGGGTTTAATTGATAATAATTTAGAAATGTCAAATGAGATAGATCCCAATTTGGATAAATAACTTGTATAAAACCTATTGATATGTGTGAAAACTGTTATTCCAAACGATTAGGAAAGCATTTGGCTTTGCCCGTTGGCCTAAAAAGGCGCACGAGATAAAAAAAATTATGAATTGTTTACTTAATAGTGTTGTACGTCAAAATTAGGGTCCTGGTTGTAACTTGTAAATTAAGCTTATTTGGTTGTACATAGATACCCGCCTCACGCCTCAAATTTGGGGACCAAAATGCCCCTGCGCGCATCAGGCTTTTTTAAACCAAGCATTTGACTTGAATATCTATTATACAAGGAACAAGGCTGCATATTCTTTAAGTTAACTAATTTGCCAATTTTATAGTAAGAAATTAAGAATTATAAGAACTGTGGTTGTAGGCAAATTGCTGAATCACACTAATACTTTTTGGTTATGATATTGATTTCTTGATAACAGGCCTAACCCTTGTGTTTAATGTTGGCCATATCTGTCTTGGATATGCCATGATCTCCTTGGTTAGGTGTAGGTCAAATTTGATATGTTCAACTTGTAGAAAGTTCAGTAGTTCTCATTAGATCTTCTTTGATTCTACTCGTTTTGTTATTAATTCATCGTGGGTTGAAATGTAGGTTTGCCACGTAGTCATATTTATGCAAGAGGGCTCACACTTTGACATAAAGATTCTGCAAAAGTTTCGAGTTTTGCAAGGTGCTAAACGTGCAATGTTTCCATTTGTTAAATCACAAACACTTCATCCCACTTCATCAAGATCACACACGTCACCTTCTTCAAGAACTTCTCCATCTGGACCACCTATAAACCGATCTCCTGGAAAAAATGGTCCACCCACAAGTCGTAATAATTCATCAGGTACATTAACATCGGGTTCAGGTTCATACACTTCTTTATTTCCTGGACATTGTACCCCGGTTATACTATTTGTTTTTATTGATGATATATGTGAACCGGGTACGAGCCCGGATGAGTTAGGAGAGTCCACATCATCAAACCAGTCTTCAAATTCGAATAGCTTAAAAGGGCCGGGTTCAATAGTTATGTTGTCACGCCCTGTCACAAAACCCGAAGGGGGTTTTAAGAAGAAATTACAAGCGTCTCTTGAGGGGCAGATCCGGTTTTCAATTAAAAAGTGTCGAGTACTTTCAGGTTCTGAAACAGGTCCTCCCGGGTCAAGAAGTGGGTCTGTTTCAAATCATGCACCTTTGTTTTCACTTGATGCATCGAAAGCCGTTTCGATTGTTGACCGAAGGTCAAACCAGAAAGGTGAATCCTTGGACTTTGCTACTAGTATTGTGGAAAATGTTTTAAATGGTATTTCGACTTCAGATTCTCTTTTACTCGAGAGTCATAGCCAACGTTCAAATAAAGAGGATATTATTTACATTAAGGAGTTTATTTTCAAACAATGTGATATTTTAAGAGGTCGGGGGAGTTCGGTTTCAAATGCAAACAATGTCTCGTCTGGTGGTGTTGGAATGGTGGCTGTTGCAGCTGCCGCGGCTGCTGCCAGTGTAGCTTCTGGAAAGCCTTCTACAACTCCTGAACTTCCAACTCTTGATGTCTGGTTGTCTTCCAGTGAAACCATTTTGCACAGGCTTCTTTCTGCTAAACCCGGGTTAGTATCTGAACCCGAGCCTGATCAAAACAGAAGAAGATCTCGACAAAGAAATATTATTTTGCCGACAGTTGAAGGCAATCACGACCCGTTTGAACATGCAGCAACATATTTGGATAACAGTACAGGACTCAACACTAAATTTTCAATTTCATGGTGTCAACGGACCCTACCTGTTGCGAAAGATGTTTACTTAAATGGTTTACCGGCATGTTACCCAACACAGCTGCATGAAGCCCACTTGGTCAAAGCAGTGACTTTTTTTAAGTCAATGGTCAAAGGACCAGCCGTGCAACAATATTTGAAAAAATTAGAGGACGAGTGTACAACGATTTGGATTTCAGGTCGGCAGCTCTGCGATGCAGTTAGTTTGACTGGTAAATCATGCATTCATCAAAGGCATGAGTTGACTGTTAAACCACATTCTAGTGGTTTTGTTTTCCTTCATGCATGTGCTTGTGGTCGGTCAAGGAAATTACGTTTAGACCCTTTTGATTTTGAAACTGCTAATGTGACTTTTAGTTGTTACCCGGAATGTGATAAGCTTCTTCCGAGTCTTAATTTGTTAGAAGGTAATACAACCGGGTTGGTTCAATCATCGTCTTGGAGCTTGGTTCGAATTGGTGGGTCAAAATACTATCAACCTTCTAAAGGTCTACTTCAAAGCGGGTTTTCATCTACGGAAAAGTTTCTTCTAAAATGGAAATTTTATCTTGAAAAGCATAAAGAATCCGCGAGTATACAACCAGGGTTTTTACATGGTTATTCTACAAATGGGTCGAGTAAAGATTCACGGGTTGAAGTAGTTTCAGATGAAAAAGTAAAGAAAGCAGGAAACGAGGTGGAACTTCACGGTAAAGATAATAAATTTGATGAAAACAAGAGTAATTCTGCTCAAACAATTCCTGGTTTTACTATGAAAAAACCGTTCTCTGAGGTTGTTGCGGGGTCTGCAGCTACAAACTCGGGGTTCCCACCACTTCAATCAAAGAAAAAAATTTCAGAAAATGTTACCATTGTCAAAATGCATGACACCAATGATAGTCAAGAATCTAAGAAGATGGAACATATTTCTTCTGTTCATGAAACTGTTAATGGGAATGGAAATGGTAGCCTGTTTTTACAAAAGGGTAATCCTGGTAATTTAGCAACCATGAACAGTAAGGAAAGTTCTTTAAACCAGGCGGTGGTATATATTGGATTTGAACATGAATGTCCATGTGGACACCGATTCATATTGACACCTGAGCATCTCAAAGGACTTGGATCAATTTATGCCCTAGATGAAGATGCTTATCGTTCGTCTGTTGAAAATCCTGAACGTAGAGGGGTAGATATGTCAAAAATGGGTGGTAAACATGGTGGTCATGGGAAAGTCAACCGACAATCAAATAGATTGGTTAATCCTGCTGTTGGTAAGGTCAGAAATCTGGGAAAGCCAAAAGAACAAAACGGTGTCATGAAAAGTGATCACGCGAAGGAAATTGAAAAAAACCTTCAAGCAATGACCCTTGATGATGACGACAATGGCGTTTTTGCTCTACTTAATAGAAATATTCCATTGTACCTAAATTGTCCTCATTGCCAGATTCAGAAGAACAGGACTGACCAGCCAAATGTTCAATTTGCTGGCACTATATCACAGCTTCAGAGAATTTTTCTTGTAAGAAATGTTATTTCAGGCTGATTGGATATAATTAACTTTGGATATGCGCAGAATTATAGAATTATATAATTATTTATGTGCAGGTCACACCTCCCTTTCCTGTTGTCTTGGCTACATGTCCAGTTATTCAATTTGAGGTACCTTTTTAAATGCTTAATGTAATTTTATATATTAAACTAAACTATTAATATTATCATCAAGGGCTTAATTAGAAGTATGAAATTAATTATCTGTTACTATTCGAAATAGCTATGATTTTAACTAGTTTAGGCTGAATGACTTGAAGTTCAGTTCATGAATTCTATGTAGGTTCTTGGCTCGGCTCATAGAGGCCCAGCTCCTAATTATGGACTAGAATATGCTTGAGTTTTAATTTGGTTCACATGGGCTTGTGCAAAATGCAAATAAAAGTTGACCCATGAAATAAATACAAATGGACTGAAACTGCCACCTATAACCCCTAATCATGTCAATTGTTCAGGTGTCATGTTTACCTCCATCTGTCCCTGAACGTGAACAGAAACTGCAGTTCAGCATGGGCAGTCTGGTAATTTTGCCACCCGAGAGTTTCCTCTCACTTAGGCTTCCATTTGTTTATGGTGTAAAATTGGAGGATGAAAATCCGTATCCAATCAGACCTTTCGAAAGTCAACCGGAGCTGACTGCTTGGATCACAAAAGGCACGACTCTGCAGGTTTTGTCAAAGGGAAACAATCTTGAAGCGATGCATAATTGTTGAGCCTATTGGAAACTTTCTTGCATTACTTGCCTGCAATTTGCATACTTCTGTGTGCAGTTTCACCTTGGTTCTAGGTAATGCGTTTAAACATTAAATCATCTAATAATATATTTAGGGGGTGTTTGGAGTTGCATTTTGGATAAAGAATTTTTTAACCAACATTTAGAGACTCTGGTTTAACAAAACATCTTTTTGTTTTTCATGATGTTCTTTTTGGTCATATACCCCTAAACAGTCGAAACAGCTGACTATTGGATTGCAGATTATTCCAACTTCTAACAGCAAAATCACATCCAATCACTATCTTTTTACAGTCCGTTTTACTGGTTACCGAAAATACAATGCTCACTTATTTTCGTTTCTAGTTATTCAAATCGACTTGGATATATTTTTGGCTGCCATATTTTAGTGATATGTATATGAAACTCTCAAATACCATGTTGGTATTTAAAAAACACTTTTTTGGTTATTTGATGGGTTTTATGAGCAGATATGTTGCTGACTGTGCAGGAGGATGGGGTTGAAAAGTAGCATGTTATCAGGTCGGCCCTTATGAACTGTGAAATTGATCAAATTTTAAAAGATAACTAGTTTTATCATCTTGCTGATTGTGTTCATCGTTTGATTAAAACAGGCCTTTAGAAATGGCTGGTGTCCTATGGAATTCTTGGACATAACCATGCTAGATTGCGTAAGTACCAACTTGCCCTTGACTCCTTGCTTTATAGACATACATATAACTGAAGGAAAGTTTGTTTGCATGCATTGGTTGGCAATTTTATCCCATTTAGTTATTAATGAGTCAATTTCGGTCCTGTTTTATCTTAAATTGATCAAATAAAAAGCAACTAATATTTTGACCCATTTACTTATTACTGAGTCGAGTTGGGTGCCATGACGAATTTAGAAGCAGGATTGAACTTGACAGAGTAAAGTTTGGTTTGCATGCTTTGAGCGGCCACTTTGACTCGTTTACTTGTGACTCATTTGCTTCTTGTTAATGAGTCAATTTGGTCTGTGTTTTCATCAGAAATGGGTCAAAATAGAAATTTTATATCCTTACAATGTTCTAAATCATTTTATTTAAAAATTATTATTCATGGTTGTAAAAGGTCGATAGACGCTAGTCGGGAGTGGGGTACCGACTAGCGATTGGTCGGGATTAACGGGGATCAATGGGATTTGAATTTTACATTTAATTTTTCGAACTTATACACACACAAAAATTATTATATGAAAATTTTCAAAGTTATTAATCTGATTAAATTAGTAAGTATAACGTTTTCAAATGCTTCAAAGATTTTGATCAATTTTGACCATTCTGACCAAAACCTGACCGAATTTGACCGATAATGACCAATTTGACTGCCTTTGACCGCTTAATCATGAAATTACCTATCACCGATTATAGAGTATTAATCCTGGTTTTTACAACACTGATTATTGTAAAATATTCTTTTTGTAGTCTTAACTAAAATTATGATATTTTTCAACACTTTTTTAAACAGAGAATAATTTCTTTGGGCCATCTTGACCTACTGCCAATCTGCCATTAACATTGTGATGTGTTTCAACTCGACCCTGCTTTTACCCGTTACCCAAGTTGATTGACCCACCCATCTAGCCACCCACCTCTAAGGGCCTGTTTAGTAGCCTCTTAATGAGGCTCTGTACCATTCAGCTCTGAATGCTTCAGCATTCAAACTGTTTGTTTCAACCTGAAAAAGGCTCTGAATGGAATGGTTAAGAGCTGAACATTCAGACTTGGTGCATAGCTGAACTATTCAGAGCCTTTTAACCATTCAGACCTCTTAATAATTCAACACTTAATCAACCAAACAACCCCCAAGTCATTTATATGATCTTTCCTTCTATTTTTGTATTAAAGCAGCAATGTCTACAAGATTGGCTTAAGAGTTGCACATGGCTGTGGAAGTGTGGATTATTGGAGCAAGACCGGTTTTTAAGCCATAACGAAAGGAACAAGAACAGAGGCATTTTGAATGGCATCAATGGCTTAATCCTTTAAATTGACTCTTTGACATTCGAATTCTGCCTTTATTATTATTATTATTGTTGCACCAACAATAAATATCGATTTGATTTTATATTTGCATTAATATATATGGTAATTACTTACTACCTTAGTCAAGAGTCAATTTTAAGGAAAAAAGGATACTCTGTAACTGAATTATTTAAAATATAATTGTCTATTTACTTCGCATATACTGTGAAAAAAAAATAACGTTACTACTTTCGAATTCCGAGTGAAATTCGTTTGCTGTATGCATCAAATGATGCGAGTTAAGCTTATTCATGCTATATATATCGGATTTCGAAAAGGCATGCTGTGTTGCACGGATTGAAAAATCAAAGCTGCAATTGGCATTTGAAACTCCAGTTTGGAGTTTGGAATGCCAGGGGCTGGGCTGAGCGCCCCTTTCCTCTGTGAACGTTGGGTAAAAAACGCCCGGTCGGCGTTTTCAACGCTGAAAGTGGCGTTTGAAACGCCGATTACCGAATTCGACATCGTTTACGATAGTTCCTTGTTAGGTTAATACATAATTGAAAGCTTTTACATGGTTTTGACTTGGGTAAATCTCATGCTTGAGGAGGTATGGGTCAAGCACTTGGAGTAGAACACAAAGAACACGTTTTGAAAAACTTTTGGTTTTTGATAACATGTTCCTAAATGGAATGATGAAAACTATATTTGTAATTGTAATATTTTGTAAGCCAAGTAGTATTTTCGCATTTGATGTTACGGACATTTTGAACTTTGCGGAAATTCAATCAAAAACGAAACAAGAAATATATTTTAAGAGGTATAGTTTTTACTACTTTATGGGCGATATGGAATGAACGGAATGCTCGTATTTTTAAAGGCAAGTCTCTTAGGGCGATTGAAGTGATGGGAAAAATCAAGCCGTCCCCGTATTTTTGGATTCGAATTAGATCTAGATTTAAAGGTATAGATTGGATTGTTTGGTGTAAATATCCATTGGATGTGATGTAATGTCGTTTTAGTGCCGGGGTCCTTGTTTGAGGACCGTTTTTGGCGTTTTTTTTAATGAAACATTTTTTTTTGAAACGTATTTTTTTAATCTATACATCTAATAAACCAAAGCCATTTTAATGACATGACATTCAAAGAGACATTCTCCCCATTGAGTGTGCCATGTGTCATCCCATGTGACATTGAGATATTTTAGAAAAAAAAGAATTTAAAAACAAAATTGGATTTTTATCTCTTATGTTTCATCCCATAATTTTTAAACGTTAATATCTTTTATATACGAGAATTTTTTAAAGAAAAAAATTGCAACAAATTAACGAGCGTTTTATTATCTTTCCAACGAGTACCATAATGCTATATAAAAAACGGAGAAAAAAACGACTATTTTTTTGTGGGGTTTTGTTCATACAGGAAAAAAAAAAACACAAAGTGTTCAAGTATATCCTTAATCATGTATATGCAAGTTACTAATTATGTTCAAATCAGTAAATATGAATTTTATTTTCAACATGCGTTAGCATTGGAGTTTTTTTTTTTTTTTGAACGTTAACTTTCATTAAAACACAAGGGCGTTCAACAAACCCCGAAATTACAACATATACAAAGGACTAATACACCAATTCTCCCAAAGAAGATCGCTGAATTTGGTCCTATACTTAAGCCACAAAAACGACAAAGATTTAACGCTACCAACTACAACCGAAACTTTTGGCTCAATACCTTTAAAAATCTTATCATTTCTGGCTTTCCAAATCATCCAAAAGGTCACCACAATGATCCCACGCACAATCTTTTTATCCCATTTCCCTCCAGACACTTTCTTGTAAAAAGAAAGAAGATCTTGAATGTTAACCACTACACCCATGTTCAGACCGCACCATTTCCATATGTAAGCCCAAACCCCATACGAAAACCCACAACCCAAAAACAAATGCTCCGAAGACTCCGCAACAACTTCACAAAGCTTACAGCGGTCGTTTGGAATGAAGATGTTTCTTCTAGCGAGGGCTTCAACGGTGGGGATCCTATCCAATTCCGCTCTCCACGCAAGAACTTGACACTTTGTCGGAACCCAACTGACCCATTTGAACTTAAAGCCATTGTCATTACCCAACTGTTGTTTCACATATCTCTTGACTTCAGCAACCGAAAACGTCGAAGAGCCGCTCCACTCCCATTTATCTATGTTACCTGATAACTCAATCGGCATCAACAAATCTGACAGTTCTGACCATTCCTGAACCTCGGCCATAGACATAGGTTTAGAGAAATCCACTGGACACCAAGTATCAGCGAAACGACAATGTATAACCAGCCTTCCTTTAGAACTCGCGGACTTGTATAGTAAAGGAAAATGCAACATCAAGGGAACATCCAGTAACCACCTATCCTCCCAAAAACGAATGCGATTGCCATCACCAATCTTTCCTTTCAAGAGGTCTAAAAAGAATTTATCCCCACACTTGAATCTTTCACAGCTCAACACAATAGCGGACCAAACTCCCCCTTTGCCTGAAAAACGAGGGAGCCCGGACCACCTTTTTCTACCGTTATGGCAAGCCAAAATTATAGATTTCCACAAAGTACCTTCCTCCACACGAAAGCGCCACGCCCACTTTGAAAGGAGCGCCTCATTAACATCTTTAAGCCGGCTTATCCCCAATCCACCTTTATCTTTGTCCCGGGTTACCTTCTCCCAAGCCACCCAATGAATTTTATTTTTTTCACTAGATGCCGACCAAAGAAACCTTTTCATAAGGCTCTCTAACTTCTCTATCACACCCATTGGAGCCTTGTACAAAGAGAAAAAATATATGGGTAAACTTTGAAGCACCGATTTGAGCAAGGTGATTCTCCCCCCAAAAGAAAGAAGGTTAGCTTTCCAATTGGCGAGTCTACCTTCAAAAACCTCTATGATTTTACGCCAACTATTAATGCGATTCATATTAGCACCAACCGAAACTCCTAGATAATCAAACGGAAAAGAGCCAACCCGGCAGCCTATCAAAAGAGCCATCTCCTCGACATCACCGTTTGGAACACCGGAACCATATAAGAAGGACTTTTGTATATTAAACTTGAGGCCGGAACAAATGTGGAAAATCCGTAGAATCCTAGCCGCAACCAATAAATTATTGGCCGACCAATTCCCCATTAAAAGCGCATCGTCCGCAAAAATAAATGGGTGATGAGTGGACCATTTTTATTCAGCGAAACCCCTTCAAAAACGCCTAACTTGCTAGCTTTGTTAAGCATACAAGTAAGCGCTTCCATAACAACAAGAAACAAAAAAGGCGATAGGATCACCTTGTCTTAGCCCTTTATGACATTGAAATTCGAACGTAGGCGACCCATTTACAAGAACCGCCGATCTAGCCGAAGCTAAAATACCCTTTATCCATAAACACCACTTTTCCGGAAAACCCATTTGACCAAGAATAGATAAAAGAAAATACCAATTAACGTTGTCATACGCCTTTTCAAAATCTATCTTCATAAAGAACACACTTCTCGCCCTCCTTTTACACCAAGCTAGAACTTCATTTGCTACCAGCGGACCATCTAGGATATTTCTATCACTAAGAAAACCCGTTTGGTTATCCGAAATAACAAAACCAATCACCTTCTTAAGTCTCAAGGATAAGACTTTAGAAATGACCTTGCTAATAATACCCACCAAAGTTATAGGTCTAAAGTCTTTAAGGCCAAGTGGATTTTTAGTTTTCGGAATGAGAGTAATAAAAGAGGAAGCACACCCGCGGCTTATAGTGCCCGAAACAAAGAATTCCTCAAAAATCTTCACAAAATCATTTTCCAAAAGAGGCCAAAATTGACGAATAAAATTAAAATTATACCCATCCGGCCCCGGAGCTTTATCCTTCCCACATTCAAAAACCCCATGCTTGATCTCCTCCCTAGTGAAGGGCGCAATAAGACCATCCACCAAATTAACAGGAACTTGCTTCAAATCTTCACAAACAAGAGCCGGCCTATGAGGGATCTTCTCTTTAAAGTGGTCGCTAAAAAATCGCCATACCTCTTTCTTAACCAGCGAAGGCTTTGTAACCCACTCACCATCTACCATTAAACCTTGAACTGCATTCGACGCCTTTCTAGTATTAATAACTCTATGAAAATATGCCGTGTTATCATCCCCATACCTCGCCCAATTCACCCTAGATTTTTGTAATAAATCCTTGGCGCGAAAACATTCTTTTTCTTCAATCCCTTTTTTGCACTCTTGCCAAACCCACTCCTCCTCTTCTAATAGCTCTCTCTGTTCCAATTCCACTTCTAACCTTTCAAGGTCATATTTCAAAAATTTAAGCTCTTCTCCTTCTTTCACTTCCACCTGCTTCTTCCATTCAATTAATCTACCTTTAAGGAACTTAAGTTTAGCGTGTAAGACAGTATCAGCGGCCCAGACTTGTGAAAACCCGACAACGCCTTAGAAACCACATCTGCGCAACTATCTCTATCCATCCACGAATTAAACCAACGGAACGGCCTAGGACCATAATTCTCAAACACCACCGAAAGAAGCAAAGGACAATGATCAGATAAATATCTCGGTAGAGCCCTTAAACAGGCTTCAGGCCACCTATAAAAAAACTCATCGTTAACCAAAAGCCTATCGATCTTACTGAATTTCATCGAAGTCCCCTTCTTAGTAAGGCAAGTGTACAGGCCACCCTTCATACTATACTCAACTAAGCCTGTGACATCAATAAACTCATTAAAACAATCAGCGTCAGAATGATCAAAAAAACAACCTTTTCGATCCTCCATGGCCCTAACAGAATTGAAATCACCCAGCAATATCCAACACCCCGGGCTACTACTGACTATCTCCGACAAATGCTCCCACAACGGACGCTTTTCTACCAACTTATGAGGGGCATAAATATTCAGCACATTTAACAAAGAGCCATCTTCCTTCAAAAACCCTTTAACCAATAAGAAATGATGATGCTTAACACAATCAGTCTTAACAAACTTATTTGGGTCCCAGAAAGAAATCAAACCCCCTGAACGACCCCTGGATTCAACAAACTCAACATCCACATCCGAGTTACCCCAAAATTTAAAAGCCTTAAAGCCCTTCATATCCCTACACTGACTTTCCTGTAAAGCGACAAAATTGACTCCATTCTTTTGTTTTAGTTTCTTAACCCACGAATCTTTACCATAGACTCCCAACCCCCTGATGTTTAAGGAAAGAAAATTCATACCGTCACCTTTTGTAATCCTTCTTGATTAACGAAATCAGCAACCAAACAGGATTGGTCTTGTAAATTAGCTCCCAACACAGCCCCTAGTTTTATAGTTTCCACAACTTCAACAGGAACCCCATCCGCTATATGACCATCGTCCTCCATGGATTGAAGTAGCTGGTCAAACGGAACAGATGGCGACAATGATCGACGGTCCGTCAACACCCCACTACCAGAAACCTCTATAGTCTGAACCTTGAGAGCTTGAACATTGTTTTAGGTTAGATATTAATATTAAAGTTATACATTGTTTAAAGTTAGGCGTTAACATTGGAGATACAATTTTAATTGTTTTAGGTTAGGTGCTACCCGAAGTTTTCTGCATGTAACTGTAAAGCGGGTCATTTTATTTCATATGTAAAATTAATATGTCATATATATTAGATTTCTCAACCCCGGGACATTCCCGGGGTATAATCTAGTGAAACATACCTTTAAAAAAAAGTAGTAGTATGTTTTAAGAATGAATTTAATGTTAAGATAATAAAAAAAATGAAATAGGTCGTAACACTTCATTAATTTGTACGAGTTAAAGTTACAAATGATAATTTGTGTTAGAAATCTCTTAGTATTAAATTTGAATAACTATATTTGCTGGAAGTTTATCTATATCTATACATATAATAAACCAAAGCCATTTTAATGACATGTCACTTAAAGAGGCATTCTCTTCATTGAGTGTGCCATGTGTCATCCCATGTGCCATTGAGATATTTTAGGAAAAAAAGAATTTAAAAACAAAATTGGATTTTTATCTCTTATGTTTCATCCCATAATTTTTAAACGTTAATATCTTTTATATACGAGATTTTTTTAAAGAAAAAAAATTACACCAAATTAACGAGCGTTTTATTATCTTTCCAACGAGTACCATAGTGCTATATAAAAAACGGAGAAAAAAACGACTATTTTTTTTGGGGGTTTTGTTCATACAGGAAAAAAAACACAAAGTGTTCAAGTATATCCTTAATCATGTATATGCAAGTCACTAATTATGTTCAAATCAGAATATATGAATTCTATTTTCAACATGCGTTAGCATTGGAGTTATACATTGTTTTAGGTTAGATATTAATATTAGAGTTATACATTGTTTAAAGTTAGGCGTTAACATTGGAGATACAATTTTAATTGTTTTAGGTTAGGTGCTACCCGAAGTTTTCTGCATGTAACTGTAAAGCGGGTCATTTTATTTCATATGTAAAATTAATATGTCATATATATTAGATTTCTCAACCCCGAACATTCCCAGGGTATAATCTAGTGAAACATCTATCTATATATATAAAAGAAAACGTATATACTGACGTGACGTGTAATGAAGGCCTCAATCTCCCCTTGAGAGTGCCACGTGGCATCATAAATGAAAGATTTTAGTGATTTTGAACTATTTCCTTTTTTAATTAAAAAAAGATAAACATAAGACCCTAAATTAAATTGAGTTATTTTAGAAAAAAAAAATTAAAAATAAATTTAAAATTTTCTCTCTCATGTTTCCTCCCATGATTTTTAAACGTTTATATCTTTTATATACGGGATTTTTTAAAGAAAAAAATTACACCAAATTAACGAGCGTTTTATTATCTTTCCAACGAGTACCATAGTCCTATATAAAAAACAGAGAAAAATCGACTATTTTTTGTGGGGTTTCGTTCATACAGGAAAAAAACACACAAAGTGTTCATGTTATTCATTAATCATGTTTTTTTCTTTTAAACCAGATTCTTATCTATGATGTTGAAAATCAGCCCAATCGCCATGTTATCATTGAAATTTTACTAGATATACTTCATCAAGAGAAGTTAGGAGAAAGAATCGTGCAACACTGCAATACATGGTGTCACCTTATAGCAAGGTTATTTTTTTATTTATTTAACTACAAGAGTAATAATTATTACTATTAGTATTAGTATTATTAGAATGGTTATATTTTTCAACCCCGGAACGCTCCCGAAAAGAATTGATAGTTGCTGACGTGACGTTCAATGGTGGCCTCAACCATCTCTTGATTATGCCACGTGGCATAATGAGATGCAATGATTACAACTTCCAACTTAAGTGTTTGTTTAGTTGATTAGGTTAGAATTATAAGAGCCATTAGAATGTGAGAAATTAGAGAGATGTGATGAGTTTTTTAATAGTTGCAGCTTACATAAGTGATTCTTTAGATGATTATTGATTAGGTTTTAGATTAGGGAATATGAGTTATTACTTATTAGAATACTATGAACATGCAATGATTGAGAGATTTTGTGGTTAGTTAACTTGAGCCATTTGCAATAGGTTATCACGTAAAATTAGATTTTTCAACCCCGGAACTCTCCTGGGGTAATCAGCTAGTACCTTTTAAAAAAAAGTAGTAGTATGTTTTAAGAATGAATTTAATGTTAAGATAATAAAAAAAATGAAATAGGTCGTAACACTTCATTAATTTGTACGAGTTAAAGTTACAAATGATAATTTGTGTTAGAATTCTCTTAGTATTAAATTTGAATAACTATATTTGCTGGAAGTTTATCTATCTATCTATACATATAATAAACCAAAACCATTTATTGACATGTCACTTAAAGAGGCATTCCCATGTGGCATTGAGATATTTTAGAAAAAAAATAATTTAAAAACAAAATTGGATTTTTCACCCTCATGTTTCCTCCCATAATTTTTAAACGTTAATATCTTTAATATACGAGATTTTTTAAAGAAAAAAACACAAAGTGTTCAGGTAAATCATTAATCATGTATAGACAAGTCACTAATTATGTTTAAATAAGTAAATATGATTTTTTTTTCAACCAGAGCCAAATACGTTGTTTTAAGTTAGGTATCAATATTAGTATGTTAGAGTTGTACATTTGTTTAGTCTTTAGGATAAGTGTTAATATTAGAGTTACATTATGTGGGGCTAGCTCACTTGGTAGAGACATATGTCTCTTAGATGGGAGGTCCAAGGTTCAATCCTTGACAAGGGTGTTGTAATTTAGAATTATTGGTGTAATAGTATAGGAGATGTAACGTTTGCCGTTCAAAAAAAAATAAATAAAAAATTAGAGTTACATTAAAGTTATACATTCTTTTAGGTTAGGTGTTAACATTGGAGTTATACATTGTTAATTTGTTTTAGGTTAGATATTAATATTAGAGTTATACATCAGTCTATTTCATATGTAAAATTGATGTATCATATTAAATTTCTCAACCTGGACGCTCCCGGGGTATAATCTAGTTCTATATATATACAATTCAAAACGACGTGAACAGTTCTAATTCAGGATAGGTGAGTTTGGTGGCTGCGACACGTGTTGTTTGGTCTTTTTTTTCTTCACTTTTTTTTTCATTATCAGGTTTCTTTTTTATTAACCACTTTGGAACATAACCATATGAAAAGCTTGCATCCCAAGTCCCAACTGGTAATAATGGCCGTCCACAATACCCACCCACCCAAGTTCGAATCTTTAGCAAGCCCGTTGACATTATTTTCTTTTTCTGTGTGTAAATTTTCTTCACCAACCTTCATCTTTTTTTTTTTTTTTTTTTACTCATTTCCTTTATGTTATTTATTGTTTTCTTTACCTTAAATTTTTTGGTTTCCTTCTTTTTACCTTATAACTCCTCTTATATTAACATTAAACACGTATTATGACACCGCGGCGAAGCACGGGTCAAATACTAGTTAACACTAAATGCATTTGCCAATATCATGTCCTGTGGCAACACATGACCTATCGTAAAACGAAGCAACTTTCCTGTTACACATTTTAGCACAACAAACGTTGCTCATCATGAAGTACAGGCTTACCACGACCCTAGTTAGACTACCCGGAGTGGAGGGGCGGGGAGGAGGGGCGTGATGCGCCATGTGTTACTTGTGGGACCCGTGTGTGAAGGGTGAAAATTGTGGGGAGTGGAAGGGGGGGAAAGGGGGGGGGGGGGAAGAAAATAATATTATATTGTGTTAAAGTTAAAAAAAATAAAAATAAAATAAAAATGACCAATCATAATGCTCCACCTCACACCCAAGCCCCGCCCCACGCCCGTGAATTCTTCCCCGCCCAAGAGGCCACGCCATCTTCCCCCCACCCTTGACGGCGGTGTTCCCGCCCAAAACCCCCTCAACGCCATCCCCCCCCCCCCCCCTCCTATCAGTCTTATAATAATACCCAAGTAAAAAAGGTGTGTTCAAACATGTTCCTTCTATGAGACCCATATCAGTTGTACATTCGCACTCTTATAAAGCTTATGATTACATAAATCCAAATTAGCCATGAATTGTGAAGTTACATTTATAGTTTATCTATAACACATAAGTGTGCACAACTATAATTATAAACTAGTATATTACCCGTCGCGCTATGCGTGGCGCCGGAACATACGGCAGATCGAATTTTCCCCTTCGCTTTGCGGAGGGAATTTAGTCGTTAATTACGTTGTCGGCAGATACTAAAGCAACCAACCGATTCAACTAAAAACGATCGCAACACCCTTGTGTCAGGTCAAACCGTTATCGCAAGCTACATTTGAACCACCTTCGCGACCGTTATAAACGTGGATGTTAATACCAGCCTTACAACGGTAGACCTGAACGCGGTAATGCCATTTACACTGCTAATCTAGCG